>JASVEL010004039.1:0-130179 GCA_032618575.1 Nicotiana noctiflora | reverse complement strand
CCCATTACATGCTCTGTGTTTAGCCACTAAATCCTGTCAAGTGTGGGCTTAATCTTAATTTAAATGCTGAGTGGAAACCTGGTGGAGTGCCCTGCTGTAACAGCAGGTTCCACTAGGCTGTGCAGGGCATTTTATTATGCCACCTCTGATTAATCGTCTTACACTAATGCTAACAGCCTCAGCAGATTCAGGACCTAATTTAAAGTCACAACAATTCAAGAACTTCACTTGGTAATACTTTTCGGACAACATTAATCACTACCCAGTGTTTTAATAGGAAAAATCGTATAACTAAACGACGACAATTACTTAATTGATCCTACGTATACAATCAAGAACAAACAAATGCCCAACAAATCCGTGATTCATGGTTTTGACATAACAGGATACCAACCAATATGAACCAATTAGCTTGACGACCTTAATCATACTAAGCATATCATTCGTTTTCAATCAAAGAAACAACAAGAATCGACCAAATAAAAAGGTCCCAAAGAGATGAAGAAAACAGAGAATTGGTGGAACAACAAAAACGAAAACTAAAAAAAACAATTAAACTGAAACGACAAATACAATTAAACAAGAACAGAAATACCTTGAAACAACGAATTGGAACTTGGCCGACTCGGGTTCGAAAGGAGTCGAGGTTGCACATTTGAAGTCAAATAGACTTTAATTGAAATGTTTTCAAATGAAAACATTCCAATTAAAGTTTATTAACCTCAATTTCTCTCAGTTCGAATGAAATCCCTAGTTTCTTAATTCTAGGGTTCCTGAGGGCTCGATTTGGGGGTTAAGGGGTTAGGGCTTCATTCGAACAAAACTAAAGCCGGTGGGTGTATGAGGGAGGTGAGGGGAAGCTATGGTGTGACTTTGGTGAGGTTTGGCATGGTTTTCAAATTCCGGCGACCTTTGATTCAATATTCGACACGCTCGAGACGGATTCGAGACTAACGGAGGCCGGATTCGAAGAGAGGGAGGTGAAGAGAAGGGTTGGTGTTAATTTGGTGGCCGTTGGCCTACCGGAACCGCCGTGAGGCGATTTCCGGCAGGCGGAGCACGGTGGTGGACGGCGAGGTTAATTTGTCTCTAAGAGAGACGACGAGTGTAAGGGGGGGTCCGGCTTGGGGGGCGGGGTGTGGAGACGGCCTTATATATGAATTACGAGATTAAATCCTGATCGTTGGATCATTTACGATCAACGACCAGGATCGCCTCACTTAAACCAAAACGGTGTCGTGTGATTAAGTTAGGGCCTGGGTATATTTGGGAATTGATTGATTAATCTGGGCCGTTGGATAATAAAATCCAACGGTCCAGATCAGCCGTTACATAAGTTGATGCCTGGGCGGGGATTTGGGCTGGGTATTGAATTAGTATGGGCCTGGTTTTTTATTGAATTGGAGACGGCCCAATTCCGATTTCCTCTTTATTTCTAATTCTTTTGTCTCCTCTTTTGTCTAATTTAAACAAAAAATTCTAAATCACACTACAAAAAATCAAATTAACTTATAATAATGCTAATTAAGTTTTACTAATAATTAACATACACAATTACATATCACTTAAATGTAAATCACATAATTTTGATATTAAACACTAAAAAATGCAAAAACATAATATATATATTTTTTGTATTTTACTAATTTAAATAAATAAACACGCACACACAAAAATGCAAATGTAAGATAAAAATAACACAAAAATCACAAAAATCATGCCCAACATGAAACTATTTTATTTTGAATTTTCTGGGAGTAATTCTCATGTAGGTCAAAACCGACCTAGAACACATGACCCTCATGCTCGTTTTTCCTCTATTACTTTTTTCCCAAACTTCTCTTAAATAAATACTTTTAATCTGTGTAAGAGATTATCTTAGTTTGACAAAGAGATGAGGTTCAAGACATAATGTTCTGTCATCTCTTTGCTTGTTGCCAATATTTTTTTCTTTACTTCTATTTTCTTATTCCTTACTCCCTTACATTTTTTTCTTCCTCTTCTTATCACCGAATGAAACTCCACCTTGACAATAAAACTACTCGAAGTCGCCCACAATTCTTTGCATATGTATTTTTTCAATCTCATTGATTTAAGAAAAAATTAAAATAGGTGTGGCAGAAAATTTGAAACTTCGGACGAGCTTGATGGAATTCTTTCTCCGGCGATCTCAAAACAATGATAGGAGGTTGATTCCAATTTCGAACAATTATATGAAGCTGGGAAAGTAATTTCTACGGCTAAAACAAATATAGTAAGATTTCATACATGACCAAGTACTCAAGACCATTCATAAAGTCACGCTGGTGCCGAAAATTGTGTTTTTGAACCTTATTTCTTTGTCGGACTAAGATAATCTCTTACACGGATTAAAAAGTTTTTATTTAAGAGAAGTTTAAAAAAAATTAAGAGAGGAAAAATGGAGCATGCAGGTCATGGGTTCTAGGGCGGTTTGGAGTTATTTTATTGGCGACTTCGAGTAGTTTTATTGTCAAGGTGGAGTTTCATTCAGTGATAAGAAGATGAAGAAAAAAATGTAAGGGAGTGAGGAATAAGAAAATAGAAGTAAAGAAAAAAAAATTGGCAACAAGCAAAGAGATGACAAAACCTTATGTCTTGAACCTCATCTCTTTGTCAAACTAAGATAATCTCTTACACAGATTAAAAGTATTTATTTAAGAGAAGTTTGGGAAAAAAGTAAGAGAGGAAAACGAGCATGAGGGTCATGGGTTCTAAGTCGGTTTTGAGTTTTTTTCTTTCTGTACTGGTTCTTTCTCCTAAAATATGCCACGTGTCCCGGCCATTAAAATAGGAGCAAATATAGAACTTTGATGGAGGGCATGGGTAAACTTGGATGGAAAGTATAACGAGGGATAAGATTGAACAATAAAATAAAGTATAGGGATATATCAGGCCCTTTTCCGTATTCAGAATGTGCCACGTGTCCCGATCGTTAAAATAGGGGCAAATATAGAACTTTGATTGACGGCAAGGGTAAATTTGGACGGAAAGTATAACAGGGGACATGATTGAACAATAAAATAAAGTAGAGGGATATATCAGGCCCTTTTCCGTACTTCAATTTAATAATTTCCAATAAAAATTTATTACTCGGGCTAGTGACCTCGGAATTCAACTCCGGACACACACCCAGGTCCCATATTTTCTCACGGATCCTCCGGGACCGTCAAATCCTGAATCCAAGTCTGTTTTCCCAAAAAGATGATCGAAGTCAAACTTGGTCTTTTAAGAGAATCTTAAATAAACAATTGGACATATTTTTACTCAAAACTCTTTAAACTCCCGAACCAACCATCCCCACGAGTTATAAATTAGCTAAAGTAAGTGCAGGAAGTTTTATTTAAGGGAACGGAGTTCTAAAAAGATAAAACGACTAGTCGGATCATTACAGCTTTGCTTCTTTCCATGGTTTAATTTTGGTATTCATTTATTTCAACTCTTTTAAAAGTGCAATGACATCAGATTTGAGTTAGTATTTTTGAGACTACATCCAGACTTGCATTAGAGATGTTTGAGAATTGCCCGAAAGAAACTACCAACTATGTGGACTCTGTTAGGGAGCTCTTACACTCAGTTGTCTTTGGTTGGCTAAAATAGCTTCGAGTAGAAGTAAATACCACAGCGGACGAGAATAGATTGAAGGTTGCTATAACCTGAATTGCCACCCAAAACCTATGCTTTTGGGCCTCAGAATCTTGCAAATCAGGTACGGTGATGTTACTTTCAGGAAAGGTCGGGAAAGGAAAATCAAGTGCTTAATACCAACATCTTAGGTAACCTAATGGAAATAAAAGCTAAAGCATTGATGGATAAACATACTAATAAAACTTTAACAATAGAGAAAATTAATGATAAAAAGCTCTAATGCAAGAAAAACTAAAGTGGCTTTACTTCATGCATAAATAACACAAGGTGACTAGCATTTAGTGAGCATGTTGCTCATATTGTCATAGCGCACATTTTTTGTAGTAAAAATTACCTTAAATCTTAACAGTGGAACACAACAACACACCTTCACATGAAAAAAAAATATTTAAACATAAAGGAAAATAATGGACAGAATGAACTTTAAGTCTGGTCAGACACTCTAAATCTACCAAGCTTCCTCTTTTGACACACTTTATAGTGTACAAAAAGATGGAGCAGATTCCTATTATGGAGGGGATAGTTGATCAACGAAATGTAGGTTACTTTTAGTAGAAGAAGCCCATATTATATAGAGCTTTAGCTCAATATGTTGGTACATGAATAGAAGAAAACCAATTGGTGAAAGAACAATTTACAACAACAACAACAACCCAGTATATTCCCACAAAGTGGGGTCTGGGGAGGGTAATATGTAGACATGCCTTACCTCTACCCGAGAGGGCAGAGAGGCTGTTTCCAATCGACCCTCGGCGCAGGGGAGAGAAAGGCAAACAAAAACAAAAACAAAAACAGCATTAGTTACACCAGCATACATCGCATAAATAATTAACTAAACATACGAGACATACGTACCGTAAATATACCTGCATGCAATAGTAAAAGAACAATTTGTGTATGAAAATTCTGTTTTTGGATGAATAGTAGTCTTCTACCATTTTTCGTTGCCTGGGGATGTGCTTAGATCTAATCAATGATGCTACTGTTAGATTCATTGAGCATGTTGTTTTTTTTCCCCCCATATTTTTTGGTGATAGCTTGAGCATGTTATATTTACATGTACTGAAGCAGTACAATTGTTAATACACATTACTAATCATAAATGTTATAGAATGATAAAGGCACAACATTTTGAAGCAATTACATTGGATTTTTGAAATGGCAGATAGTGATTGAGTTCATATTAACTTAGACATTAAACCATTGATATTTTGCATGATGATTGAAGAGATTCGAAATTCAGGAAGAGTTTTGCACCCGAAATAAGTAGGAGAGTATTTTTACTTATGATGAAGAGCTAATGATGCCTATCTTTAATCATCCTTCGATGCAATTGTCTATTTCTCCAATCAGCTTAAAATTTAAATATATACATGTCAACTCTCTACTATGCATATCACAATGTGATGCTCAATTAGTTTATTGTAGCAATATGATGAAGAAGATTTATATTTGAAAGTGGTATGTATTTTGATATCATGAAATTCTTCTGATCTTGTGAATATAAAAAAAATCTACAAAACACATTAGTTAAGGACTGTCAAAATATATATATTTCTATCTATTAGAAATGAGAAGTTGGTTGACCAAGGCTATATTTGTCATTGTACACTCTTATTTTATTATTTATTTTTCTATTAATTTAAAAATGATTGCATATCTACACTATTCTAGAAATTTCACTTTCATATCCTTATATCCATCAAGACCCATTCATCTCCATTGCTCACAGTATCTCATTTGCTCTTCTGTACGTCACTTTCATTTTCTTTTGCTCTTTTGTAAGTAAATTTTTTTCTCATCTCCTTTCCATCTCTTTTCAAAATTTTCGATTTCATGCTGAAATTTTTTGTAGGTGCCATTGTTGTTCATTTAAACTTCTACCAAGAATTAATTTATCAGTTTTTTCCATCCGCTTTAAATGTTCCAATTTCATATTCGAATTTCTCCTACTTTTTTTTCCAAGTGCTAATTATCAATTTTTTCATCTACTTTGAGTGTTCCAGTTTCAGATCCGATTTTCTATCTACCCAATGCAAAAAGTGGTAGTTACTTCTTGTCAAAGGAATATCGTGATTTAAGGCTTTCTATTGTACTACTTTTTTCTTGGGATTTTAGGGTAGAACTTTTTTATTGGGTTTATTTAATCTTAGAATCTGAGTTTTCTTTTCTATTTTATATTTTATTATGTCTGAGCATAGTGAAAAGTAAGGACATAATTTTTTTTGAATAAAGTCAACTAATTGGTACCTAATTTGTTAAATACTTCATTCCAAATTTAAATGTAGTTGTCCATTTTATCTTACATGAACAAAGACAATAATATCCACCAAGAGTTCTCGCCAACCAAGGTGGATGTTGTCGAGGGGAGCAAATGCAAAATTGAACATCTTGGCTTGAAGGGAAGAGAAGCTCAGGTGACAACTAACAAAGACAATGCTTCCCACTACAAGCGGGGCTCAGAAATAAAGGCTCCTTCTTTGAAAAAGTAATTGTAAGATATTTGAACTTTTTAATTAAGTTGTTGTTCTTTTATCTGCTTATATAATTAATGTTAAGAAGTAATTAATATGATAGTTCTGAAAAATAGCTCTAACACATGGGTAGTGCGTACACTCTATTTGTGAGACATTGAATTAATACTGCACTGTGGGCCGGTCCTGGACCGGGCCCGGATCGGGACCGCTTGCCTGGCAGGCGTGGTGCACCTGGTGGGCCGGTCCTGGTGTGCCGGGCCTATATGTGCTTTTAAGATCGTGGCGGGTTTGCGTCCGGGTTGGGGTGAGGGGGAGGGGGGCATGGGAGGGGTAGGGTAGAAGGTGTAGAAAAATAAAATAATAGAAAATTAAAAATACAACAAAAAAAGGAATTTTGTAGGGATTTTGCGTGGCGAGGGAGGGGTAGGGGCTAGGGGGTAGGGAGTATGGTGGGGTGGTAGAAAAATTGAAAAATAAAAATAGAAATTTAAAAATAAAAATAAAAAAGTAAAATACAAAAAATAGAAATTTAAAAATAAAAATAAAAAATAATTTTTTTAGGGGTTTGGCACCGTGGGGTAAGGTGTGTGTGTGTGGGGAGGTATTGATAGGATGGGGTGGGGTGTGGTGGGGTGGGGTGGCAGAAAAACTGAAAAATAAAAAATAGAAATTTAAAAATAAATAGGGTGTTCGCGCTGGGGAGGGGGGTTAAATGGGGGTTATGGTGGGGTGTGGTGGGATGGTAGAAAAACTGAAAAACAACAGAATAGAAAATTATCTTTTATAGGGGTTTTGCGCGGGGTGGGGGTGTAGGGGGTTGGGTGGGATGTGGTGGGGTGGGTGAGTGAGTGGCGTAGAAAAATAACAGAATAGAAAATTAAAAATACAAAAATAAAAAAATTGGAGCAACTAAGTAAATTTCTAAATAAGTTAGGTTGAGATACTTTGTTTTGGGTGAATTTCATGAGTTATATTTGGGCTGTTAAATGAGTCAGAATGAGCTATAAAAAATAATGGGTTAACTTGGGCTCAACCCAAATTGACCCATAAGCTAAAATGGTTGTAGCTCAACCCATTAATCTCTGGGCTAGTTAGGCGTTTTATCTGCATATATAATTAATTTTAAGATGTAATTAATATGATAGTTCTGAATAATAGCTCTAACACATGGGTAGTACGTACGTTGTATTTGTGAGACCTTGAATTCGTTTTCTTACACATCTTTCAATTTGCCTCCAAGTATTCATTTCTTTGTTTCTCAATTTTTGTGAGCTTTTTTACTTTTTTTCTTTGCTTAATCACCCCTGCTTCTTCCATACCTCATTTTATTTGAATTGCTCCATAGTGGTTACTATTTGTATATGACATCTACTGAATTTATGGTTTCTGGTAAGAATTTTTATATTTTCTTTTCTTTGTTTGTTGCTAGATTTTAGAAATTTTAGCGGTCTCTATTTTGAGCCCTAAAGTCCTCCTTAAATGTTAATGAAAACATGTGCAATTTGGGTCCTTTCGGCGCGGGGAGTATTTCTGATAGGCTTAGTGTTTCTCGATTCCTTCTTTGATTTTAGCATTTGTTTCTTAGTTATGAGAATTTGGTAGATATTTGTTATTGTTTTCTATGGAAAAGGGCCTAAACTATCCCTCTACTATATGAAATAGGACATGATATCCTTGTGGTAAAAGTTGGTCCCTTGGGTGCCCTTTTCGTCTACAAATGGACTCATATACGTCCTCCTTCCGCACTAGCGGGAGACATTATAATCCGGGTGGAATTACATTTGGCTTCTTAAACATCCCAAATGTAACGTAAAATTCCACATGGATATAAATTGATGCACAACATATTTACTTATTTTCACTTGCTCTCTTAGTTGAAGCCACATTTTGCTGCTGTTTTGGGATACATTTGAAGGCATTTTGATGCTATTTTTGGAGGTGGTTAAAGCCACAGATATGTTCTGCTTTCTGCCTGTGGCTAAAGCTAATCTTTTAACGGTGTGATATAGGTTAGTTTATCTATTTACTAATCTGTCTATGATACTACCCATCTCCCATATTAGTCAATTAAGTCATTCTCCATGGTTTACTAACATGTCAATACAGGATGATTTAAGAAAAAATCACCATGTCTTCCTTATTACTATATCACCTCTTCATATTTTGCTTAGTACTAAGTTCTTTTTATGTTGAATGCAAGCCAAGCTTCTGTAGTGTCAAGAGATCAAAACAATTGATGTGGCATCTTATAGACGTCAGCCTTAAGTTCTAAGGAAATAATCAAACATGTTATGAGTACTGAAGCTTATAAGCCACAAAAAAAGGTGAAAATCCCAGAAGTGATTGACCAATAAACAAATCCAGTTAAAGAAGTAATTGCGAAGCCTTTTACTGTATAAGATAATTCTAATCTATAAAAACATCTACCTTCATTTTTCTACCAACAAGAAACTAATTCAGTGGCTTCAAGTTGAGGGAAGACAACACGCTGATAAATGGAGGTATCACGGATTCACCTTTTAATGGCATCTAATACTTTCTTAGACCTTAGAAGTGAGCATCCGTTAATTACCAATTTCAATAAGGGGTCGTCGAATGTTAAGCAACAGAAATAGCAACTACACACATGTTACCTAACTTGCAGGGGCTTTGTTGAGCCAAGTATTATAGAACCCTGCTAAAGGTAACCTTTGTGCACCCAAAACCATGAACACTACCTTGGACCATCCAATTCAACAGAAAGATGAATACACAATTACTTTTCCCATATATATATATATATATTATTTTTCCAACTTTTTTAGATGCTATATTGTTAATAATTTTCTTATAATTAAGTTATTCTAATAATTTATTTTCAACTGATAATATCGTTAATCCGATCCATTTAGCTTCCCGTGAGATATTCTTGATCCTATACAAGATTTTATCAATTTTAATTTGAAATTTTTTTTTCTTGGGATGCAACTGTTATAGTAATATTATTCTATAAAGAATGTAGATATTTGGGTATAAAGTCTTGTTATCTTATTAAGTATATCGATTCGAGTCTTATCTTCTATTTGTAATAATAGTTTGAAAAATAAGTCTAAGCTATCATGTCAGAGTGACTAGTATGTTTTATTCGAGACTAAGTCAATATATTTTTTGAATTTTTATTATCTAGTAATCACAATTTTTATCTACTAAATAAATAAATAAAGAGATTTTCATATGCTTCGGGTTATTCAAATATCAACAATTAACATCAAATACAAACTAAAATTTTCTATTTTTTTTTGTATTAAAGAATTACAGTTTTTAACCTTAAAATAAATAACTTTTTATATAAAAGATTAATTCATAAAATTACAATAAGTGAATAATGGGGCCCCCAAAGTTTGGGGGCCTAAAGCCATTGCTTGGGCTGCCTTACCCTTCAGCCGGCACTGCAAGAACCCTGATAAAGGTAACCTTTGTGCACCCAAAACCATGAGCACTACCTTGGACCATCCAATTCAACAGAAAGATGAATACACAATTACTTTTCCCACAGTTATCAGAGGAGATAATACAATTGTATGCAACATAAGTTTAGGGTCAAAGCATGGAATTTTTCAGTTGTTTAACATTGATAATGTTGCTAAGTTATGTCAAGACAAAGTTTTGTGTTTGGAATATACGTGAAGATTGAATTTGTCAACGGTCTACCTGATGAATCAGGATGTGGTTTGCATTACAATTGGGATTAATTAATAGGCCTATAAGATGACGTCTCTCTAAATATCGATGTCTCTTTTTTCTTAGGTGTGTGTTTTGTGTTTCATCATCCTTTTTATTAAAGGAGTTTGTTCTTTGATGAGAATTGAAACTTGTCCGAAAAAGTCATTTACACACTTGAACTTTACGGGTGTCCTAATATCCCACTATTCTTATTTGGGATGAATTTAAAATCCCATTGGGTGATGACCTGGCATGAAAAGTGTAGCTAATTCCCTAGATGCGCGTTAGGTAAAAAAAGAAGCTTTAAACTAATTTAGTTATTCAGGTGTCACTTTCCTATTGGATAATCTAACTAACTAAACTTAATACTATTTTTTCTCTTTTCTTATTCATTTTCTTTTCTTTTTCGTTCTCTTTCTTTTTCTCTTTCTTCATTTTAGCAGACCAATGTCATCATCTTCCTCCCCATTTCTTGAAACTAAGTCTTGTTTTATTTTTGTTTCTCTTTTTTTTCTTGTTGAATCTCCATTTCCACTCGTCTATTTCTTTCACCATATTCCATCAATATAATCCTACTAGAAAGAATTAAAAAGAAAGAACAAAATATCTTACAACTAATGGCTTATTTTTTGGACTGATTTTAAGGTGTTGTGGAGCTGTAAATAGGTGATTTTGAAGGGTGATTTCAGCAGGTTTTGGGAACGTTTTGGGGCTGAAATTTATTGTAATTTTCAGTGATTTTAAAGGGAAAAAAACTGCTGGAATTTGGGGGTGTCTTGGAGCTGATTTTCGCAGCTCTTTTCTGGTTTTCGCAACTAATTTTGCTACGATTTTGGGGTGGATTTTGAAGTATTTTGGGGTGAGTTTTTGCTGCTGATTTTGGGGTTTAGTTGGTACAAGAATTTTAACTTCTTATAGATCAGCTACCCCAAACTCCGCCTACTTCGCCGCCATCGCCGTCACCATTATCGTCTGTGGTGGTGGTCTCCTCTTCTTATTTCACTTCCTCCATTTCGTCTTTGTTCACAAATTAGTGTATTATATATATACAATTAATTCAACCATTTCTTATACCTCCATTTGTGGCTATAACATGGAAGGCTTTTTTGAGATTTTTGATGAATGATTTGTGTTGTGGAAATATTTGGGAACACATTCATTGATTTATTTCTTGTGTTAGTTACTTGCTCATTTGATCGAACATATGTTTGTTTTATTTATATTTAGAAGTAGAGACAAGTATTTTGGGGTGAGTTTTTGGTACTATTTTTGCAGGTTTTCAAGGTGGTTTAGAGCTGGTTCCATGGTGGTGTAGGTGGTGATGAAGATGACATGGAAAAAAGAGTTAAATAAAACTGTAATTAAATAAATGGGGAAACAATAAATCAGCTTTTGACACGTGGCGCGCGTGTACTACACATTTCACCACAAGATCTGACTAAGTATTACCAATGGGGTATTAAATTCACCCCAAACAAGAATAGTGGGGTATTAAGGCACCCGTAAAGTTAAAGTGTGTAAATGACTTTTCCGGACAAGTTTAATGGGGTATTTATGCATTATCTCTATATAAGAAAATTTTGTTCTTTGATGAGAATTGATGTGCTTTCCCTTAGGATAGTGTAACATTAAGGATTGTTTGATCAATAATGGTGTAAGAGAAGGCCTATCTATATTAATCTTGTAGTGATCATTCCACGCTGAAAAAGTGCTTTAGAAAAAATCAGTTGCATTGATATTACCCTAAAACTTAATTCATTGTGTTATATAGGTAGTGAAACTTGATTTTTTTCCATAATTTTGCAGATGGTAGTACTTTTGTTGCACTACAAAGAAGAACAAATGGAGAAAGAATCACCTTTTGTGAATATAGATACTCTCATAAATGTAAAAGTTATGCCACTTTGAAAGTAAAATGCATCTCTTTTTATCGTTACGTAAATAACTATATGTATATTTAGTATTCTCATGGATGAAATATTGTGTCACCTTACAATGATGTCTCAACGTCTATCTCTTCTATGCAATTTCATGTCAATACAAATTAATTATAAATAGTAATTCCATATTCTACGGCATTGGGCCCGTGCAGAATCCATCTATCTAGTATATATATATATATATATATATATATATATATATATATATATATATATACATCCCTTGTTCTGGGATAATCAAACCGGAATTATACAAGCCACAAATCCAAATGAGTTCGATTGTATCAAGTTTATTTTTCTGCATTTTTATAAATTAACGTGATTAGTTCTAAAGAATGCCAATTAGTCCAACAAATTATTCTCAACGAGGTCACAGTTTTCATCCCCATTTTGATAGCTTTTCTTCTACCTCTTTCGGCTTACAAAACTATGGTCTCCTCCATTACTCTGGGGCACCTATTGCACTCGGCAAAAATGAACTGGACATTTGGTTTTTTGATAAAAAATTACAGATTTCAGAACACAATACACAGATATCAGATACCATAACGACATATATATTCATTCCAGAAGGTTTTAATTTTTTAAAAATTGGGAAAACAGGTTAGTATCAGAGTACGCCGTGTAAAACAGTATGTTCTAAACAGAATATGTTTCATAGAGATGCAAAGGAAGAAGATCAAGCTTTACGAAACACTTCGATGGTAGATTTAAGGCTGAAAATAGTACGTTCGAGGTTTCCAGAGGCAAAGCTATGGTTATACTAATAGAGAGAGAAAATAGAAACTAGAATCTCATTGCAACTCTTTCTTGTTTTTCCTCATTCGGTTGCTTTTCCTTTACGTCTGCTGCAATTGCCGGGTTCAAGGAGATAACATACCATTGAATCCACATCATCCCCGAATATGCTATAAGCCTCTATTACTCGCGCATAACTAAATCCCATCGACAGCATAATCTGGATGCAGTCACTAAGAACTTCTCGCTCCCCACCTTCTTGCTTCGCTCCACTTCCCGATGACCCTGCAAGACCATAACCAGTTGATTCTATCACAATAGAAGAACAAACAAAAGAATCATGTATTGTTCATGAATGCCAATTCCCAAATGGAGTGCCGGCTCGAACTTACTAGCTCCTGATGATGATGGTTCAGCGCTAGTAGTGGAAGATTCTCGACAACCAAGCTGCTGCCTGAATTTGTCATAGGCAATATACTCGGCCCTAGAAGCTTCCATTACCATGCGTTCAATCTCCTTTTCGGTGAGCTCAAGATCAGAATAAAAGCGTCCTTCTGCTAGAAGTGCCTGAATTGAACCATTTAACATAACACGAAAAATGATTGCCCGGTCTGTGAAAGTAATTCAGTTCACGAGTTTTAAGGTAACTCACATTATCAATTTGCTGATCCTGTTGAGCTTTTATTGCTGCTTTGACCTGATCCTTATCAACGCTCCTCTATACCAAAAATAAAAAACAAAAAAGATCAGAAGGTAAGGATGGAAAACAGATCTGCTAGATGCTTTAGCTGACAAATAAAAAAAAAATAACACCACCCACATAATTCAACACCCAAGAGCTGTAGGCACACAGCCGATGAAGTTTCACTCGTTTCAACTGCTACAGAAAGTAAACATCATGCCTTCTGCCATTAAAAGCGACTCTGGTAAAAAGGCGACCGCTTCTCGGTAAAAAGCAAGAAGCGGTGAAGCAAGGAAAGCGGACGCCTTTTAAATTAAAATGCCCAAAGCCCTATTTAATTAAAAACATTGCATTCTGTTTACTCTGGACTCTTCAGCAGCGAGATTAAACTAGCGAGAAACTAGGGTTCTCACAAAAGCAACCATTTCTTCCTCTCTTCTTCATTAACTTCAAGCAGCAATTTCTCTTCTTCAGACTAGGGTTCTTCTTCTTCAGTTCTTCTTCAACAGTACAACAGCAACTTTCAGGTATGTTCTGCACTTTTTAATTTCATTCTTCTTCTTTTTCTTTTTCTTTCTAAACGTCCAAAAAGCGCCGAAATGTTAAGTTTTTTCAGAAAAATTCTGCCCAATTTCTGCCCTAAATTTCTGGCCAATTTCTGCCCAATTATTATATCTTTTATTCTTAGTTCTTATTGCCTTTCTTATGTGTTATGTAGAAGAATAGGATGCACATTTTGTGCTTTAATTGATGCTACTCGTTAGTTTTTTAATTGAAGTATTGAACATTTGCTTACAATTACATGTGTTGTCTATGCAGTATTTATTTTTATTTTTTTTAATTCCGCTTCACTTAAAAAGCGCTTCGCTTCTCGCTTTTCGTGAAATGGAGGTTGTAGCTTTTCCTCGCTCCACGCTCTTCACAACACTGGTTTGTAGATAAGAAATTTACCCCTTGTAGAGAGCCAAACCCAAGGCCAGCACCAACTGTTAGTCGACGTGGATCAACAAGAGAGTTGTAATGATTTCCATGATGAAAGCTGAGTCGAATAGGAGGGCTGTCTGTATTGTAACTACCATGGAATGTATTGATTGGTTCTGCATTAGTGAATTCCACAAATTAAATTCGTGCAGCGCACACATAGTCCACAGAAGCTTGCCTAGTAGTCATAGATTCATTACTGACATTTGACAAAAGAATTGTAAGAAAAGTTACCTGTGCTATAAGAGTATATATGAATAGGGCGATTATACATTTCACACAGTGCTTGAATCTCCACATTGTTGCCATAAACCTACAAAGCCAATCATGAGAATCATTATATTGATGGCCACAAAAAAAAGGACATGGAAAAGGACAAAGACATGCATGAAATACATATATGTCAAACAGACATAAGCAAAACAGGAGCCACAGCAATGATCACACAAGCTCTTGAAAGAAATTGATGTCTGCAGTTGTTATAAGCTCTTTAACTTCTCTAACTTCCAGGTTTTTCTTTTATTTTTCCTTTTTTCGATAAGGAAACAATATAGAAGGTTTTTAATCATCAGACGCTAGACTCGAGCAGCAGCCAGAATCTCTTTAGCACAAAAGTTCCATAAAATGAAGGAAGTGATGTAAAAGTAATCAAGAAGCACAAATGTAAGAGCATAAATGGTGAAAAAGAAAAAGAAAAAAAAATCTAAGTACAGCATTACTACCTCCCCCCCCCCACCCCACCCCGCCCCAACACACACAAAAACTTACTGAGAAACTCAAAGAAATTATCTTGAAGACTATAAAGTCCCCCCCCCCCCCCCCCCCCCCCACACACACACAAGCAATTTCTCTAATGGATGCTAAACTTACTGAGAAACTCAAAGAAATTATCTCTAAGACCATAAAGTGGGCATACCTTTTGCAATGTATAGCAAATGACTGAAAATATTTACCAGCCTGCCAGAAACAACATATGGGAAAGGGAATAATACTAATGAACTACCACACAAAAGTACCTTATCTCTCCTTTTTCTCTTGCAATAGGAAGTGAAACCTTCAGTTATAAATTGAGAGAAGTGGTCCCTTTCCCGCTCCTATCACAAAGAAGCTCATCCAAGTATTAAATAATGAGAGGGATGCTAAATAGGTTTTGCAGAAATATAGTCATGATTAAGAGAACTTATCAACCTTCAGAACATGAAAGATGGTAAATATAACTTAAATACTCCAGCTAGGGGTGTGCATTCGAATCGGTTTATCGATAAATCGAATCGATTAATTGTTATCGGTTCATCGATAAATGAAATCGAAAAAATCGAAACCTTATTGAAACGATAACGATAAACAGTTGTACAAATCGATAATCGATAAGTAATTATCGATAAGGGTCAAAATCGAATCGATAAACCGAATGCACACCCCTAGTTATTTCTTCTACCACATTTAAGGAATGATCATATTTAAAGCTGAAGGGAATGAAGTTCAAATTAATGGAAAATAGAATTAGCAGTGATGATGTATTTTTATTTTTTTTAATACCGTTGGAGTGTTGGTGATATATATTTGATCCCTTACTTTAGTTTCGTTGCATATGTCTATTGACATAATTTTTATGTTATAAACAGTGTTCGTCTTATTTTAGCTTCTTTTTGTCCATATTAGTTAGGCGTGTTTATAGCGACATACTTTCCGTAAAATCCTGCAAATTTTCTTATTGGTGTAATCGATAAACGAATCGATAAGCCCCAAAAATTAATAAATCGAAATCGAAAAAATCGAAACCTTATTGAATCGATAACGAGAAGCATATGTACAAATCGATAATCGATAAGTAATTATCGATAAGAGTCAAAATCGAATCGATAAATCGAATGCACACCCCTAACTCCAGCCACAATGTACACATGGATTCCTTCAGCAATAATAGCGTTTTTACTCTCTATTCAGGACAGGGATGCCAAGGGAACACGACACCAGTTGATGATGCATCAGGAGAAAAGTCCACTCAGATTTACTTTATTTTTGAGAAAGGGCTGCTATACTGACTTAGATTTGTGCAAGAAGCTGACAAAATGAACTGAAAGACAAAACAGAGAACTACATACAGACATTTTAAACCTGCAAGCAACCCCCATCCTTCCCCAAAAGAGAAAAAAGAAAGGTGTTGGGCACACAAAAGCTTACTTATCCGTGAAACGCTACTATCTGATTTTTCTCTAGTTGAATAACACAAACATGAGCGCCCGAAACAAACAAACAACAACAACAACCGCTACCCAGTATAGTCCCACAGGGTGGGGTCTGGGGAGGGTAATATGTACACAGGCCTTACCCCTACCCGATAGGGCAGAGAGGCTGTTTCCAATCGACCCTCGGCGAAAGATCGAGAAAAGGAAAAAAAAAACAAAAACAAAACAAAAAGAAAAAGCATTAGTGACTCCAGAATAAACCACAAAAAACTGACATATAAAAGGGCAAAGTAAATAAAGCAACAACGTGAATAAAAGACATTAGTAATTCTAGAAGTACTCACAGAGATATTAACCTATCGGGAACCCTCCCCTCCCGACCCATCCTTATCCCGTGAAATAATAGAAGCCCCCAACCTACAACCTTGATACTAGACCTCCAGACTTTCCTATCAAGAGCCATGTCCTCGAAAATCCGCATAATAGTCATGTCCCGCCTAATCGCCGCCTCCCAGTACCTCTTTGGCCTCCCTCTGCCACAACCGCGCCAACTACCAACAGCCACTCACAACTCCTCACCGGTGCATCGGGGCTTCTTCTCCGCACATGCCCGAACCACCTGAGTCTCGCTTCTCGCAACTTCTCATCCATTGGGGCTACCGCTACCATTTCCCGAATAATTTCATTCCTGACCCTATCCAACCTGGTGAGCCCACACATCCACCTAAGCAACCCGAAACAAAAAAAAAAAAAAAAATTACCCCAAGGGCGTGGCCTAGAGGGAAATCGTTGAAAGAAGAAATCGGCAAGCAAAACCACAGTAATTATTACTCCCTTTGTTCTATTTTATGAGACAATTTCCTTATTAGTTGAAATGCTACCAGCTGATTTTTCTCTAGGTCCATTCCAGAAAGAATGGCACCTTTCTATCTATGGAAGCAATTTAACTTTAAACCTCCCATTCACCCTTAATGGCATGCTTTTATATGCACAAAATCTCATGGCATGTTTGAAACCACAAGTTCCTAAGTTTTCTCTTTCTTTTTGAACTCCGTGGCTAGTCAAACTAAGCCACAGATTGAAATGGAAGGGAAAAAGCAGGGCAAATTTTTAGAGAGCTGATCATCAATGGTCTCGGGGAATGCTAGAGCGGGAATCATAAATGGCAGCATGCCACCTGAAGATGAAAAAGTAGCTCCTTCGCCATGTATGGAATTTATTTGTGTTGATGTCTGAGAATTTTGACATGTATTCCAAATTAAATTGGAATTTGAACAAACACAAACCACCAAAAAGGCCCGACCCAGTTCAATACCCACTTCGTGGGTGTCTGAGGAAGGGAATACTCTAGGCAGCCTTCCCCTGCTTTGCAGAGAGGCTGATTCGAACCCGCGACCTGACACACCACGGCAAGCAAGCTTACCGCTGAGCCAAGCCAGCCCTTCAAAACACAAACCACCAATTACTTAAATATCCTTATGACAATGTTAACATTAAAGATTAGCCACACATATTTTTAATGTCTTCATTGTCATGCCAAGAAAAACATATTAAGATAAATTGCGCATCATCCGCAATAACCAACTCTTGTATTCAATGTGCTGGTCTACATTGAGTTGCAAAATTTACTGCTTCAATTTCCATATGGGAGACATTTGTGTTTGGTATGATGGCAAACATTTTCCAGAAAAAGATTCACATACTCTCTGGCGGAAGTTATTTTCCTTTGGTATGATGGCAAACATTTTCCAGATAAAGATTCACATACTCTCTGGCGGAAGTTATTTTCCTTCACAACTATCTCAACTCTTTTTCTTTTCTTTTTTTGGGTGATACGGCACAACTATCTCAACGCTTAACATCACATCACTGCTCCAACCAACAATTAAATTTTCATAAAAGCACTATCCGATTTGAAATTTTCATAAAAGCACATCCAATTTGCTAAAGTTGTTATCAATATTTAATAAATGTTCTTTCTGAAGTATGACAAGAGGGGTTGCTCTGATGGTAAGCAACCCCCACTTCCAACCGAGAGGTTGTGAGTTCGAGTCTCCCCAAGAGCAAGGTGGGTAGTTCTTGGAGGGCAGGATGCCGGGGGTCTATTTGGAAACAGCCTCTCTACCTTAGGGTAGGGGTAAGGTCTGCGTACACACTACCCTCCCCAGACCCCACTAAGTGGGATTATACTGGGTTGTTGTTGTTGTTGTTGTTGTTGTTCTTTCTGAAATAATATTACCTATCCAACAAAACAACCAATGAATAATTCATTTCCAGGAACAACATTTCTAAAAACAGATCATACTAATCACATCATATGTACTATATATTTTTTCTTTGGGATAAGTTACATGTACATCTACTATCAAGCCAACAAATCCTCTCACTATATTATACAGCAGACATCTACTTCTTTATGATAGCTTTTTCTTTTTACTTTAATTTAAGTTTAACTCAATACATTAAGTAATATATTAATTCATATAATATCTTGAATGATGGAGAAGAGGAAAAAGTTATCACACAATCGCAGTCCCTGCATTTTTTATTATATCCTGGCCTGTAGATCCTATAGTTCCCCCAATTTGTTAACTACAAAATTGGCAATAGACTAAAAAACTGAGGTTCTGCTAGTGGTCAAAGGAAAATTCTTATAAGTATGCCAGCTTTTGTACCTAGTAATGTCGAAAGAAACTAGAATCAAGCAAAATAGAATTTCTCAACCTAGCAACAAAAGAAAGTAATACAATCAAATATTTGTTACATCACTTCATAAGCGACACCTTGGTAGAAACATTACCATGTAGTCAATGCACATCTGTCTGACCAAATCGTAAGCTTCAGAATCACCATATACTTGGTCAGCAACAGCACGGAAGAGGCAGTTCCCATCTCCCAACATTTTCTTAACTTCTAAGCTTTTGGTTCGTCTAATATCCATTTCAAACTGCCGCTCTCTCTCCTAGAGCAAAGGAAACATGTCTTTTTATGAAGTGAGACTGTGAGAGTTATTAACAAAAGGCATCAAGAAGATGCAGATGTTACAAAGAAACAGAAAGTATCAGCCCAAAAATATCAACAAAAGATCTATCATAATACTAAGGAGCTGATAAATTCCAAAAAGGATTCAGGGTTATAAACATGGGTAAGATTAACCCAGCTAAAAAGATTAACTAAACAAAAGAAACATGTTAACATGCGAAGGGAGACATACTGAAAGTCTTGCTTGTCCTCAAATAGCTTTAACTCTAGATACACAAGATACAGTTACTTCTTCACTCGAGGCCACATCGTGAGAGCAGAATCTCCCCTTACTAGCCAGCTTTCTCAAACTTATCTATTTGGTATAATTGATCACCAACTGATTAGAATGCATAAGGTAGGTGAATGGAAGTAAATATCCTAATTATAAATGCTAAAGAGACACGTTCAATACTTATTTCCCAAGCCTAGAGGGGCATAAATTATCTGTAATCAACTACTTAACTGATAAAATGGTGGAACATACCACATCATCATATGAGGATCTAAAGCAGGGGTTCTGCTCATCAGCACTATTATAACCTTCATCACAGTGTGATCGTGGAGAGGATGGCCTGGATCCAGCAGGTGAGGTCCTAGTTGAGACAGTAGGTCGCCCAGCAGTTCCCCTAGACGATCCCATCCGGCCAGCATGTGAACTAACCAACGGGAATCTTCGAGGACTCGAGTTTAGTGAAGCAGGTTTCGGTGGTGGGACAGGTGGTGGAGGTGGACATGAACTACATGTAGCCCTCTGAACTGAACTTCCCTCATTTTCCACTTCCACAACTCTCAAACCATCAAATTCCCTAGCCAAGTCCTCACTGACAAAACCACCATCTCTCTTCTCATTGTCAGCAATCTTTTCGTCATTGGTGCTTTGGTCGCTGCCAAAACTATCCAACAATTCATCATCACCCTTAACACCCTTGTAGTTTGAAGAACCAATGGAGAGCTCTTCTAAAGCAGCCTGTTCTTGTATTTCTTCCAAGAATTCATCTTTTGCAACTGATAGTACCTGACCGTTACTAGAAGCCTGTGCCTGGGTTGGAGCTGAAGAAGAAGATGAGCCAGGGAGCGAAGATGATGACCTGTTCTGATTTGAGGACGAAGACGATGAGGCTCCAGCAGAACCACGCTGAACCAGTATCCGAGTCATTTGGGGTAGTCTTTTTCAGCCTGGGACCTATGAAACACTTGAGTTTTCCTTTACACGAAGTTAGAGAAACAAAGCGCTTACTTTGAAGTTGTCATGCTTCCTGGCCTTTGGGGCAGTAACACCAATGCCTCGGCTGAACGACATATCCCAGCACTCCACTTCTGTCTGATACTCTGCAAAGTAATTTCTGCATTCCCCTAACAATTCTCATGAGACCTTGATCTCCAATAATCTTATTTTGAAACAAGAAAACCTCTTTTCCTAATGGTACTCGAAATTACAAAGTAAAGCCCGATACAAAGTTCACCTCCACTGTCACAACTGCAATCAAGACCATCAAATCACCACAAAAGGCTAAAAAAAACAAAGTTATAACCCAAAAAGAATAGAACAAAAATCACCCAATTCACTTCACTTAACCACGAGAACACTCCACAATACAAAAACCCAAAAGTTCAAATAGAGAATCTATGATTTTTTCATAAAGCTAATATATTACTCCCTCCGTCTCACTTTATCTGACACAATTACAATTTGGAGATTCAAAGGAATTTTTTGTCGAGCGCAATTTTTTCATATGCCTTTTAAATCCCTTGAATTGTAAATCACTGTGACTTATTAGTATTTTTTGTGTAGTTTCTGTAGAGAATGCCAAAATATATGATATTACAATGTAGTCCATCTTTTAATATTATTTGCAATTGAGCCCCTGTGGTTAGTTAGGGCTGCTAGCTAAGGGATAGTAGATTATTTACGTCTATATATTTAGTACTGTAGCAATGTATCGCTCATGTTGAATGAAATTTGAGTCTTTCTTTTGTCTGCATTTCATTTCTTTCTTTTTAGTTCTTGTTTTCCATTTCCACGACGATTCCGGCGTCGTTACAATAGGTATCAGAGCCCACGATTCCCGTTGTTCATCGATTTTAATGGCGGAGTCCGACAGAAGTTTGAATCAATTGGAGCAACAAATTCAAGCTTTTATGGATAGATCAAACAGACGACTACAACATATGGAAGAATGGTATCAAAATCGTTTTCGGACCTTCAATAGTTCACAAAATCAATATGACTTCCGAAGGTCGGTGAGTGAGCACGAGGTTTCCGGTGACCCGTACACATATCCCCAGTATCCTTGCGCAAATCCAAGTTTATTGTGATTCTGGTGGTGATTTCACCGGTAGATTTGCTAACCCAACGGTTGAAGGATGGAATTATCTTGATTCACCCATAAGTGCTTACTCTTACAAGGTCCCATGTGCTTATCAATTTGACAGTAACTATGCGGGTTTATATATAGTTCAGATGGGGGTGGTATTGTAGTGTCGGTGACAACTACTGCGCCTACACACGGAGATCCTCTAGCGATGGCGGCAAGATTCCAGAGGAACATGAAGAGAGGGTACTTCAGTGCCTGCCGTGGTCGTATCGAAAAACCCAGGAAACATGCAGGAGGTAGAGGAAACGCCAGCAAGATGCAACATCACAGAATCCCCTTTGGCAAAAACCATCCTGCTTATTTCGGAAAATTGAGTATGAGGTATTTTCACAGACGCAGGAACTTATCTAAGCAAGAAAGGACAGTAACATCATCTTGCCCAGAAGGACATGGCAGAGCAAGCAGTACATGATGATGAAGAAAATCCATTAGAGGTTCCTCTGTCTAAATTGGTGGAAGATATGTTCGATGAAATTCCTAAGAAGAATAAGGTTGATCTTGATGTTCAGAAACTAATTGCTGTTGGTTAGGATTCGCAACAAGAGGTCCTAAAAGTTGAAGGTAGTCTTGAGAAGAAGTCTGAAATAAATGAGGAGCATGTGTGTCATAAAAATCCTCAAAAGAACGAAACTGAAGTGTTGAACAACAAGCAGTCAGTGGTACTAACATCGTCTCACCAGGAAGGCGTCACAAAGCAAGGCGTACATGAGGACGAAGAAGAAACACTAGGACAGTCGAAATTTGAAAATAACAGCATTGAGGTTGGACGAAAGGTGAAGGATGAAGAGGAGAAGGAGGGCAAAACAAAGGAAGATCAGGTGTTTGATGAAAGTGGCCAAAGAGGTATACCTGAGATTTCGAGCCAAATAGCAGATAAAGAATCATTTCATGTTCCTTTAGGAGACCAAGGCTACTTACTGCCAAGTGACAATAAGATTTTATCTGTTGAATATGAGGAACCAACACAAAATAGTAAAATTGCTTCAACGGTTACACAAATAGAGATCGAAGTTGCGGATGCTGGTAAGAGTGTTACTGCTAAAGCTAAAATGTCAATTGTAACTGCTCATGTTTCCTTTGGTATGCCGGAAATGCGCGTGTTGCTTTTCGATTATCATTTTGGACATTTAGTTTGTTTAGGAACCTTGAAAATGGGATTTAGATGTGAGGTGTTAGCAAAGAATTCTATAATGAGTAGGTACCCAGAATGTGGGAAGAACTGGGTTGCTGTTAAACTATTCAAAGAAATACTGAATAGAAATATGATCTCAGAAATTGTGATGTTGTATTGTTCTAATTTGAATGGTAAAGCGAGAAGGGATTGAGACTTTCAGTACTTGGAGTGGCTGATTTCGTGGTCCATTACTGCAAATTGTTAAGTTGTTTGGGTGTTAATAGGAGTCATGATTCATCTGGATTCATGAGAAGTTCCTTGATAACTTTGTATCCCAAGCGGGGTAAAATTGAAGGAGCTTATAGTGCTTCTAGAAATTTAGGTAGGTGGAACGATACAAGAAAATGAAAGATTACTATTGCATAGTGTTTCCAGTAATGCAGTGCTTATTTCGCTTAGTGTTATTCCCTCATTCTGGTCTGAAGTTGTTGGGAAGATATGTGGTTGGATTAATAGTGGCTGGATATCTTCTTCAGCCGTGATGCTTGGGGTCCTCTATTTTACTAATGAGCTACTTGAATGGATCATTTATTTTGAGTCCTTTTGGTACAATTGCCTTGTGGCCATGTTACTACTTCTATTATTTTGGTTCCTACTTAATATGATTAGTCTTATAAGTCAAAGAGCATGTCGGAAGCCTACATCAGAGTAATCAAGGACATGTACGATGGAGCTAAGTCTAGGGTCAGGACGGTGGGTGGCGACTCAGACCATTTTCCGGTGGTTATGGGGCTCCATCAAGGATCTGCGCTTAGCCCTCTCTTGTTTGCCTTTGTGATGGATGCTTTAACACGTCATATTCAAGGGGATGTGCCTTGGTGTATGTTATTTGTTGATGACATAGTCTTGGTAGACGGAACGAGAGTCGGTGTTAACGAGAGGCTAGAGGTATGGAGACAGACTCTCGAGTCTAAGGGTTACAAACTAAGCAGGTCTAAGACAGAATACCTGGAGTGCAAGTTTAGCGTTGAGCCGAGCGAAGTGGGAGGGAACGTGAAGATTGGATCTCAGGCCATAGCCAAGAGGGATAATTTCAGATATCTTGGATCGGTGATTCAGAGGGCGGAGAGATAGACGGGGATGTCACTCACCGTATAGGGGCGGGGTGGTCGAAGTGGAGGCTTGCATCGGGTGTCTTGTGTGACAATAAAGTGCTACATAAACTCAAGGGGAAGTTTTATAGAGCTGTGGTTAGACCTGCCATGTTGTATGGGACGAGTGTTGGCCGGTGAAGAAATCTCACGTTCAGAGGATGATGGTTGCGAAGATGAGGATGATGAGGATTCTTAGGTGGATGTGCGGGCTCACCGGGTTAGATAACATTAGGAACGAAGTTATTCGGGAGAAGGTAGGGGTAGCCCCAGTGGATGAGAAGATGCGTGAGGCGAGGCTTCGGTGGTTCGGGCATGTGCGGAGGAGAAGCCCCGATGCCCCGGTAAGGAGTTGTGAGCGGCTAGCGGTGGTCGGTGTGAGGCGAGGCAGAGGGAGGCCTAAGAGGAACTGGGGAGAGGTAATTAGACAGGACATGGCCAAGATGCGGATTTCCGAGGACATGACCCTTGATAGGAAAGTCTGGAGGTCTAGTATCAGGGTTGTAGGATAGGGGCTTCTAGATTTTTCGTACTCCTTCCCCGGGGTTGGGTCAGGCGTGGCAGGGCTATCCATAGATGATTAGTGTATTGGTTTGTGTCCTCTTATGGTAGTCATTTCTGGTAGTTACTGTTTAAATATTATTGCATGTCAGTTTATTTATGGTACATTGGTACTTATGACTCTTATGTTTAGATAATTATTTATGCGACTTTTGCTAGAGTAACTAATGTTGTTTGTGTTTGTGTTTTTGTTTTCCTTCTCTTCCCTATTGGAAACAACCTCTCTGCCCTTTCGGGTAGGGGTAAGGCATGTCTACATATTACCCTCCCCAGACCCATATACTAGGTTGTTATTGTTGTTGTTATAAGTCAAAACTGTACAAATGATTTGCTGATTTTTCCTGAAGAAAGGGTGGAAATACTGGTGAAAGTTAATGAGATCACATTTACTGGTGTTCCTAAAGCCTAAGTTGCTCGGACACGGATTCGGGTGTCCGACACGGGTGCGGATCTAAAGGTCGGATCCTTCGAGATGTAAATTCTAAGATTCGGGGATACAGATCTTAGTGTGGATACGGCTGCGGGGATCCAGCTAAAATTAATTCAAAAATATAAAAATATCTCTAAATTTATAAGAAATTTAGTGGAATACTTAGCATAGCTTGTACAGTGTGTATTTCTTTTTTATTCTCAAGTTGTAAATAAGTAATGAATTGAAATCGTAGATAAGGTATGTTATTTTCTTCAAATTTTATCCTAGTTTTGGTTCTGATTTCGTGAATCAAATTGTATCTTGTATCGAATTTTTCAGTCTGTTGTGGTCAAAGTACCCAAAAGTGTTTGACCATATCCGGTACGGATCCCATACCCACACCCATACTAGTGTCGTGTCGACACAGGTGCGGCACGTGTCGGAGCAACTTAGCCTAAAGCTATGTCAGTGTCCTTGACTATTTGTGAGATCTCATTTGCTGTTGGAATAGAGTATCACTGAGTGGTAGTAGTTGCATCTATCTCCTATAGGTTGGATGATCATAATAAGGGTCGCTTGAGATGTGCAATAGGTGAAGAGTTTGACGAGTTTGGTGTACTATGCTCTAGTTTGAAGAGTTTCAACAAAGATTTCTTTGGTGTAGGATGGATGGAGTTTGATTATTATGATTTGTTTGATGTGAAGCTCTTGGTGCAATGTACTATGTTGTGGAATCAAGAGAGTCTGATGCTACTAGTAGCAAAGATATTACAGTCAGTATACTACACCGTGGAGTTTGATCAGAATGATGAAAAATTATTCCAGCAATACTTGCTGCTCATGGAAGTACACTATATGACACTGACTGAAGTTGTCCTTTTGGGAAATGATATGAAGAAATGGTGGATAAAGAGTCACTGGGGTTCACCATTGAAGGATATTGTACCAAGCAGAACTGGTACATTTGCAGTGATAACAGCAATGATTTTGCTCCAAGTTGGCCAGTTGTTGGCTGCTGTATCATTTGCTTCAACCTTTGGTTATCGCTTACCTTGTAGTGTTAGTGGCTCTCTTAGATCTATGGCTAATCAAACAAAGGCTAGTAGTTTTAAGCTGGGAGATTCTACGAATGAAGCCATGGTTACAACAGTTGGATTTTCTTATCTTTTTTGAACATTTTCAATCAGTGCACTGCTTTGCCTAGTTATCATGAATAAATTGACACAAACTATGGAACTTTTTTATGTATCCTCTGCTCTGCTAATAAAGAACCTGGGAGTAACAAGCTGATTAGGATGTTTGAAGGAACTTATAATGTTTTTCATAGAGACCATTTGCCTTTGTGCTCAAGTTGGTGAACATCTGTGGCTAGTTGGTGGCATAGTATCCAATATTGCTGTTGGAAATTCATTGCTCTTCATTGAATCATGTCTTCCTAATGTTTGGAAACATACGATGACCACTATTCATAGCAGAAAGTTTCTGCAATGCAAAGAAGACAACTGGCTGGTGCACTACATTCACAATTGTTTGAACTCCAGCCTTGAGGACAAAGTTGTTTTTAAGGGGGGCGGATTATAGTGAATGCCAAAATATATGATATTACAATGTAGTCCATCTTTTAATATTATTTGCAATTGAGCCCCTGTGGTTAGTTAGGGCTGCTAGCTAAGGGATAGTAGATTATTTTAGGTCTATAATTTATTACTGTAGCAATGTATCGCTCATGTTGAATGAAAATTGAGCCTTTTCTTTTGTCTGCATTTCATTTCTTTCTTTTTAGTTCTTGTTTTCCATTTCCATGACAATTCCAACATCGTTACAGTTTCTAGATATGTATATTAATTCAACAAACTTGAAGATTTGATGTCCAGGTTCACACTATAAATTACAGAGTATAACCCTCATACTCCCAATCGTGTCACATAATGCGGGACGGAGGGAGTGCTTGTATTTTACTTACCCTCTAACAAGCCATGCTAGTTTCGACAAAATCAAGAAAAAATGGAAGAAAAACCCAGATATTCACACAACAATCAGAGAAAACATAGAAAAGATCATAAATTCACAGGGTAATAAATAAACAAACAACCCCAATTCTTTGAAAAAACATTAGAAACTTTACCACAAAGATGTCAAAATCGGATTTCAAGATTCAAGAATTCAACCTAACTACCGAAAACCCACAAACAAAACCAACAGATTATTAACATAATTTTAAATAGAACCTATCTCAAAATACAAAAACAATTCAAAAACCCTAGTGTTTGACTTACTTGATTTAGAATCAGCAGCAGCAGCTAGTAGAAGCTAGGGTTTTATTAGATGACAAATTTTGAGGAAAGGGGAAAGTGTATACAAAATAAACTTCCAGGTAAAGGAAGTATACGTATACAGATTACAGATTATATACATGTGTGGGTAAAGAGAGGAAAATGGGTTTTCTAGAGAGAGAAAAAGATGGGGTAAGTAGGAAGAAGGAAATGGGAGGCTGAGTTTTACTCTCCTGTCTCAAAATTTTAGGCAATTTTTGCTCATAAATTTTGAGTAACATTTTAAAATATAGTAGTATCTTTTTATAAATTTGATAGTAAAAAATTTCTAATGTCTAATAACATTTATAATATTTTTTTTTTGTCAAAAAGATAAACATATTATAAAGTTAAGTAATTACATAAGAATTTTTGGGATGCATAAACTCCATCTCATTAGTAGCTACCACATCATACATACTATTTAAACTAAACATAGGAGAACTATTACAACTTAACGTACTATTGCCTAATATAGTTTATGGTTTACATAAACTTCTACACAGCATTCCTGCCTAATATTGGTGGTAAGAAGGTAACACAAAATTTGAAGGACTTGAAAAAATTGTAGTAGTTGCCTCCACATGTGATGCTCCATACTTGGCTAAACAGTCTGCCACACCATTTTGCTCTCTGTAGATTCCTTCTAGCTCTGGGTCATCCAGCTGATGGAGTAAGTACCTACAATCAGCAATAATATTAGTGTATTTGGGTGTCGGAGAACTTAACAAATCTAGAATTGTAGTTGCATCTGTTTCAATTAATAATGGAGATATATTAAATTGCATGGCTAATTTGAGGCCCATGATTAATGATAATAATTCAGTTTGTAAGCTTGAACCATTTTGAACATGGCCTGAAAAGTCTAATACCCAGTTACTCGTAGAGTCCCTAAAAACACCCCTAATTCCACAAGCAATTGGGTTTGTCTTTGTGGATCCATCTATGTTTAGCTTTAGAAGTTGCCCTATTGGTGGATGCCATTTTATATAAAGAGGCAGTGTAGTGGTTATACTTTTCTTTGAGTTCGTAAGATAATAGAATTCAGCTGCTTGGTTATACACGAAATGTGCATTAGATTGAATTTTAGAATGTTTAAAAAGATTATTGTTCCTAATCGTCCAAAAATGCCATAGAGCAAAAGGTAGTAAATTTTCTAAATGAATACTGTTATAATAACCTAATTGAGTTTTTGTGAAGAACTTGTGCCACCAAGGCATAGAATTCACATTAACGGGAATAAACTTCTGATTTATATTAATGATAAGGGCCTACCAAAGTGATGGTGCATTACAACATTAAAAGAAAATATGGTGAATTGTTTCATCTCGTAACCCGCAATTAGAACATAAATTAGTACTTAAAATTTGTATTTTATGTAAATAGGCAGCTGTTGGTATCCTACCATGACATATTAGCCAAATAAAGAAGGAGATCTTGTGAGTCGTTTGTAGTTTCCAAATCCATTTGAAATTTATGAGCTCTGATTTATTGTTAATAAGGTTAATATTAGAGCGTTCATGGTAAATAGATTTGACTGAGAATAAACCGGTCGGAGTGATGGCCCAGATAATATGGTCATAATTGTAGGTATTATAGGCATGTAGGTACTATTGATTTGTGTTTTGCAATAATTGAGGAAGTACAAACGGTAAATCCTGTAAGTGCCATTTTTTATTATAGAAGTAGTCAGACACACGTTTATTTATTTTCTCCTTCTGGAATAGGGCCATGAATGAAGTTACGCAAAATTATACGATGATTTAGCCAAGGTTCTGTCCAGAAGTTAACATGTTGACCGTTTGTTAAAATCCGTTGATAACCAAGTTCACAAGAGGACCATCCTTTGATAATGATTTTCCAAATTCTTGATTTAGGAGGATTGATAGTCGTGTGTTTTCGCAAATGACTGTGTATTAGTACATTTTCCCAAAGTTGAGTTGGATTTTGAAATAATCTTCATGCCATACTAGCATGTAATGCATTGTTTTTAGTGCGAAGATTTTGGATACCCAAACCCCCAAGAGCCAAAGGCTAAGTTATAGTAATCCATTTTAATAGGTGAATTTTTTTCTTGTGCGGGGTAGTACCCCACAGAAAATTCCTTTGGTATTTATTAAGGATGGCAATAATAGAACTAGGTAGTGTAATAAATTGCATTACATGATTAGGAAGGTTATTCAGGGTTGAACGAATTAGAGTTTGTTTTCTCGCTTTTATTAGAAAATGAGTTTTTCATCCTGCTAACTTAGATTTAAATTTATCTAACAAAAACTAGAAGTCTTTTTTCAAAGGCTTAGAGGTGAAAATAAGAAAACCCAAGTATTGGCCAAATTGAGTACTTTCTTTTATGTTGAAAGTATGTTGTAATTCAAGCTTTAGAGAACTAGGGCAGTTTTTAGAGAAAAAGAGTTTTGATTTCTCTAAGTTAATAGTTTGTCCTGAGTGAGTGCTGAAAAGGGTAATACTATTAATAATGGAATTACATGATTTGGGTGTAATTTTAGAAAATAAAATTATATCGTCCGCAAAGAACAGATGAGATAGTTGAGGGCCTTTTTTCCCAATAGAAATTGAATGCCAAATGTTATAGTCCACTTCTAGATTTATTTTCCTTGATAACATTTCTATGCATAATATAAAAATGTAAGGTGAGAGTGAGTCGCCTTGTTTTATTCTTCTTGTAGGACTAAAAAATTCTGTTGAAGTACCATTAATAAGTATGGTAGTAGAAGTGGTTGTAATACAAGACATTATTAAATTCCTGAGATTAATAGGAAAATTTAGATTATGTAAAGTGTTGTAAATGAAAGACCATTCTAGTTTATCGAAGGCCTTTTCAAGGTCTAGTTTAAGAAGCATATAAGAATTCTTACCCTTCAGTTTATTAAAATGAGTTAAGAGTTCTTGAACAATAATAGCATTATCCGATGCATGTTAATTTTTTTTAAATCTAGATTGAGTTTGATCAATTAGGTGATCCGGAATAGGTTTTAGTCTATTGACTATAATCTTTGTAATAATGTTGTAAATGGTGTTACAAAGACCAATAGGGCGATATTGAGCTATAGTAGCAGCATGTTCTTTTTTTGTAATTAAGCAAATATATGTAGTATTGATAGTAGGGTCTATTTGGGAGTCCTTAAAATCCTGATGACAAAGGGCTTTTACTGAATTCCCCAAAATATGCCAATATTTTTAGTAAAATGCCGGATGTAAGTCATCAAGGCCTGGTGCCTTAAAAGGTTGAAACGAATGTAAGGCAGTGATAATTTCAACATCTTGAAGGGGTCTGTCTAACATGGATTGTTCAATTTGTGTAACAAAATTTGAAGGAAAGATGAGTGTACTAATTTTGGAAAAGGATTGTTGTGTAGTAAATAGGTCAGTGTAGTAAGAAGTAATATCATTTTGTATTTTATAGGGTCTGTAATCCAATTTCCTCCCAAGTCTTGGATTGCAATTATGCGATTATTACGACGTCTGTTTAAAGTTGTTAGGTGGAAAATTTTGGTGTTAGCATCACCATCATTTAGCCAATTTATTCGTGATTTTAATTTCCAGAAATCTTCTTCTAACTTAAGAAATTGATTAAAATCTTGAATAAGCTCAGTTTCTAGTCTTTGTAGAAAGGAGCTAGTAGGAAAATGAATAGAAGCTAGAATACCAGTTATTCTAGCTAATACTTTCCTTTTACGTTTAAAGATATTGCCAAAAGTATTTTTGTTCCAAAGTTGAACTGAATCTTTAAACTTAGTTATGGCAGGCATTAGAAGAGTATTTTCCGACCAAACTTGCATTTTTACGTTTTGTAAAGTAGGGTGAGTAGTCCAAATTGATTCAAATCTAAATATCTTTGTCCTGGGCAATACACAATGATATAGGTCTATTTTTATAGGGTAATGATCCGAATGAGTTCTAGGGAGATGAGTAACTAGAGCATCACAATAATTTGAAAGCCATGCATAGTATGATAACACACAATCAATTCTTTCTAATATATTAGCAGCATTATGTCTACCATTTGTCCATGTATAACGACTGCCCTTATACCTTAAATCTGTGAGTATGCAATAATTAAAACAGTCTAGTAAATTGTTGGCTCTTTCATTATTGATAGGAAGTCCTCCAAATTTATCAGATGCATCATGCATGGATAATTTCATTAAAATCACCCCCTATCAACCAAGGTCCTTTATAGTTGTCAAATATACACTTAAGATTATTCCAAAGTGTAAGTCTATTTACTAAATCATTACTAGCATATATTGCACTAAATAAAAAAGTAAAAGGTAATGGACTAACCTGGATGTGGCAATGGACTTCCTGAGTGTTTGTAGCAACCTGTGTAACATTTAACAACGTAGCATTCCACAGTATAACTATTCCCCCTATATGACCTATGGTTGGGACTTCTATCATACCAGTAAATTCAAAATCATTCTTAATCACTTGATGAGACTGAGAATGGATTTCTAACAAGACAACTAGTGTTGGTCTGTTATAATCCAATAAAGACCTAAAATTTCTTCTAAACTCCACTGATTGGCTATCCCTAAAATTCCAGATGATGAAATTCATGTGATTATCATTCAAAACAAACAAGTGAGTAGTGACAGAGTTGGGAGGAATAGCATCCATCTTTTATAACAACAATTTATTATAACAATCAAATTTTCTTTGAAATAAAGTTTTTATATTATATTATTATATATATTTTATATAACAGTACTTTACTATAATAACTTAAAAAATAGAATTTAGATTAGAAAAATATAAAGTTGTTAATTGTTATAGAAAAATTTAACTATATCTTTTACATTGTTTTAAGAGACTAAATTATCTTTTTAAATAAATAAATTAATCTGATCGAATCTCGTTTTGCAAATTTATCTAATTAATGTCTGGTAAATTAAAAGAGTCAATGCAACTCAAATAGAAAATAGGATATGACAGTGCAACGTTTAGTTGAGCCATAAAATATTAAGGTAGTTTCTTGTTATCTATTTACATGTTTTTCACGTAGATAGAATTATTTGATACACATCTCGATAGGACATACTCCGATTGTTATCAAAAATGTATTTTCTCGTCAGTTTATTTTATATGATGATGTTAACAACAACAATTCGGTAAAATTTTATAAGTATGATCCGAAAAGAATAAAGTGTACATAGATTTTACCTCTGTCCCAAGAAAGTAGAGAGGTTGTTTCTGATTGACCATCGGCTCAAGGAAATGAAAAAGATAATGTATCAGTACCATCAACGAAAACCATAAAGATAATAACAACATCTTAAGTACCAGAAAATAAATGCAAACCAATAATAATAACACGTAAGTAAGGCTCGATACTATAAAAAGTGGAAGAACAATGTGGATACAACAATAACCACTAGCAGTCTAGGACACAACCCTATTAGACTAGCCTCTTACCCGGTACAAAGTAGAAAAGTGTTCCACTATCTCCTAACCTACAACTCTAGTGCTTAATATCCACACCTAATCAAGGGTCATATCCTCAAAAATTCGAAGCGGCATCATGTTATACCTCATCATCTTTCCCTAATAGTGTATGTGGATGGTAACATGAGACAAAAACTTAAGGTATGTGAGCGACTAGTCCGTCCGGATCAGACTAGTCTTGCACTCTACTTTAAGACCATACCTTCAAACACCGGCTTAGTAAACATAAAACTAAAAACTTTTGACATATATTAAACGGAAAAAGGGATATATATATATATATATATATTATATATATATATATATATACTATCAAATATTAGTTATACGTATCCCTCATTATACTATTCAATACTATTTACTCATAGCGTTATTCATTTAAATATTTCTAACCCTCCATCTAATTAATGGACTCATCTCGGGTGGACATATGGCAGAAATTTAAACCATCCTAACCTATTTTTTTACTTATACCCATATCCACCAGAAAAAAGCCTCAACCTATTTTGTGTAAAATGTGTCTATTACTATCAATTGTCCCTACAAAACTCACCTTAACAGCCACAATAGCATAATTAAACACAAATTCCTTGTCTGAGAACGTGAAAGAAAGGAGCTACAAGTCCCAGATTTCGAATGGAAGATTGTTACATTTCACAAACGGCCTCTCAAATCTATGGTGCACAAACATACATCAGTTACAAGGACATAACTCCTTCAACTATAGCGACTTCCTCTAAAGGACATTTACTAACTCACTTATGCATGGGCTATCGAAGATCATAAAGGTACGAACTCCCTCAATGCTCTTACTAAACAATTAGTTATTATATTACCTCAGCAAGTAACTACTAACAACCTACTAGCAATAAAAAATAGTTTTGAATTATTAACAAATTCTAATGATCAAGTGGATCAAACTACAAGCTCAAACCTACAACACGTGGCCCAATCTCAGGAAATGGATATATTTGTTGATCTACTCAGTCACCACCCTACTTACCCGTTCCATCTCTCGAAAATAACCTTTATAGTTACCCTATATCACACTCTTCTACAGTAAACAATTGCCCTAGTGACACGAATCTTACAACTACATGTGCCACATTGGCAACACATTCTAGCTGTGCCAATCAAACAACAAATAATCCACACACCACTACCCGATGCCATCATGTCCCCTTACAGATCAATACTAAGCCCAATCAATACACAATACAACAATCCCTCTATCAATGCAAACCGCACAACTTATCCATGGCCCACATGACCAGCCCAATATATATGAAATGCCTTATCCTACACAAACATAATCACTTCAATTACCATGTCACGACCCAAAACCCCCTAAGGGTCATGGTAGCGCCAGACACCGCCGTCAGACAAGCAAACCAAGAATGCATAATTAGATTCCAGTTTTAGTATTTGCGAAAATCATTTTTCTTATACGCTGAATATTAAACAGTAAAGATTTCTGAAAAATTGAACATTTAAGTCAACAAAGGACTTAATACTGAATAATCCAAAATCCTCCCAGAACCCGGTGTCACAAGTGCATGAGCATTTACTGATAAGGAAATATAATACAACATCCGTCCGAAATATAGTGGACCAAAAATAAATACAATTTGTTGAAAGGGACTACACTAGGTGCAGGTCGCCTCAAATAATGCAACTCACCAAGTCCTAGAATCATCTGCGCCACTACGCCTAGTAGGCTGCTAGAGATACATGTACATGTGCAACAAAAATGCACAGAAGTGTAGTATGAGTACGTAAACCACGTGTAATCAATGAGTATCCCATCTAATCTTGAAGAAGTAGAGACGAGATGGTCAACTTAGACACTTACTAGAGGTCAATTGATAATATACTAAAAATGTGAAGAAATCATGGACTTATATAGTAGTTCTAATTCACGAAGCCAGAAAATGGGTAAACACCTTCAATAAATAATCAAGAGTTTTCAATGTTTACTCTTCATTATCTTATCAATTTACATCAAGCCACGAAATGCAATTTTCACGTTTTAAATTCTCAAGCGACAAATAACATGCCCAAATCACACCGAGGCGACGACTCAATCCAACATAAATATAAATTGTGCACTACCGAGGGTCGAACGGCCCGAACCATATATGCATCTATTTAATCTACACATTCGGCATGTTCCATAAATAAACACATACCCTGCTTGCAAATCATACATGGGACGCAGGTGCACATAGAGATACATGCTCAATCAGTCAATTAAGAACTTACCAGGAAATATTTATCCAAATAACAATTTCTCTTTTGACAAATTCAGGACAAATGACATTTAATCCCTTTTTAAAATTCATTTACTAATTCAAGGTGATTTAAGCAATTCAAGTTATCAATGAGTTCATAAATAATCCAAGTATAACATGCTTTTGGGTCCTAACTACCCAGATAATAGCATAATAATAGCTATGCACGGACTCTCTCACATCGTGCGTACGTAGCCCCCGCAAATAGGAGCGCATAATTAATTATTTCACCTATGGTAACAATTCCCTCTTACAAGGTTAGAAAGAAGACTTGCCTCACTCTCAAGATCCATAACTGGCATTTCACACCCTCCCGAAGACCCTAATTGATGCACCACGCTCCAAAACTAGCCAACGGTTAAGCAAATCTATTAATATATGCTCAATTATACATTATAATCAAATTTAGAGAATTCCTACCTCTGACCGAAAAGTTGACCAAAACGCCCTCGGGCCCACATGCCCGGAATCCGAAATTTTTGAAGATAAAGATTACCCATGACCTTAGGAACTCAAATATATAATTTTCACTAAATTCCATACTCAATATCGGGGTTAAATCCCAAATATATAATTTCTAGTTTTTTTCCTCAAACCCCAAGTTTCTCTACATAATTCATGCTAAAATCCATACATAATTGATGTATTTAACTCATAAGTAGGTGGGAATAACTTACCTTATCATTAATGATGAAGATCATCTCTTGAAACCTCCAAGAATCGCCCAAGCCAAGAAAAAATGAGAGGAAATGGCCAAAATCCGATAACCCTCACTACCTCATCTATTTCCGCTTATGCGGTCCCGCTTTTGCGGACAAAATGCCGCTTCTGCGGACACTGGGATCAACCCACTTTTCGATCGGACGGCCCACCGCTTCTGCGGTTTCGCTTATGCAGATCTAGGGCCGCTTTTGCGGATCATGCGCTGCTTCACATCCAACCGCTTTTGCAGCATGTTCCTCGCTTCTATGGGGCCACTTCTGCGGTCCCAAATCCGCAGAAGCAGAAATACCAGAAGCAGCAGCTCCAGCCCTTCTTGAAACTCCGAATTCGATTCGTTATCCACCCGGAATCCACCCGAGGCCCCCCGGACCTCAACCAAACCTACCAACCAATCCCCAAACACATTACGAACTTGCTCGAGGACTCAAATCTTATCAAAAAACACCAGAACCATGAATTACATCCCGATTCAAGCTTTATGAAATTCGAAATTTCAAACTTCTACTTCTGATGTTTAAACCTATCAAATTAGATCCGATTGACCTCAAATTTTGTGCACAAGTTATACTCGACATTTCAGACCTACTCCAACTTTCAGAATTGGATTCCGACCCCGATATCAAAAAGTCCACCTCCGGTCGAACTTCTCAAAAGCCTTCAAATTTCTATCTTTAGCTAAATTTCTCCAAAATGACCTACGAACCTCCAAATTCACTTCAATCGCGCCCAAACTCCAGAATCACCGTACGAAGCTCTTTACTATCTTGGAGTCCCGAACGAGCATCGATAACACTGAAATGCACTCCAAGCCAAACTTATGAAATTTCTTCTAAAATGCTAACTTCTACAATAGGCACCAAAATACTCTCGGGTTATGCAAAACCCGAAACGGGCATGCGCCCAAGTCTGAAATCATCATACGAACTTGCTGGAACCTTCAGATCCTGATTCTGAGGTAGTTTACTTGAAATTCCATCCCTAGTTCATTCTTTCAACTTTAAGCTTTCGAAATGAGAATTCTCTATCCAAATCGACTCAGAGCTTCTCGGAGCTTAATTCCGACCACCCATGCAAGTCATAAATGAAGCTACTCGTGGCCTCAAAGCGCTAGAACTCAAAACGACCGGTCGGGTCATTATATTCTCTCCCACTTAAACATACTTTCGTCCTCGAACGTGCTGAGAACTACAGTGAAGTAGTCTAAAATTGCTGTTTAACTTCTCATGCACCTTCCCGTGCTACCACAACTCAGTCGAGCACATTAGATCGATCAATTCTGACGATATTCTCTTTCATTCAAGCAGATACGCCTTAAAGTCCAATTCCAACATTCGGAACCTAGAGCTAGGCTTGTTCCCAACATGTGCCCATTATATCAATAACAACACGTTGTTCTAGATGTGACCGCCTAACTTTGCTGAATTCACAACTTGCACCACTTCATCTGTCCATGCTTTTGAGGTATCATGGCGATCCATCTCACGTGTTAGATTTCAGCACTGTCCAGTTGGACAAGGACATGTCATATGAGGAGGAGCTTGTAGCTATTCTAGACCGGCAGGTTCATCAGTTAAGGTCGAAGGGTTTTCCTTCTGCTCGTGTTCAATGGAGAGATCAGCCTACTGAGGTATAGACCTGGGAGTCCGAGAGCGATCGGAGTCGTTATCCCCATCATTTTCCCAACTCAGGTACTACTTTCTTATGTCCGTTTGAGGATGAACGGTTGTTTTAGAGGTGGAGAATGTGATGATCCAAATGGTCATCACTTGTTTTAAATTAAATTCTATGTTTTTGAGGCCTTGAAAACCTTATTTAGAGTCACCTCGATTTGCATGCATAGTCCAGGCGCTTATCCAGAAGGTTTAGATATGAAAATATGTGAAAATGCTAAGTTTTTATTATACAATGAGTAAATTTAACTCCGATCAACATTTTGGGTAAATGGATTCGGACCCGTGGTCCGACGGTCTCGAAGGATCCATAGGAAAATATGGTACTTGGGCATATGAACTGAATCAAATTCTGAGGTCCCAAGCCCGAGAAATAAATTTTTAAGTAAAATTATTTTCTAAAATTATTTAAGGAAATTTGAAATTAAATTTGATTAGAACGTATTGTTATCAGGTCCGTATTTTGGTTTCGGCACTCGGTACATGTTTTATATATGGTTTTAGTCATTCCTGTAAAATTTTATTGAAGATGGACGTCGTTTGACGTGATTCGGGCTTAAATTGCTAAATTTGATACTTGATGAAGTTTGAGAAAAAAGTCTTGATTTTGAGGTTTGATTCATTGTTATTGAGGTTATTTTGGGTCGCATGGATAGGTTCGTATGATGTTGTTGAGTTAGTACGTGTATTTTATTAGGAGCCCCGAGGGCTCGGGTGTGTTTCGGATGTGATTCGGGAAGTTTTGAACTTAGGAAATATTGCAGAATATCTGCAACAGGTGCCCAAGCATGTTGTTCTTCGCGATCATGTAGTCACTCCCGCAATCGTGTAAGGTAAATAGGGGTAGGGGTATTTATATCTATCGCGAACGCGAAGCCAAAGTCGTGAACGCGGAGCCTTGGGAGATTGCTCATCACGAATGCGACTTGTGTGACGCAAATGCGTAAGATAATTGGGGAGTATTCACCATTTGCGCATCGCGAATGCGAGGGCTCGAGAAGCTAAAGCTTCGTGAAAGAGAGACTGTCTACGTGAACGCGAAGGCTTAACCAGCCTGACCCATCGTGAAGGCCAAGGGTCTGACGCGATCGCGAAGAGTAAATTTGCCTAGTTAAATTTTAAGTTTCCAGAACAGTAGCCTTACGGGATTTCATAAAAAATTCATAATCCCTTTCTTCTACAAGAACTTAGGCAATTCTTGAAGTACTTCTTCATCAAAACTTCTTGGGTAAGTAATTATTTAACTTGTTTTCTTCATTTTTCATTAACACCCACTAGATTTTTAAGTCCCAAATCTTCACCAACCGACCTGAGAATTTAACTACGACCCCTCAATAATTATCAAAACAAAACCCCATTACTCAATTAAACAAAACAACAACCAAATCAAAAAGCCCATTAATATTTTCAAGCTTCACCAAAAAAAACCTCCAATGGATATTTTAGCTCCTTCTCTAATATTTCAAGTAATTAAGTAGTTCACAATCATGTTTTTAGCTATGAAATGCTGTCAGCTCTTCAAAATTTTAGATCTAACCTCCTTTTCTTTATAGATCGGCATCTTCAAATGGACAAAACCCAAAAGCTCAATCGGCCTTCAATGGCGTTTTGAGACTTGTGACGGTGTTTATAATCGCATTTTAGATTTAAAACTATAATATCCATACTAATATATAGTATATTTCTGTATATAATATCTCACGCACAATTTATCACCTTAGAATCCATTTGCTACAGTCACATCCTCCTATTAAAAAAATATAAATCTTTACCATTAAAAGACCATAAAGACCAAAACTAATCTTATATTTTTTGGAAAAAAAAAAAGATTTTAACATTGTTGAAAATAAAAACGTAGAACATATAACAAAAGTTTAATTTTGGACTTATCAACCCTATGAAAACAAGCTCCAAATCATGAGAAGGAACACAACAAAGACATGGTTAGAACCTAAGTTTCGATTCCAAATAGTTATTATCGAAAAGAATTGGCAGCTGCCATGTCGGGTTCCATACAATACCAAATTATTATATTGTTTCTATGCCAAAGAAAAGTAAAATTATGGTACAAGCTATTATTGTTTTCTATTAATTTCTATTTTTCGATTTTATAGGTTAAGCATTTTCCGCCTTAAGAGTAAATTGGTTCTTTGCTTAGTGTTTCTAAATGATCATAGAGTGTGAAGAAAGTGATTTTTGGATGGGGATAATGCTTATTGGTAAGTTGGAAGGCAGGGGAGTGTGAGGGAGAAAAGATGATAATATTTTACTCCCTCCAGTCCAAAATAAGTGATTATTTGGATGTTTACACATGTTAAGAAATCTAACTTTTAGCATTAATTGGAAATGTAATTGACCATATTAACCTTTACTATCTCACATAAACACTCCTAACACATATTCTAACTCTATTTACTCCAAGAACAATGTAGAAAAAAAAATTAATTCACTCTTGAAATCTGAAAAAATTACTTATTTTGGACCACAAGAAAAAAAGTCAAAAATTTACTTATTTTGGACCGGAGGGAGTAATAAGAAAAGGAGTGGGTTAATTAATGACCTGGCAGTTGACATGGCAGCGAACCTGAATAAAATTGATATGGTCAGCTGCCACAGTGCCAAAACGTTAGTGTTAAGGGTATTTTTTCAGAATTCATTAGCAGCAAGGACAAAAATAGCCGAAAAGTGTAACGGGTAACCAATCTATCTATATATAATTATAACTGAGGGACCTAAGAGAGGTGATGTGACATTATGTAAGGCAGGAACGATTATTTATCTATTTTCTCATTTATTTGCCTTCCCGACCATCTTATCCAATTAAACCAGCCAAGTATAATTAATACTGATTAATCGGCGTGATTAGCCTGTTTTCATAACAAATCAAGAAGTGTAGAAATGAAATACAAGAACACAGTCCCAACCAAATCGTGGTGTCACAAGTCTGAGCCTCTACAAATGAGATCTACTACAAAATCAAGTCTAACCAGAATGGAGACAACAAAATGATAAAAATAAAGAGGTCAGGTACTGCGGACGTTGGCAGCTACCTCGAAGTCTCCACAGAATGGGGATAATAAAGCAATTGCGATAGCTCGACCGCCCTCATGAACCTGTATATCCGCACAAAAAGTGCGGGGAGTGGGGTGAGTATATTTCAACTCGGTGAGTAACAATAATAAACAATAACCTGAAAATAAGAACTCCTGTACTATCACTAAACGGTTCTAAGGCAACCCGCCGGGTTAGTCGTCACTATAATCGATACTACGATCTCCAGGTCCACATCCTATCTCATCTAGGTCCCACAGCGACCACATCCTCGCTCGTACCATTACGGTATATAGCCATCTCAATATATGGAGACATATACATATGTCTATAACATATAAATATTTCGGTATATATATGAATATGAATAAGTATGATGCGGCGGCGCGCGGCCGCGCTCCGATACATATACCGCTGCGGCGCGCGGCCCGCGCTCCATTTACGTCGACGGCGCTCACTCGGGGGTGTATACGGACTTCGGAGGGGCTCCCAGGCCCGAGCGCTATGGTGCTATGGCGTGCGGCCAGGTCCACCATATATCACTGCGGCGTGCGGTCCGATCCAATATATATATATATATACATATATAATTATATTGCTGCGGCGTGCAGCCCGATCCCATAATATACCAGCGCTCACTGGAATGTGTGCAGACTCGGACTCCGAAGGGGCTCCTACAGCCCAAGCGCAATAATACTGCGGCGTGCAGCCCGTCCCACATGTATATTACATGTATATTACATGTATATTACTGCGGCGTGCAGTCCGATCCAATATATATACTGCTGCGGCGTGCAGCCCGATCCAATATAGGTATATGTATATAATACCTCATAATGGGTCCTCGACCCTATCCCAGTCAATATATGCTTGGCCTCTCAGGCCCAATATAATATATCACAGTGGGTCCTAGACCCTGTCTCGGTCAATATAGACTTGGCCTTTCAGGCCCACTCAGCTAGAACAGGGAATTCCACCCTAGATAATCTCTCTCAATGTACACATCTAGTACGGGCTCATATTATGCTATGCAGCTAGAGCCATGGCTGAGTGTATATTTCCAACACAATGTAAAGGTCACCTAGCTCTATAGGTTCCCTAATGCTCTACGGATCGGCACGAGGCCCCAAACATGGCTATTAGCCCAATGGTACAGTTATAACCTCATTAACAGTTGTACAACACAGTATTCTATTAGCCGGGAAGGACTAAGTCCGAACCCCCAATCACAATGTCACCACGCCCGTCATAGAACGCGTGTCTCATCTCAATATAGCACTGTGAAGTGCTAGTACGGGGTTTCAAACCCTCAGTACATTATTTACTACTACCACTCACCTCGAACCGGTAGAAGCTTCATGCCCGCGACGCCTTAGCTCCTCGAACCGGCATCCACGCATGTCAAAACTAGCCAAAATCAGTACAAATATATCAAAATAGGCTAATGGAACATAACCCAATCGAAAGAACTCGAAAAATATTAAAAATCACGAAATTGGCAAAACCCGAGCCCCGGGCCCACATCTCGAAAAATTTTGAAACTCATATTTTCGGAATCCTCGTCTCTCTACGAGTCCGTACATACCAAGAACTCCCAAATCGGACCACAAATGACCCTTCAAATCCTAAATTTTCGTTTTTGAAAAGTTTATAAATTTTCTCCGATTTCATCCATTTGATTCACTAATACTTGATGAAAATAACCATGGAATCAGTAAATATAATCACTTTTGGATAGAGAACACTTACCCCCATCCATATGGTGAAAATCGCTTCGAAAATCGCTTCAATCCGAGCTCCATAGCTCCAAAAATGAAGAAACACCTCGGACTGCCCCAAATTAATTGTCCAGCGATTTTCGCCTCTGCGGTTACTGTTCATCGCAGGTGCGATTGCACTGTTCATCGCTTCTGCGGAACTGTTCATCGCAGAAGCGGAAAATCACTGTTCATCCGCTTCTGCGGGTACTGTTCATCGCAGAAGCGAAAATACCAGATTTGCCCCAGAAAATTGCAGCAACTTTTTATTTCACTAAAAATGCTATAACTCAATCATACGAACTCGGAATTCGATGATTCTTTTTCCTATGACTCCGTAATTTTGATACGGATCCAGTGGTTCAAACAAAACTGAATTTGGATCTCATTTGCTAAGTGCAACATCAATTTTGGCTCGTTAAACAATTAACTCATGTTTCGCCTCAAAAACCCAATCGCGACTTGATGAAATTAAACCAAAATTTCCGGATCAGTCCTATAATTCATTATTTAAATTCTCAAAGTCTCAAAATCAAATTTGGATCTCTAGAACTAAAAATAGACCTTTGGATCATTACATTTATGCTCAAAACGGCAAAAATCTTCCAAAAATGACCCGTTGGGCATCCGAATTTACCCCGAAGCCTACGGGACCTCAACCAAAAGTACTAACACCTCTTATAACATCATTCAAACTTGTTCCAATCATCAAAACTCTATCGTTAACATCAAAATCGTCCTTTTTCAACAAATTCAAGCTTAAGTTTAACTTTAATTTAAAAAATTCACATTCGATCAAAAACCCGACCAAACGATGTCCGAATGACTTGAAAATTTGCAGGCATATCCAAAATCACCTAACGGAGCTACTGCAACTGTCGGAATTCCATTTCGACTCTCGGGTCAAAATCTCACCTATCGATCGGATTTCGCCAAAATTCAACCTTAGCCAATTCAAGCCTATTTCTACACCGGATCTCCAAATTCAATTCGATTGCTCTCCTAAGTCATAAATGATCCCTCGAAACTAGTCGAATCATCGGAATCCGATTCCGAGCACTCTAACTCGATAGTCAACTCTAGGTTGACTTTCCATATTCAAACTTCCTTCAAACATGCTATTTGCTTCATTTTTAATTCAATTCACTCCTAACTCACCCGATAGGTTCTAACACCGATATAGAAGCAAAAGATATGTTAATGCAAGGTAACGGGGTGGAAATTTCCTTAACGACGGAGCTGGGTCGTTACATTCTCCCCAACTTAAACAAACGCTCGTCCTCGAGCGGACTCGAAGTTGTACTAGAAGCCACCCAATAGCTGAATCACCTTACCAAGCATAATTTCGGGCGATCATACGTCACCCTATCTCACATAAGTCCGATAACATAGTATAGCTGAATTTCCACGGTCTAACCGAACCATAAACCACATTGCACTTTCCGAAATCATATACCAGTCTGAATCCCACATCTATGCTCAGAGTACACACGATCCAACTGTAATAGCCAACTCACCACTCCGGGTGAGATCACATGATGTACATCAAACAACACGATCACTCGATACGATAGTCTCTAATCACGACAACTGGCCACAATAACCAAATACTAGCAGAAAGAACCTTTCTCATTAGATAGAGTCTTATTCCAACACCTTCATATCCTGCCCACGGCAACTGAAGCACGCGATATACCGAACCCATCTCTCGGGTCAACCATTCGTGAATCTATTTCCCTTTTAAAATTGATACCACAATAAGTTTCGGAGCCAAACCTCGATATTACCTTTCTAACGAGCTGAAATCATATATGCTCGCTCTCATTAATGACTTGAATGATCATTTCGGTTATAACACACCACACTGGTAACATGACACCTCGGCATCGGCCTAGGCCACAACGAGCACAACAGAGGCTCCAATAAGAACGATCTGAACACACTCGAATCATGACAACCGACTCGCATAAAGAGCCATAATTCAAATTCTTCCATACCATCACAACACATAACTGAGATCTCGTCTCACATCATAGAATTAGAGTACCCGAATCCTCCTCGAAAGGTCATAACATCACGTGGCCTTGCCACAACTCATGATTCTATCCAAACACTATTACTCATGGAGCACCTCAAGTCGCAATGCTCAAAACGGTCAGCCACACACATATTTAGGTCCGAACTCAAGCAATCAATCACACGCGGTGATACATTTAGTATATGCTATCGAATCCTGAATGGACACAACCGATGTGCTATTCCCCGAGCGATACCCAATACGGACTATTCCTCGGAAGAGAGGAAGTATTGTATACAAGGTACATATAGGAAGCTATATTTCCCACATCACACTGTTGCGGCGCGCAACCCGTTCCAATAGCATCCTGTGGCGGCGTGCCACCCGATCCAGATACCATACATGTGGCGGCGTGCCACCCGATCCAGATACTATACATGTGGCGGCGTGCCACCCGATCCAGATACTATACATGTGGCGGCGTGCCACCCGATCCACGCGTAATTCTAGCAAAAGGGAATGCACATCGACTCAAGTTGCTCATTGCAACAAACATGTACATATAGCCTCGAGCTCGGTCACATAAAACTCATCCGACAAAGTTCCTCAATACCGGAACTGAATCAATGGTAGATACCTCTACACTGACATCCGCCACGAAGGCCCAACTGGCAAAGCAATACCTACCAACCGTCCGCTGGCTCTAGGGTACATCCACCCTCCTGGAGCATGATCTGATGCGCTCTGCCATGCAGTTTGCGACATGTTTCTGACATAGTCCATAGCACATTAGTCTAGACAACCTGACTTATGACAACCGGCCTGCAATCATATATCATTATTCAAATTCGTCATATCAAGTGACGAGATAGCCACTAGGGCTTCCAATTTCCGATAACCGCTACACCGTGCCGATACACACGATATACCACCGCTGCGTAGGCGGGTTACGAGAACTTCTAGTCTCCAACACATACATAACACAGGAATCACTATGCCTGATTCCGTACTTCACCGTACGATTACATAACGCACCTCAAGCGTCCATTCATACCACGAAAGCCATTCATAAATTTCACTATGTCATCAACGACTCAATTATTACAGTCGATCCAACGAGAAAATACCACCATACCACTAGATATTATCAATTTACATTACCTTGTCCATTTGCACCATATACCCTTCCAAATTACTAGAATAGCAGTACCATTTTCTTAAATCATCAGAAAGATCGATTCTTAAATCACATGCAGATGTCCGCGTTGCTCAATAATTTTATTGACTTCCCATATATTATGAACTAATCTCAAAACCTTGAATATGCCATTATCAACTTTCCATAACACATCGCGTATACCATATCACACTAAGACAACATGGAAATTCATATCCCTTTCCTCCACTGCAAACATCGGCGCACTCAACTCGTCAAGGGCTTTCATGATCCCATATAGAGAAAACTCATTACAATTCCCAGCTTTGCATACCAACAGGAAAAATACACTCATTTTCAAACCACGGTATAACACATCGCAAACTCGTTCTCCCAATTACATTGCATAAATTAAACCGCCGGGACTCAGTCCTTATACCCATATCAAGTTACACAACTGCCAGCACTCAAGAGCTTTGCTGCACAATATCCGCAAGACTCATCACTTCAAACACATACCATGAATTAATCGTATTCCTTATCATACCGCTTCAGTTTATTAACAAGTTGTTCCATTTACCCAGTTTCCTTTCCGATTCATCTCTAATTTCATATCATTCTTTACTGTAGTACGGCAATGCCTCAACCCTTTTTACCACACAAGACTCGTACACAAGACCACACTGTCTAAGACCCATAGGCCACTGAATACTCTCTCAGTGTTCCCAGAAGTACCACGTTCTACCACACTTTATTTTGATGAACTTCCCACGATTTTTAAATTGTTATCATTACTTCCCAATACGGATACGTAGAATCTCAACCTTCACATGATATAACACAAGCCTTGATCTTCTCTAACGAAACCGCCATCTTTAGCCACATACACAAATCTTAAGGCACCTGACTGTTACAAGCAAAATCTTGAACACTGCAAAACCATTCTCGGGCATCATTCACCCTTATTCAGTTGTAATTCAACTGTCCCATTGAGTAGAACCACTCGTGTTTTGTTAGAACTCTGACATCGCAGAACATGATTACTTACAGGTATAATTCGCTATCTTTCTTTTCTATACACCAAACATTCCTTACCAACAATAGTTCAAAACATCCTAGTATTTATTCACATCTACGAAGCACCATAACCTTGTCAGAATTTTCCCAACATACTTAAAGACAGTGCCCACATAGCGTACAACCGTGCAATTGTTATTTAATAGCAACCTCCCCAACTTAGCTCGAAGCCATTCATCAAAGCACTTTTAACCACTCATATCATTATTATTCAAGTGATGCCGAAATGTTACAATGAGATTAAACTCAAGTCATTTACAAGTCTTGACAGAGACTCGAATCATCAAAGACCTTAACCGTTCTGCAATTCTTGCATCTATACACACACCACAGTTAAGCCTACTCTCTTTAGGTGACATAAATCTTTTCTAAGTCCCAAATTTTCCAAAAATTTCGGCAGAGTTTCCTTTGTAATTTGGCCTATCCACCTGCCAGAGAATCACCAAAATCATCCTAACAATACATCCGCAACTCGACAAGACATCACAATGTATATCAACAACATAAATCTCAATACTACACAATTATATCATCAACATTAGTACATGAACATGCGCTGCACCTGCTCAAATCATAACACATATACCTTTCACAATGATACACCTAGCACAACCAATTCAGTTTTCTTGAGTTTGAACTCATACTACCAGACGTAGCGCACTTTACATTTCCGCTAAGAGGCAATGAACATATTTCTCACGCCCATAGCTAGTGCTACATATCAAATCACAATAAGAATCGAATACCTTATAGCTCTCCCATTATCAAACTGCAATTTGCACAATTAAGATCAATACCGATCGTATGAACTTCATAATACCGACTCACGAAATTAGCACCTTGCTGCTCAAGCCATAGACAATGATTTGGCCTCAAGTCCTCCAGACAGGCCCGACATGAACTCATAGAGATTATATCTCGTCCCTCGATTGGGGAATCATAAGCCATCAAGGCAAATTTATCACTAAGCACTCGAGTGCGCACATCAACGTGCAGGAGGAATTTCAAGAATTACATCTCAAGCTGAATCATACACGCACGATAAGAATTCCAAGAATTTGAAACTTTCCTAAAGGTTTGCAGCCTCCCGAGGATAAGTACAGGCGTCCCCGTACCGATCCACGAGACTCTACCAACCGGCTCATGACTCGCGAGACCTGTTAACCTAGGCTCTGATACCAACTTGTCACGACCCCAAACCCCGATCGTGATGGCGCCCAACACATTGCTAGGCAAGCCCGACCATCTTATCCAATTACCAGCCAAGTATAATTAATACTAATTAATCGGCGTGATTAGCCTGTTTTCATAACAAATCAAGAAGTGTAGAAATGAAATACAAGAACACAGTCCCAACCAAATCGTGGTGTCACAAGTCTGAGCCTCTACAAATGAGATCTACTACAAAATCAAGTCTAACCAGAATGGAGACAACAAAATGATAAAAAGAAAGAGGTCAGGTACTGCGGACGTTGACAGCTACCTCGAAGTCTCCACAGAATAGGAATAATAAAGCAGTTGCGATAGCTCAACTGCCCTCCTGAACCTGTATATCTGCACAAAAAGTGCAGGGGAGTGGGGTGAGTATATTTCAACTCAGTGAGTAACAATAATAAACAATAACTGAAAATAAGAACTCCTGTACTATCACTAAACAGTTCTAAGGCAACCCCCACAGGTTAGTCATCACTATAATCAGTACTCTGATCTCCAGTCCACATCTATCTCATCTAGGTCCCACACTGACCACATCCTCGCTCGTACCATTACGGTATATAGCCATCTCAATATATGGAGACATATACATCTGTCTATAACATATAAATATTTCAGTATATATATGAATATGAATAAGTATAATGCTGCGGCGCGCAGCCCGCTCCAATACATATACCGCTGCGGCGCGCAGCCCGCTCCATTTAACATCGACGGCGCTCACTGGGGGTGTATACAGACTTCGGAGGGGCTCCCTAGGCCCAAGCGCTATGATACTGCGGCGTGCAGTCCGATCCACACATATATCACTGCGGCGTACAGTCCGATCCATTATATATATATACTATTGCGGTGTGCAGCCCGATCCATTAATATATAACAGCGCCCACTGAGAATGTGTGTAGACTCTGAAGGGACCCTACATCCAAAGCACAATAATACTGTGGTGTGTTGTCCATTCCACATAGTATATTACATGTATATTACATGTACATTACTGCGGCGTGCAGTCCGATCCAATATATATACTGGTGCGACGTGCAGCCCGATCCAATATAGGTATATGTATATAATACCTCATAATGGGTCCTCGACCCTATCCCGATCAGTATATACTTGGCCTCTCAGGCCCAATATAATATATATCACAGTGGGTCCTGGACCCTGTCTCAGTCAATATAGACTTGGCCTTTCAGGCCCACTCAGCTATAACAGGGAATTCCACCCTAGATAATCTCTCTCGATGTACACATCTAGTACGGCTCATATTATGCTATACAGCTAGAGCTACGGCTGAGTGTATGTTTCCAACACGATATAAGGGTCGCCTAGCTCTATAGGTTCCCTAATGCTCTACAGATCGGCACAAGGCCCCAAACATGGCTATCAGCCCAATTGCACAGTTATAAACTTATTATGAGTCATAACGCACAGTATACTATTAGTCAGGAAGGACTAAGTCCGAACCCCCAATAACAATGTCACCACGCCCGTCATAGAACGCGTGTCTCATCTCAATATAGCACTGTGAAGTGCTAGTACGGGGTTTCAAACCCTCGGTACATTATTTACTACTACCACTCACCTCGAACCGGTAGAAGCTTCATGCCCGCGACGCCTTAGCTCCTCGAACCGGCATCCACGCATGTCAAAACTAGCCAAAATCAGTACAAATATATCAAAATAGGCTAATGGAACATAACCCAATCGAAAGAACTCGAAAAATATTAAAAATCACGAAATTGGCAAAACCCGAGCCCCGGGCCCACATCTCGAAAAATTTTGAAACTCATATTTTCGGAATCCTCGTCTCTCTACGAGTCCGTACATACCAAGAACTCCCAAATCGGACCACAAATGACCCTTCAAATCCTAAATTTTCGTTTTTGAAAAGTTTATAAATTTTCTCCGATTTCATCCATTTGATTCACTAATACTTGATGAAAATAACCATGGAATCAGTAAATATAATCACTTTTGGATAGAGAACACTTACCCCCATCCATATGGTGAAAATCGCTTCGAAAATCGCTTCAATCCGAGCTCCATAGCTCCAAAAATGAAGAAACACCTCGGACTGCCCCAAATTAATTGTCCAGCGATTTTCGCCTCTGCGGTTACTGTTCATCGCAGGTGCGATTGCACTGTTCATCGCTTCTGCGGAACTGTTCATCGCAGAAGCGGAAAATCACTGTTCATCCGCTTCTGCGGGTACTGTTCATCGCAGAAGCGAAAATACCAGATTTGCCCCAGAAAATTGCAGCAACTTTTTATTTCACTAAAAATGCTATAACTCAATCATACGAACTCGGAATTCGATGATTCTTTTTCCTATGACTCCGTAATTTTGATACGGATCCAGTGGTTCAAACAAAACTGAATTTGGATCTCATTTGCTAAGTGCAACATCAATTTTGGCTCGTTAAACAATTAACTCATGTTTCGCCTCGAAAACCCAATCGCGACTTGATGAAATTAAACCAAAATTTCCGGATCAGTCCTATAATTCATTATTTAAATTCTCAAAGTCTCGAAATCAAATTTGGATCTCTAGAACTAAAAATAGACCTTTGGATCATTACATTTATGCTCGAAACGGCAAAAATCTTCCAAAAATGACCCGTTGGGCATCCGAATTTACCCCGAAGCCTCCGGGACCTCAACCAAAAGTACTAACACCTCTTATAACATCATTCAAACTTGTTCCAATCATCAAAACTCTATCGTTAACATCAAAATCGTCCTTTTTCAACAAATTCAAGCTTAAGTTTAACTTTAATTTAAAAAATTCACATTCGATCAAAAACCCGACCAAACGATGTCCGAATGACTTGAAAATTTGCAGGGCATATCCAAAATCACCTAACGGAGCTACTGCAACTGTCGGAATTCCATTCCGACTCTCGGGTCAAAATCTCACCTATCGATCGGATTTCGCCAAAATTCAACCTTAGCCAATTCAAGCCTATTTCTACACCGGATCTCCAAATTCAATTCGATTGCTCTCCTAAGTCATAAATGATCCCTCGAAACTAGTCGAATCATCGGAATCCGATTCCGAGCACTCTAACTCGATAGTCAACTCTAGGTTGACTTTCCATATTCAAACTTCCTTCAAACATGCTATTTGCTTCATTTTTAATTCAATTCACTCCTAACTCACCCGATAGGTTCTAACACCGATATAGAAGCATAAGATATGTTAATTCAAGGTATCTATATATAATTATAACTGAGGGACCTAAGAGAGGTGATGTGACATTATGTAAGGCAGGAACGATTATTTATCTATTTTCTCATTTATTTGCCTTCAAAAATTGGATTTACCGTAATAGTTTAAAAGAAATACCCAAAAGTTGCTTCACCTGTTGAACAATCGCTTCCTCTATTGAGGAGTCACATTCTTGGATAATTTCTTCTATTCTCTTTCTCTGACGCACACCTGGAACTCGAATTTGTCACTCCAGAATTTTTAAAAATGCAAAGCGGAGGAGATGAAGTTGGAGTTGAACAATTCGCTTCAAACCTCTCTACTAACAAAAAACAGCTTCATCACGTAATACCCTAATTTATTTCCTCAGCGCTTTTTTATGTTATCTGAAGAATTTTCTTCCTCAATTTCCTTTTACTTTTGCAATGTTTAATTTAAAATCCATTTTCTATTTTCGTCTAAATTCTCGCAAAAGTTGTAAAAACTAAATAAACACATTTACCTTTAACATAGTCAAACAATTGCAAAAATCATATACATAGCAAAATTTCTGTCTGCACCATAATTTAAATTGATATCTTAATCTCAAAACATTTATCTTGAAACATGTGAAGACGTTACATACATAAATTATCAAGTATCAACTCTAAGAGCTCCTCTTAAATCGACTTGTCACATCAGAGTTCTATCGAGTGAAGTTTTCGATAATCATCTAGTCTTTTCTAATAGGTTCAACGCAATGGAAAGTCAATGTCTTCAATTTTCCATGTGACCCAAAGACACAGTCAGAAGTATCAACAACAGAGTGAACCAGTTTGCCAAATACCTGCAGAAAGTTACACGGAGCTTCCGTCTTCTCTCTCATCGAACCAATTTCAATACCATCCTCCAGCACCATTTGAAGCAAAAATTATGATCAACAACAGATCTATCATCACATCACGTAACATAATAGAATTTTTCAAAGATTACCAATGTTCAAACTTGGAAATATATGGAACCAAGAAGGCAAAATAAATAACATATTGTAAACAATGGCTTTAAGTTTAACGCAGTTTGTCTTCAACATATTCAAATAGAAGAGCGATAAAAAAAAAAAGCACCGACCTTTGTGAAAGGTCAAAAAGAGCAATAATTGCACAGCAGAATGTATAAATATGGAGATAATTGTACATTCCAACCTTTATGAGTTACACGCACGACACTCCATAGCAACATTGGCGAGGAAGTGATTTTCTGCTAAAAGACGCTCCAAATTAAGAAGTTTGAATAAATATGACGTTTGGGGGGTAAAAAACGAAAGTGGGGTTTTATTACTCATATTAATATATGAGTAATTAAGTGGGAGAAATGAGGAAGATTATACAATAAAGGTAAATGTAGAGCTTGAAATGTGTAATATCCATATCTGCTTGATTTGAAGAAACTCTTGCGACAAAATTACTCCGATCCTTGAAATATACTATTTGTAGTTGAGTTACAAGTTTTTCTTTAGTTGTACGAAATAAAGTTAATTTGTTCACTAAGACAATCCTCTATATGATAAACTTGAAGTTTTCGTTTGCCATTTTTAAATGATCTATTTGAGAATTTAGATAAGCATATACTGAAGAACTAGAAGATTCTTCAAGAATTCTCCTGTGTTGCTTGTTCTCATATTAAATTGTAACAACCCGTCCCGTCGTTACGGGAATTTACCACCCCGTTACCTTGCATTTACATATGTTATGCTTTTAAAACAGTATTAGAGTATATCGGGTGAGTTAGAAGTGATTTGGATTGAAAATGAAACAAATAACATGTTTGAAGAAAGCTTGAATATGAAAAGTCAACCAAGAGTTGACTATTGAGTTAGAGTGCTCGGAACCGGATTCGGATGATTCGACTAGTTCCGGGGGATCATTTATGACTTAGGAGAACAATCGGAATTGAATTCGGAGGTCCGGTGTAGTTTTAAGCTTGAATTGGCGAATGTTGAATTTTAGCGAAAACCGGATGGTAGGTGAGATTTTGATCCGGGGGTCGGAATGGAATTCCGACAATTTCTGTAGCTTCGTTATGTGATTTTGGATATGTCTGCAAATTTTCAGGGTCATTCGGACATCGTTTGATCGGGTTTTGGGTTGAATGTTAGTTTTGAAAGTTTTTAAGAAATTTAGGCTTGAATCCGTGGTTAATTGATGATTTTGATGTTTAGGATGGTGTTTTTATGATTGGAACAAGTTCGAATAAGGAGTTAGGATGTGTTGGTGTGTTTGAATGAGGTCCCGGGGGCCTCGGGGTGTTTTCGGATGGTTAATCGGGAGAAATATGGAAAATTGCAGAAAATAGTGCACTGCTTCTGTTGTTTCCGCTCCTGCGGAATTATGGGCGCAGGAGCGGGTGCGCTGAAGCGGAAAGGAGCCGCAGAAGCGGCGACCGCAGAAGCGGAAAGGGAGCCGCTGAAGCGGAAGCGCGGAAGCGGACGGGGAGCCGCAGAAGCGGAAGGGGAGCCGCTTGGGCGAGTCCGCAGAAGCGGACGTCTAGCCGCAGAAGCGGAACTATCCGCAGAAACGGTCCAATCTCCGCAGAAGCGGACGCGTAGGAGCGGAAATATTTCCGCAGAAGCGGAAATCGCTGTAAGTTAAGTGTATCAGAAGTTAGAAAATTTCATAAACATTTTAACATTTGGGGGTCTCGGCTTAAGGGCGACTTTGGGCGATTTTGAGGAAGAAATCAAGGGAAATCATCGGGTAATCAACTATGAACTCATATTATGATTAGTATTGATAATATCATGCAATTATATCATGAAAATGGAGGAATTTGGGGTAATTATGGAGGATTTAACCCTAGGTTTGAACTTTAGAGAATCAAGGTTTTGAATGAGCAAATGGAGTCCGAATTTGGTAAAATTGATATGCTTAGACTCGTATTGAGATGAGGGTTCCGAATATGAGACTTTCGTAATTTTTCGAGAATCGTACCGAAAGTCGGGTTTTACCAACTTGGTGTAATGTTGAGAATTTCATATGAATTGAAGTGGGTTATGATTCTTTGACCCGTAATTGATACAATTATTGTTATTGGACTAGATTCTACACACGAGGCATCGAAATTCAAAGGAAAAGGCATCGCGGACGATTCTACTACCGGCTAGAGGTGAGTAGTTTGTGTATATTGTAGCCTGAGGGTTCGAAACCCCGGCTTAGCACATTGTGACGCTAATAGGGCGTGGCTCGCACACCCTGGCAGGTGCGGGATTGATTGTGATTGGGGATTGAGACTTGGTCCATCCCAGGAAATGAATAATATGTTGTTAGTGTTGGAAATACACTGTATTTGCTATATTTGTGGGCTGTAAGCCTTGTTTGGGGCCTTGTGCCGATCTGTAGTGTCCTTAAAGGACAATATTTATGTGATAGCAAAAATTGCTTAAATCACTGATCTCAGTCCTGAAAATTGAAATCACACTTTTGAAATGCTAAGTCACCGGCTTTTACAAATCTAATAAAGATAAAAGTATTTTTCATAAATTATGAATTGAGAAGCTGGAATTAAGGATAATGAATTGTTTTGTGACTTATTTGCTTATTGTGGACCGAGCATGGGATCGGGCTGCACGCCGCGATGGTTGATATGAGGATCGGGCCGCACGCGCGAGCGTATTGCGCTTGGGTCTGTAGGAGCCCTCCGGAGTCCGTACACGCCCCCGGTGAGCGCCGTCGACGTTAAATGGGATCGGGCTACACGCCGTAGCGAGTTATGTGCATTGCATTGCATCCGTATTTGTTGGATTACTCTGTGGTAGCTTGTATTGTATTATTGTTGCTAGTTCGTAGGAGATTCGGATCGTAGTGTAGCTTCATATTGTGGTATTTTGTGGATTTCTTCTTGTCGGCTACATGTATATATTTGTTACTCAGCTGAGTACTTAGTACTCGCCCCTACTCACTCGCACTTTTGTGTGCGGACTCGTGTACACGGGAGCGATAGGCGGACATCTCCGGCGGTTACATTGTCACATCGAGTTGCTTGAGGTAGTCGCCTACGTTCGCGAGCCTAGCTTCTCCTCTCATTCCGGTTGTTATTGTATATTTTGTATTCGGACTTGAGTACTTCTATATCGTACTCTCTATTTCCTATTGGGTTTTGTTAGAGGCTCTAGACTTGTGACTCGGATCTTTGGGAGTGTCAGTATTTTGTTCGGTATTATTATTATTGGAGTTCTTAAACTCATATATTCTTCTTGGGTTGTCCATTTGGGACGGATATCTATGTGTTAATTGAATTGTTGGTCTGGCTGGCCTAGTTTGATTGTTGGGCGCCATCACGACCGGATTTGGGTCGTGACAAGTTGGTATCAGAGCCTAGGTTATTAGGACTCGCGAGTCATGAGCCGGTTTAGTAGGCTTTCGCGGATCGGTACGTAGACGTCCGTATCTATCTTCGAAGGGCTACGAAACTTTAGGAAAAACCTCATTTTCTTGAATTCACATCGTGCGATTTGTGTTATCATGAAATTAAATCTTTCCATATTCTATTCTCTCGCAGAGATGGCGAGAACACGAGCTAACGGACGTGGCGGACGACCACCATTGGCACCCGGAGGCCGTGGTCGTGGTAGAGGTAGAGGCGGAGCATCTTGCTCGAGTAGTCCTCAAAACTGTATTTATGCTCAGGACCAGATTCCAGCGGTGAACGCTCCGGCAGCTCGGGTTCAGGCACCGGCGGTGCCTATTGTGATACGGGTCTTCGGGAGACCTTGGCTCGGATCTTATCGGTGTGCACGAGGCTTGGCACGGGTAGTTGCTGCCATCTGCTGCGAGTATCATCTTCACGAGCGAGGGGAGGGAATCGGACCCCGTGGCTCGGACACCCGAGCCGGTGATACAGGGTATTCACGGTTGCACCAGCTCCTGCATATGTGGTTCCGGTTATGCCCGACGATGAGCGGCGTCGTTTGGAGAGATTTGAGAGGCTACGGCCTCCGACATTCGGTGGAGCCGAGGGCGAGGATGCCCGGGGTTTCTTGGACAGATGTCAGCGTATGCTTCGCACCGCGGGTATTCTAGAGTCCGGCGGTGTTTCATTCACCACTTTCCAGGTTCACAGGTGCAGCTTTCCGGTGGTGGGAGGATTTTGAGAGGCGTAGGCCCGGTGGGGCAGCGCCCCTCACCTGGCAGGAGTTCTCCACGGTATTTTTGGAGAAGTACGTACCTCGGTCTCAGAGGAGGGGCTGCGACGTCGGTTCGAGTGGTTGAAACAAGGAGAGATGACGGTTAATCGGTATGAGATGAGATTCACAGAGCTGGCCCGTCATGCCATGTGGATGGTTCCTACCGACACAGGGAGAGGATCCGAAGATTTATTGATGGTCTTATTTATCCCATCCGTATATTGATGACCCGGGAGAGAGTTTCTACAGTTACCTTTGAGGAGGTGGTTGATGCTGCCCGTCACATTGAGACAGATCGCCGCAGAGAGCGAGAGGAGAGAGAGGCTAAGAGGCCTCGTGGTGCTGGCAGTTACAGTGGTGCTCCGTCTAGGGGCCAATTTCAGCATAGCAGAGGTCGCTCCTTCGGATCTCATCAGTCTGGACGTACAGAGTCCAGTGGGGTTTCATCCGATCGTGGTCGTCGAGGCCGGCGGGGTTATCGGGGTCGGCGGGGCCGCCGGCGAGTCGGCCCGCGCCGAGTGCTCTTCCGGCTCGAGCTGCGCTCCTGTTTCCTCGGCACGGGATTCATCGGTAGCGAGGGGTCCTCGGCGGCCCCTTCTTCCATCTTCGGGCCGTTGTTTTGAGTGCGGTGATTTGGGCCATATCGGGAGAGAGTGTCCTCGGTGGCGCTTCGTAAGAGGTCACGGCGGAGGGATCGACCGCTCGTCTTACTCCTCGTTTCTTCGGCGCCGGCACGGTCGGCCGGGATCGGTGGCCGGTATCTAGAGGTCGCCCCGGAGGCGAGGATCGTATCGGTGGAGGTCGAAGCTCGTTTCTATGCTCTTCCGGACGGGAAGGATGCTAGTGCCTCAGATGCGGTCATTTCAGGTATTATCTCAGGTCTGCCACAGGGATGCTTCCGTCTTATTTGATCCCGGATCCACCTATTCTTATGTCTCTACTTACTTTGCACATCATTTGGGTATGACCCGTGGTATTCTTGCGTTGCCCGTACATGTGTCTACCCCAGTGGGAGATACTGTTGTTGTGGATCAGGTATATCGATCCTGTATTATTACTATTGGGGGTCTGGAGACCCGAGTTGATCTATTACTACTGGGCATGGTAGATTTCGATGTTATTCTAGGCATGGATTGGCTATCTCCTTACCATGCGATTATGGACTGTCATGCCAAGACAGTCACACTAGCTATTCCAGGTAATCCGAGGATCGAGTGGCGTGGCTTGACTGATTATGTGTCCGACAGGGTGATTTCTTATATAAAGGCTCGGCGAATGATTGGCAAGGGTTGTTTGTCTTATTTGGCCTTCATTAGAAATGTTGAGGCTGAGACACCCAGTCTTGATTCGGTTCCCATTGTGAGGGAGTTTCCGGATGTATTTCCAGTAGACCTACCAGGCATGCCGCCTGACCGAGATATCGATTTTGGTATTGACTTGGTGCCGGGCACTCGGCCCATTTCTATTCCTCCCTATCGCATGGCACCAGCAGAGTTAAAAGAATTGAAAGAACAGCTTCGGGAACTCTTAGATAAGGGTTTCATTCGTCCAAGTGTGTCACCTTGGGGTGCACCGGTGTTGTTCGTGAAGAAGAAAGATGGCACAATGAGAATGTGCATTGACTACAGGTAGCTGAACAAGGTAACAGTGAAGAATAAGTACCCATTGCCTCGTATTGAGGACCTATTTGATCAGCTCCAGGGAGCTAGTGTATTTTCTAAGATTGATCTTCGATCGGGCTATCATCAGTTGAAGATCAGGGACTCAGATATTATGAAGACAGCGTTCAGGGACGCGATATGGGCACTACGAGTTCCTGGTGATGTCTTTCGGGTTGACTAATGCCCCAGCAGCCTTCATGCACTTGATGAATAGTGTATTTCGGCCGTACCTTGATTCTTTTGTGATTGTGTTTATTGATGATATCTTGGTATACTCACGCAGCCAGGAGGAGCATGCACAGCATTTGAGAGTGGCATTGCAGAGGTTGAGGGAAGAGAAGCTTTATGCAAAATTCTCTAAGTGTGAGTTATGGCTTGATACTGTGGGTTTTCTGGGACATATAGTGTCCAGTGATGGTATTAGGGTTGATCCTCAGAAGGTTGAGGCAGTACAGAATTGGCCCAGACCTTCCTCAGCTACAGAGATTCGTAGTTTTCTCGGTTTGGCAGGTTATTACCGCCGGTTTGTTCGGGATTTCTCATCTATTGCTTCACCGTTGACTAAGCTGACACAGAAGAATGCTCCATTTGTGTGGTCCGATGAATGTGAAGAGAGCTTTCAGAAGCTCAAGGAGGCTTTGACCACGGCTCCGGTACTTGTGTTACCATCGGCCTCAGGGTCATATACTGTATATTGTGATGCTTCCAGAGTTGGACTTGGTTGTGTGTTGATGCAGGAGGGTAGAGTTATTGCATATGCTTCTCGTCGGCTAAAGCCCCACGAGAAGAACTACCCCGTTCATGATTTGGAGTTAGCTGCTATTGTTCATGCCTCGAAGATTTGGAGGCATTATCTATATGGTGTATCTTGTGATGTATATACGGACCACCGCAGCCTTGAGCATTTGTTTAAGCAAAAAGATCTAAATTTGAGGCGGCGGAGATGGCTCTGGAGTTGCTTAAAGATTATGATATTACTATCTTGTATCATCCCGGAAAGCCAATGTAGTGGTCGATGCATTGAGCCGGAAGGCTATTAGTATGGGCAAGTTTGGCGTATATTCCGGTTGGGGAGAGACCCCTAGCAGTTGATGTTCGGGCGTTAGCTAATCGGATGGTAAGGTTGGATATTTCTGAGCCCGGTCGGGTGATGGCTTATGTAGTAGCTCGTTCTTCTTTATATGATCGTATTCGAGAGCGCCAGGATGATGATCCACACTTACTTGTCCTTAAGGACAGAGTTCGGCATGATGATGCTAGAGATGTCACTATTGATAGTGAGGGTGTATTGCGGATGCAGGGCCGGATATGCGTGCCCAATGTTGATGGCCTTCGTGAGTTGATATTGGAAGAGGCCCATAGCTCGCGGTATTCAATTCATCCAGGAGCCGCGAAGATGTATCAGGATTTGAAGCAGCATTACTGGTGGAGAAAGATGAAGAAAGATATTGTGAGTCATGTGGCTCGGTGTCTAAATTGTCAGCAGGTCAAGTATGAGCATCAGAGACCTGGTGGTGTATTCCAGCGTATTGATATTCCGGAGTGGAAGTGGGAAAGAATAACTATGGACTTTGTTAGTGGACTCCCTCGGACAGGCGAGGAAGTTTGATTCAGTCTGGGTGGTGGTGGATAGGTTGACTAAGTCAGCTCACTTCATCCCAGTGTGTACTACCTATACCTCAGAGCGGTTGGCAGAGATATTCATCCGTGAGATAGTGAGATTGCATGGAGTTCCTATTTCCATTATATGAGACAGAGGTACCCAGTTCACATCTCAGTTCTGGAGGACATTTCAGCGAGAGTTGGGTTCACAGGTAGAGTTGAGCACAGCATTTCATCCACAGACGGATGGGCAGTCTGAGCGTACTATTCGGATATTGGAGGACATGTTGCGTGCTTGTGTCATTGATTTTGGTGGTTCATGGGCTGATTATTTGCCTTTGGCGGAGTTTGCTTACAATAATAGCTATCGGTCCAGCATTCAGATGGCACCGTATGAAGCTTTATATGGGAGGCGGTGTAGATCTCCAATCGGTTGGTTCGAGCCCGGCGAGGCTAGGTTGTTAGGGACGGAGTTAGTCCAAGATGCCTTAGATAAGGTGAAGGTGATTCAGGAGAGACTTCGCACAGCTCAGTCGCGTCAGAAGAGTTATGCGGACCGGAAGGTCCGAGATGTGTCTTATTCAGTAGGTGAAAAGGTGTTGCTGAAAGTTTCGCCTATGAAGGGTGTTATGAGGTTTGGAAAGAAAGGGAAATTGAGCCCAAGGTTTATTGGACCTTTTGAGGTGCTTAGGAAAGTTGGGGAGGTGGCTTATATGCTTGCTTTGCCACCCGGTTTGTCGGGAGTTCACCCGGTGTTCCATGTATCTATGCTCCGGAAGTATGTCGGAGACCCGTCTCATGTGTTGGACTTCGGCACGATACAGCTAGATGAGGATTTGACTTATGATGTGGAACCAATAGCCATTTTGGGTCGACAGGTTCGTAAGCTGAGATCTAAGGATATAGCTTCAGTAAAAGTGCAGTGGAGAGGTCGTCCTGTGGAGGAAGCAACTTGGGAGACCGAGCAGGAAATGCGGAGCAGATATCCACACTTATTTGATGCTCCAGGTATGTTTTTAACCCGCTCGCGGACGAGCGTTTGTTTAAGTTGGGGAGAATGTAACGACCCGGCCCGTCGTTATGGGAATTACCACCCCGTTACCTTGCATTTACATATGTTATGCTTTTAAAACAGTATTAGAGTATATCGGGTGAGTTAGAAGTGATTTGGATTGAAAATGAAACAAATAACATGTTTGAAGAAAGCTTGAATATGAAAAGTCAACCAAGAGTTGACTATTGAGTTAGAGTGCTCGAAACCGGATTCTGACGATTCGACTAGTTCCGGGGGATCATTTATGACTTAGGAGAACAATCGGAATTGAATTCGGAGGTCCGGTGTAGTTTTAAGCTTGAATTGGCGAATGTTGAATTTTAGCGAAAACCGGATGGTAGGTGAGATTTTGATCCGGGGGTCGGAATGGAATTCCGACAATTTCGTAGCTTCGTTATGTGATTTTGGATATGTCTGCAAATTTTCAGGTCATTCGGACATCGTTTGATCGGGTTTTGGGTTGAATGTTAGTTTTGAAAGTTTTTAAGAAATTTAGGCTTGAATCCGTGGTTAATTGATGATTTTGATGTTTAGGATGGTGTTTTTATGATTGGAACAAGTTCGAATAAGGAGTTAGGATGTGTTGGTGTGTTTGAATGAGGTCCCGGGGGCCTCGGGGTGTTTTCGGATGGTTAATCGGGAGAAATATGGAAAATTGCAGAAAATAGTGCACTGCCTCTGTTGTTTCCGCTCCTGCGGAATTATGGGCGCAGGAGCGGGTGCGCTGAAGCGGAAAGGAGCCGCAGAAGCGGCGACCGCAGAAGCGGAAAGGGAGCCGCTGAAGCGGAAGCGCGGAAGCGGACGGGGAGCCGCAGAAGCGGCCTTCGCAGAAGCGGAAGGGGAGCCGCTTGGGCGAGTCCGCAGAAGCGGACGTCTAGCCGCAGAAGCGGAACTATCCGCAGAAACGGTCCAATCTCCGCAGAAGCGGACGCGTAGGAGCGGAAATATTTCCGCAGAAGCGGAAATCGCTGTAAGTTAAGTGTATCAGAAGTTAGAAAATTTCATAAACATTTTAACATTTGGGGGTCTCGGCTTAAGGGCGACTTTGGGCGATTTTGAGGAAGAAATCAAGGGAAATCATCGGGTAATCAACTATGAACTCATATTATGATTAGTATTGATAATATCATGCAATTATATCATGAAAATGGAGGAATTTGGGGTAATTATGGAGGATTTAACCCTAGGTTTGAACTTTAGAGAATCAAGGTTTTGAATGAGCAAATGGAGTCCGAATTTGGTAAAATTGATATGCTTAGACTCGTATTGAGATGAGGGTTCCGAATATGAGACTTTCGTAATTTTTCGAGAATCGTACCGAAAGTCGGGTTTTACCAACTTGGTGTAATGTTGAGAATTTCATATGAATTGAAGTGGGTTATGATTCTTTGACCCGTAATTGATACAATTATTGTTATTGGACTAGATTCTACACACGAGGCATCGAAATTCAAAGGAAAAGGCATCGCGGACGATTCTACTACCGGCTAGAGGTGAGTAGTTTGTGTATATTGTAGCCTGAGGGTTCGAAACCCCGGCTTAGCACATTGTGACGCTAATAGGGCGTGGCTCGCACACCCTGGCAGGTGCGGGATTGATTGTGATTGGGGATTGAGACTTGGTCCATCCCAGGAAATGAATAATATGTTGTTAGTGTTGGAAATACACTGTATTTGCTATATTTGTGGGCTGTAAGCCTTGTTTGGGGCCTTGTGCCGATCTGTAGTGTCCTTAAAGGACAATATTTATGTGATAGCAAAAATTGCTTAAATCACTGATCTCAGTCCTGAAAATTGAAATCACACTTTTGAAATGCTAAGTCACCGGCTTTTACAAATCTAATAAAGATAAAAGTATTTTTCATAAATTATGAATTGAGAACTGGAATTAAGGATAATGAATTGTTTTGTGACTTATTTGCTTATTGTGGACTGAGCATGGGATCGGGCTGCACGCCGCAGTGGTTGATATGAGGATCGGGCTGCACGCCGCAGCAGTATTGCGCTTGGGCTGTAGGAGCCCCTCCGGAGTCTGTACACACCCCCGGTGAGCGCCGTCGACGTTAAATTGGATCGGGCTACACGCCGTAGCGGTTATGTGCATTGCATTGCATCTATATTTGTTGAATTACTCTGTGGTAGCTGTATTGTATTATTATTGCTAGTTCGTAGGAGATTCGGACTGTAGTGTAGCTTCATATTGTGGTATTTTGTGGATTTCTTACTGTCAGCTACATGTATATATTTGTTACTCACTGAGTACTTAGTACTCACCCCTACTCCCTGCACCTTTTGTGTGCAGACTCAGGTACACAGGAGCAGTAGGCGGACATCTCCAGCGGTTACATTGTCACATCGAGTTGCTGAGGTAGCTGCCTACGTTCGCAGAGCCTAGCTTCTCCTCTCATTCCAGTTGTTATTGTATATTTTGTATTCGGACTTGAGTACTTCTATATCGTACTCTCTATTTCCTATTGGGTTTTGTTAGAGGCTCTAGACTTGTGACTCCGGATCTTTGGGAGTGTCAGTATTTTGTTCAGTATTATTATTATTGGAGTTCTTAAACTCATATATTCTTCTTGGGTTGTCCATTTAGGACTGATATCGTGGTGATAATTAAATTGTTGGTCTGGCTGGCCTAGTTTGATTGTTAGGCGCCATCTGCTAAAAGACGCTCCAAATTAAGAAGTTTGAATAAATATGACGTTTGGGGGGTAAAAAACGAAAGTGGGGTTTTATTACTCATATTAATATATGAGTAATTAAGTGGGAGAAATGAGGAAGATTATACAATAAAGGTAACTTTTAAACACAACCTGCATGTGATTGTAATTAAATATAGCACATTCAGAGAGGTGATCGAAGTGGGGTTAAATAAAGAAAAGCTAGAGAAAAAGTCCTAAATTACTTGAAACGGAAGGTTATGGGTCCTTGGAGATTAGAATTCTGTTGCCATTTCTCTCTTCATGATTACATTATTTGAAGAAGAAAATAAAATAATTAATTGTGTCTTTAAATGGTGTGATGGTTCAGTACTTAACCATTCTTTTCATGATTACATCGAGCCATAATGCATGTGTGTGCGTGATAGAATTTCGGGCCATAGCCAAGAAGGATAGTTTCAGATACCTTGGATCGGTGATCCAGGGGGACGGGGAGATAGACGGGGATATCACTCACCGTATAGCGGCGGGATGGTCGAAGTGGAGGCTTGCTTCGGGAGTCTTGTGTGATAAGAAAGTGCCACATAAACTCAAGTGGAAGTTTTATAGAGCTGTGGTTAGACCTGCCATGCTGTATGGGACGGAGTGCTGGCCGGTGAAAGAACTCTCATGTTCAGAGAATGAAGGTTGTAGAGATGAGGATGCTTAGGTGGATGTGCGGGCTCACCGGGTTAGATAAGATCAAGAATGAAGTTATTCGGGAGAAGGTGGGGTGGCCCCAGTGGATGAGAAGCTGCGGGAAGCAAGACTTAGGTGGTTCGGGCATGTGCAGAGGAGAAGCCCCGACGCCCCAGTGAGGAGTTGTGAGCGGCTAGAGATGGTCGGTGTGAGGTGAGGCAGAGGGAGGCCTAAGAGATACCGGGGAGAGGTAATTAGACAGGACACGGCGAGGATGCGGATTTCCGAGGACATGACCCTTGATAGGAAAGTCTGGAGGTCTAGTATCGGGGTTGTAGGATAGAGACTTCTAGATTTTTCATACTCCTTTCCCGGGGTGGGTGAGGTGTGGTAGGGACGCCCATAGATGATTAGTTTATGTTCTCTTGTGGTAGTCATTTCTAGTAGTTACGGTTTTAATATCATTGCATGCATACCTGCTTATTTATGGTATTTATGCCTCTTATATTTAGATAATTTTTTGCGATGTATGCTGGTATAACTAATGCGGTTTTTGTTTGCCTAGAAAAGCTAGAGAAAAAGTCCTAAATTACTTGAAACGGAAGGTTATGGGTCCTTGGAGATTAGAATTCTGTTGCCATTTCTCTCTTCATGATTACATTATTTGAAGAAGAAAATAAAATAATTAATTGTGTCTTTAAATGGTGTGATGGTTCAGTACTTAACCATTCTTTTCATGATTACATCGAGCCATAATGCATGTGTGTGCGTGATAGAATTTTCACCTTCTGATCCTTATTTAAGTTTTTGTTTTTCCCCTTTGTCTCTTATTTCCTCGAATGACGGAGCCAGCTGTAGGTAAAACCTTAGAAAAGCGAAAAAGAGAAGAAGCACAGGAATTAGGTGAAACAAAACGATGTATACATAATAAATATTGCCTATATTACTACTTGAAAGAGGTTACCTAAAATATTGCAGAAAGGCTAGACTTTAACAATGTTTTAATTTACCTTATTCAATTGAGTGAGATTTTTTTTTTTTTTTTTCATTTTAAACCCGTTGTTGTTATACTGTTTCCACACTTCCCCTCCACGGTGACTCGAACCCAGGACTTAACGGTCGTAGGTGGAGGTGCTTACCAATTGAGTGAGATTGGTTCTGACGTTTGACGAAATTAGGCATGGAAATGGAGAAGGCTTATCAGAGCAGCGAGTTTGACAAAGTAAGCATTCTTTTCTGGTAAAAAATATCTTTTTTGCGTGTAAACAAAGGTGATGTCCATCCCGCTAATAAAATATGCCTAAAGGAGGTGGTTCAGATCTTTTGGTTTTAACACCTGCTGTATTGCCCCACATATTTATGAAGTTCATTCACATATTGAAGACACTTGTGTTCCGGCCCTTCCCTGGATCCCGCTTATAACAAGAGCTTAGTGCACCGGGCTGCCTTTTTATTCACATACTAAAGATAGACCATTTTTAGGTAAATATTTGTACTATCACTCTAATTTACTGGAATTTATTTTTATTTCCATTGTAATATTGGTTGTTATGATAGGTAGAACCTTATTTTTCAGATATTGGTGGTATACAGAACCTTTTTGGCATATATCTGATAGGATCCTATCTGGTTGGTTTTTTTTAACTTCAAGACTGCTTCATATTCAAAATTGTGTATGTTAATTATTTCTTAAATTTATTCATATATTATAGGTATGTCGAGTATCTAACTCAGTGTATACAAGCGATGGAATGATATGGGCATGTTTTGCTTTTATCTTGCCCAAGTTGTAGTCCTTTGATAAGTAATAGTCTTTATCGATGGATCAGTTTGTTTATGATATAGAACATTTATTTTGTTTAATTTTTTGAGTTCAACTAGAGAGATATAATAAAAATGAAAAGGTTTGAGTAGGATAAAGGTTAGTAAGTAATGTACCACTGCTGAAACTTTAGCACTACTTCTTGCTAGAGGTATTTCTCCCCTTTTGTTTGGTTGTTTTTGCATGTATTTTTGTATTCTGAATTGTTGTTAGTGAAGTCGAGAAGGTGTTTGATGTGATAAATAACAAGGAAAAAAGGCAACAATTAGGTTTAAGATGGAAAACCTAAAATTACAAGTGAGCTTTGGAGAAGTTAAAAGAAATAAAAAGTGTAAAGGGGGAAGTCTTGTCTTGGAAGAGTATTGGTCTAATTTTGTGGGGGAAAAAGAAGGAAAATAGAATTGTTGAATGTGAGAAGAAGGATGAAGTTATTCAAGTAGAATCAAGAAAAGCATGAATTGTTGAATGCGAGATGAGGGATGAAGTTATCTAAATAGAAATAAGAAAAGCATGAATTGATGAATGTGAGAAGAGGGATGAAGTTATTAAAGTAGAAACAAGAAAAGCATGGGAGCAAAAGAACGTAGGCTGGTAGTATAGGGAAGGATTTTTTAAGTTTTATGTTTTCACGGTTAGTCCTGTTTGGATCTTCTTTACAGTTGTTATTTTGGTTTGTAGAATGTAGGGCCGACCCAGTTCAATACCCACTTCGTGGGTGTCTGGGGAAGGTAATACTCTAGGCAGCCTTCCCCCTGCTTTGCAGAGAGGCTGATTCGAACCCGCGACCTAACACACCACGGCAAGTAAGCTTACCGCTAAGCCAAGCCGGCCCTTCTGCTTTGTAGAATGTGTGATAAAGAAAATACAAAGGATATGGAGCTGAACGTTGCTACTATGGATGCAAGGTTAGTACTTTCTCCATCCTTGGAGTTTGTTATAACATTTCAAGACTATTGTACATCAATTTGAATATAGCTAAGTAATACTTCTAACTTTATATGAATCTTAGTACAGTGCATTCTTCAGCGTGTTTCAAAGGTTTCATATGGTGAAGGCTCATGAGCATGATCTTGAAGAAAGCGTTTCGTGGAGACGAGCTCCGATAATATGGTTCAGATGTTATTTAATATGTATTGCGAGAACCCATAATGCAGAGCTTGGATTGGCAGACTCATGGTCAGATTCAATTCTATGAATGAAAAAGAAGTCAGCCTCTGAGTGGCATTACACATGTGGCATATTTTTCGATTATATTTCATATGCAGTATCCTCCGTATCTGTAATTTTCACTTGCAATCCGTATGCTTTTAATTGGAAAGGCAAATGCATTGTGAGATTCAATTCTCTGAGTGAAAAATAAGTCAGCCTCTTAATCCATATTAAAAAAAAGTCAGCATGAGTGGAATTACAACAACAACAACAACCCAGTATATTCTCAAAAGGTGGGGTCTGAGGAGGGTAATATGTAGACAGGCCTTACCTCTACCCGAGAGGACAGAGAGGCTGTTTCCAATCGACCCTCGGCGCAGGAAAAGAAAGGCAAACAAAAACAAAAATCGCATTAGTTATACCAGCATACATCGCAAAAAATTAGCTAAACATAAGGCATAAATACCATCAATAAGTAGATATGCATGCAATGATATTAAAATAGTAACTACCAGAAATGACTACCACAAGAGACATGAGTGGAATTACACGTGGTATATTTGCCAATTTTATTTCATATGCGATATATCTGTGTATCAGGTGTAATTTTACGCATTAATTGAAGCAATTCGCCTGTTTTTATTTTTCTTGCATATTTGTTTTGGTTTTACTGAATTTGCTTTCCGGTTATCTAAGTTCTTGCCAGACTACCCAAAAAGAACAAACAATATTTTATTACATAAATGAATAGTCATCACAGACTTTTCCACTTACTTCAACTGATCCAGCACACTCTCTGTTACATGAAAAACTTAGCGATTTTCAAGTTGGATCAAAGTTAAAGCATATTTTAAATTTTTATTTGGTTGATAGCTTCATGCGAATAGCTTTCTTCATTGTGTACCAAAAGCCAAAATTAATATATTGGAGTCGATTATATTAAAAGAAATTAGAGGTTCATTAGGGGCTATACTCACTTATTGATTTGACTTGGAAAAATCACTAAATTAGTAATTACCTAAAATGTTATTTTTTAGAAAATTGCCCAAGAAAAAGGCTATTATTGTAATATATCCGTTGGGCGACGGTCAAATTGGAAGCTGACCATTGCTAACATGGTTTTCTTTTTCAAAGACAAAAAAAATCTAAAAAATAGCCGTTGTATCAGTTCAACAGTAACCAGATTTGACCGATCCGATATCTGTAAGAAAAATGTAAACGTCCCAACCCCTAACCCCCAAACCCAGCCCTACCCACCCCCTATCACCCGGTCGGGCCGGTCCAGAAACAGGCCAATCCGGCCCGTTAAACACCCATTATCGTTTCTAAGCTGAAGACTTAGACTAGTACGGAATGCTAGTCGTTGACCAACAGATCGGATAGACTTGATAATCTGGTCCATTTGAAGTTTCATCCTGCTCTAGCATTTTTCCCTTTCTCAACAGAGAAGACCAAACACCAACACATACGCATTATATACGACGGAAGAATGCATGCACCACCAGCATGTACGTGTATTTTATAATACGGAAAAGGGTCAGATATGCCCCTCTACTTTCAAATATGCTTTACTTGTACCATTCGTTATACTATTGGGTCATCTATACCACTACCTGTCATGACCCGGATTTTCCCCCAACATCAGGATCGTGATGGCGCCTACTCGTGGTAGCTAGGCAAGCCACTGTATTCATACTATCCTGGGTACAAGTAAACCATATTTGAAAGTAAAGGGATATATTTGGCCCTTTTCCGTATTTTCAATCGTAGAAATGTGCCTTTTTTTTGGAACAAAGTATTAAGAAAAATATGTCATCTAAATTAAAACAGAGGAAGTAATATTTACTTTGTATTATATTAAAAGGAAATAATATTGGTTACATATATACTGTTTGCGATGAAACGGTGTTAAATGGCATGTTGGGTAGCTAGGAAGATGCCTCCGGCACTTATTCTGCCAGTTAGTGCTAGAATATTGGTGATTTGTCTCCCTAGGAACCACAAGAGGAGCACGAGAATTAAACAACATTCACATATTCTTAACAGGAATAAGTATCCCACAAAGAAAACTTTCGCTATCCCCTCTTCTTTAATTCTGAATCTAAAGAGAATCTGATAGCGTCATATGTTAGTAAAAAAAGAATCTGGACCGACCCCATGTGCTGGTAAGTGCCTGGTCTATCCCGGCGAAGTAGTGACAAGCCTAGGACCAGACACCTGTATATATATACAGATATACAGGTAGTAGGGGTATAGATAACTCAATAGTATAACGGTAGGGGTATGGATGACCCAATAGTATAACGAAGGGTACAAGTAAACCATATTTGAAAGTAGAGGGGTATATTAGGCCCTTCTCCGAATACTACATATGTTTGACTTATCGACTTCTACCGATGTTTAAAAATATCTTTTTTATCATATTGACATGAGAAGAAACAACTTATATTACTTCTTGTATAGGGATTGTGGAGTGGAGCCGTTAACGAACACAAAGCGTTTGATGCAGCTTGATTTGCATTACCAACTAAAAAAGACTGCAAAATTCAACTCTCCCCTATTGTACGTAGCAGATCCACTGCGCTTGTGCAAATTTTGCACGCGTATACACACAGAATGTCAACAGTTAAGAGGCTTGGAATCCCATGTGAACTACGGGAAAATTCTATATCTACACACAGACAAATACAGAGTGACATCCGTGCGTGAACAAAACAAAATATATTGTGGAAATTTACAACAAAGCAGAATAATATTTGAACTTGTTAAATTTTGATCTTTTATGACTTGAGGAAAGCAAACCAAGAAAAAAATATTCCTCCAAGCCATCCATTGCTTCTGCTATACATATAAAGATTGACGTTTTATTTTGTCAAATGCCAAAAACCCTCAATGGGTAAAAGAATAGGAGCCTCATTGTTCAACTCTGATTTTATCTGACAATTATTTCTTTTTCCTCCTATAAGATTAGATCAATCATAATACATGACATCACCTCTGAACACATCATTTAAAAAAAAAAATCTGTGACAACAACAATATACACCAGGGGATTCTATGCTTTAATCTTCCATCCTCTTTCAGCAAGAGCTTCATTGACACGAGTAGCTGCAGTAGAAATATCATTGAGCGGGGGGTAACTCCAGCTTTCTGACATCTGTTTTTTTTAAAAGAAAGATAAAAAAAATGTTAGAGCTTAACAGTGAAAACAGAATTGCCAAGTAGCCTTCCATAGACAAGAAGTTAATCAACCACCTCCAGTATTCCCACTTAATGGGGAAGTAATAAAGCACCTTCAGCATATTTCCGCAAGTAAATAAACTTCTTTATGGGAAAGTAATAAAGCAGTTTAGGCATATTTCCCACAAGCAAACACTCAGAGACAAGCAATTCATGATAAAAGATATCCACAAGCAAATACTCAAACAACATAATATCCGGTATAAACCCACGTAGTGGGACCTGGAAAATGCAGTATGTATGCAGACTTTATTCCCCACCTTGTGGAGATAGAGAGGTTGTTTTCAATAAACCCTCGACTCAATAAAGCATAAGCACAACAGTAATGAAAAGAAACATGGCCCGAAAGAAAGTGAAAAGCCATGGAAAAGAAGCATTAATAACAAGAATGTAAGATGATTGGAATGGAAGAAACAAGTAAAAGAATAAAAACCTAAAAGACCAATAAAATACGAGAGTATTGTCATGGGCTGCTCTCCGGCCACGCGCCCACGCCCCATTACCTCTTGGGCGCGCCCCATAACGCTCTAGTAAGCCTCCCAACGCCTAGCGCCATGGTCGTCCCCGTAGTCTTGGCAGCGCCAAGTGACAAACGCACATGTGCCTCTTCCGCCCCACCGATATCATTCGCCAGTGCCCAGCGACTGGAAGATGCCAACAATGTCGCGTGCACAAATCATGATGATGCCAAGAGCACCGCGCGTGCAGATCCTGATGCCTCGCCTGCGCCCATATGCAGGCACATTCCAACAACGCCTCGCGCACAGACCGTGATGCCAAGCACCAACCGCAGGCAAATACAACAAGTGTCGCGCGCGCCAACAGCACCACGCGCGCAGACCCTAATCCAAAAGACAAAGCTGCTGCCAACGGACTTGTTCCTACGATGTAGCAAACCAAGTCCTTTTCATAGTAATTATAGAGTAGTTTTACTTCATTTCATTTAGTGTGTTTTTCTAGCTTAGTTAATTACTTGCTACCAGGACTTCTCTCACTTCTTTAGCCGAGGGTCTATCGGAAACACTCTCTCTGCTCTTCTAGGGTGGGGGATAAGGCAACGTACATCCTACCCTCCCCAAACCCCACTTGTGAGACCACACTGGGTTGTTGTTATTTCTAGCTTAGTTAGGTCAAGTCATGTAACTTTGTTTTTTATTTAAAAGCATTATGGGGGGGGGGGGGGGGGGGGGAGCAATCAAACATTTCAAGCAATCATTTTGTTTACCGTGAAAATAGTAATAACAATTAAATTTGTTGATGAGACTCAAAAAATACGTGATCTATTTTTATGCTAGTTGTGGAGTAGTTGATGCTACGTGTGTGAAGTTTAAGGATGAGATGCAAGCTAAAATGGAATTGTAATTGAACCGAAAGATGGTCGTGCGGGGCCTCGAGCTAGAAGATTTAGGGCCTCAAACATTTCAAGCAATCATTTTGTTTACCGTGAAAATAGTAATAACAATTAAATTTGTTGATGAGACTCAAAAAATACGTGATCTATTTTTATGCTAGTTGTGGAGTAGTTGATGCTACGTGTGTGAAGTTTAAGGATGAGATGCAAGCTAAAATGGAATTGTAATTGAACCGAAAGATGGTCGTGCGGGGCCTCGAGCTAGAAGATTTAGGGCCTCAAGGTCGGTTTCCGAGCTCGGTTCTCGAGCTATCGGGGGCAGTCAGGAAAGGGCTAACACATACGATAATATTAAAAGAGGCTCTTTATGGCCAATGATAAGCAATAAATGAAAAACATGTATAAAGATAACAAAATAAAGCACCAATATCGAGAGAGTATGTTAGAGAGAAAAGAGAGAGAGAGCTATTATTTATCTTGTGTAGAATAGTTGGAGCAACATTAATCCTCTATGAAATAATGAAGATCCCCATTATATAGAAGTAGGGAAGCTTATATGGTAAGACATACATTAGTTGTAAAGGTATGGAGATGGAACAGCTAGATGTGATACACCGATTAGGGTTCAGAGTAGTAAGCTTTGTCAGATTTAGCCGCGTCTTGGGGACTCCCCATTTTTATCCTAGCCCGAGCCGTTATTCACTTCAGAGCGGATGTGGACGAGCTCCGAAGAAGAAGACTCGAGCGTATCTTTGCAACCTCGAGGCTTCGGGGTGATCTTCTGAAATGCCTCGATGAAGGGAAATTGGACCCTCCGATTTTGCCGTATACAGATAGTCTCCGCGTTTCCTAGAACAAAGCGATAGGAAACGATTTTGATGCCCAACTCTCTGCGCTCCCTGTGATGATGTCATAATGGTGACGCAACCTACGGCGTAAGCCTTTATCGTAACCGGGACATCCTATGGACTTGTCTTTTCAGTGCCATTCAATGCACTATCGATTCTCGTTCTTCAAAGTGACAATAGCGTCGTCGACTCAGTTTTCAAGGACGCATTGATTGTGCCTATCGATCCGTCTTTCAGAGTATCGATGGCCGCGTGATCTCCCCTATAAATGGGGACATTCTGGCGTTATTTTTATATCTAAACGCACTTCTCAGTTCCTTCACCACTTTCTTCTCGACATCTTCCTCTTTTGTTAACCACCATGTTTAAGGTTCATGGCCTTAAAGTCATATGGCAGCATTTTTATCAGCGGTATGGTGGCCTCCTGCTTGAGCTTCCTTTTGTCGAGCGCGATTATACTGTCTCGACGCTGCTGTTGCTGTTATTACGGCTGCTATTGCAGCTGTTGCTGACTCGAGATGATGATGCATGGGGGGCTCCTTTCTACTACATCTTATCGCTAGTGTCTCCCGTAGATGTTTAGCTAAACTATATAGATCTAGCTAGTCTAAATTCGAGAGTATAATTATTTCACCATGTCACTAAAACATGAATTCATGCTCCAGTAAAAAGACAACTTCCTGGTTTAGCATTTTCATTATTTATCTAGTCAAGTTGATGCCATTCTGGTTGGATTTTTGCACCTCTGTTCCTCAAGAACAAGAACAGAGTGACGTGGACACACACGTCTACATATGATTGTCAGGAATTTGAAGTCTTTTTTTAACAAATTCTTTTAATATTGTTCAGTTGGCAAATCAAAAATTTGAAGTCTGAAAATTTTGCCCCAGAAGAAAGTGCAGACGAAGCATAAGCAACTGGAAATGTTAAAGAACAAATTGAAGCACAAGACATTTTTTTTTGTTAGGAGTTATTTAAAGATTCTATTGTTGGTACATGCTACAATTCTATTCTTTTATGTAGGAGCCTTGCATTATTCATTAAACTCTTCGTTGCAAACTCCAAGCCATTGTCTGTGCGAAGATACTTGATTTTTCGCTCCATTTAACTTTCAACTAAAATCTTCCACTTCTTTAAATGCTTCAAAAGCATCACTTTTTGCCTTCAAAAAATGCACCCAAAACTTTCGTGAGAAATCATCAATAAAAGTGAGAAGATACCTCTTTCCGCTCTTCGATGGAAGTTTAGACGGACCCCGTAAATCTGAATGGATATAGTCTAGCACTCCTCTAGTCTTGTGTTTGCCAGTGCTGAAGCTGACCGTCAAGTGTGCTGATCTTCTCACATTCCAAAAGGTTACGATTGCTCAACATCTCCTGTCCGCGTGCGCTCATATGACCCAGTCTCATGTGCCATAGTCTTACCTTGTCATCATTAGACAACTGCACGGTAGATGCATTTGCAGAGCCAACAATAGTGCTTCCGACCAATGTGTAAAAGTTGTTCTCCAGCTTGCCTTTCAGCATGACTAAAGAACCTTTAGTCACCTTCATAATTCCGGCTTCGCTCATGTACTTGTAGCCTTGTTCATCGAGAGTACCCAAGGAGATCAAATTTTTCTTCAGATCAGGAACATGATGGACTTGTATAATAGTCCTCACGACTCCATCATGGCAGCGAACTCGAACTGAGCCAATGCCAACTATTGCACAAGTTGCATTATTGCCCATAACTACGGTTCATCCACTTTTCTCATAGCTGCTAAACCAGTCTTTTCGGAACGTCATATGCAAAGTACAAGCAGAGTCTAACACTCATTTGTTTCCATAATTACTATTATTACACGATGTTGTTAGTACATAATTATTATCAAAATCATGTACCTGTTAAGCTGTAGATGCACTCGCCTTTTCCTTGGACTTTGACTTTGGGCAATCTCGTTCAAAGTGCCCCTTCTTGCCAAAACCCCAACACTCTGTATTCTTCTTGTTCAAACGAGACTTTGATCTGTACTTTGATTTGCTCTTTCCATGTTGGCTAGTCCGACCTCTCACAAAGAGCCCACTTGCCTAGTCATCTCTGTATCCTTCGATGTGTCTCCGCACATCACTAGAGTTAAGTGCTTGCCGCACTTCCTCAAGCTTGATAGGCTCCTTGCTATACATCATTGAATTCTCAATATCACGATATCCTGAAGTCAATGAAAATAGCAAAGCACATGCAAGCGTCTCCTCCTCCCTTTTAATTCCTGCGATCTGTAAGTCCATGACAAGTTTATTGAACGCATCTAAATGATCTTGTAACAAAGTACATGACCCCATCTTAAATGTGTGAAGACGCCGTTGTAGCAACATCCTTGTTGTCACCGATCGGTCTTGGTATAGCCCTTCTAGCTTTTCCCATATTTGTTTGGCCGACTCTTCGGTACATTGTACTCACTTCACAAAGCACGTTAGGTGCAAGGGATAGTTGGATTGCACTCAATGTATCCCCTTCAATCTTCTCCATGTCGGGAGCTGATGTATCTTTAGGATACTTCCGTCAATAGCATGGATTGAACCTTCCCTCCGCAGTAACGCCATCATCTGGATCTTCCAGATGTTGAAGTTGTTGCGTCCACTGAATCTATCAATTTCAAACTTCATGGAACTCATCTTTGCTTGTTCTTTCTCCTTGGATCACTAAAGAATCATGTCGCTCTGATACCAATTATTAGCGTAAACGTAAAAGAAAGAACACAATATTTAACGTGGTTCGGATCAAAATAATCCTACGTCCACCAGAGAACAATTGTCTTTCTATTATTTACAAAGGAAGGGGAGATTTCCCGATTACACTTAAGAGAATTTCTCTCTGACTCTCTACTCACTACAATATATTGTATTATTTTTGGGATGGTTTTTACAAATGAAAGAGTGCATCTATTTATAGAGATAAGGACCTCCTCTTCATGTCGTTGGTGACTCAAACTGTCATGGGTGACATCAAAGAGGAAGCTTCCTCCTAGCATTCATGCCAACTCTTTCCACCAAATCTTCCAATTGGCATGCAATTGTTGACTAAACATAAACCAACATTTTCAGCATGCCATTGTTGACTAAACATAAACCAACATTTTCATATAAATAAAATACATGTCCTACTCCTAATCATTTAGGATTAGGGTTATTTATTACTATTTAACTATCAAACTAACATCTAAGTCGATGAATACCATATGTAAGTCACTCCTTCTCTCCCTATACTGCTCCATCAATCTCCTAACAAGGCGAATGACTTCCGTAGTTAAACGTTCCAACATAAATTTGAACTGGTTCTCGGAAATAGAGACACTCCTCTCACCCTCCGCTCCACCACCCTCTCCCAAACTTTCATAATATTGCTTAGCAGCTTGATACCCCGATAGTTAATACAAATTTTGGATATCACCCTTGTTCTTGTACAAAAGGATCATCGTACTCCACTTCCACTCCTCGGGCATTTTCATCATCCTAAAATGACATTAAATAACCCTGTGAGCCACTCCAAGCCCGCCTTGCCGGCGCTCTTCCAAAATTCCATCTGGATTTCGTGTGGTACGGTCGCGCTACCCATGCTCATCTTACGCACAACCATCTCGACCTCCTCAACTTCAACATGCCTACAATACCCAAAGCCTCGACGACTCTAAGAGTGTTCCAAATCACCCAGCACAATATTCTTATCCCCTTCTTCGTTCAAGAGTCTATGGAAGTAACTTTGCCATCTCGACGAATATGTGCCTCATCCAACAAAGCTCTACCATCCTCGCCCTTGATGCACTTCACTTGGTCCAGGTCACGAGCCTTCCCTTCTCACATTAGCTAACTGAAGAGCTCCCCCCCCCCCCCACTGTGAGAACCACCGAGTTAGATCGTAAAGACATACACAACGAATTTCTTAAGTTATAGCTTGCCCAATGTTATAGCTATCATAAAGACATACACGACGAATTTCTTAAGCTATAGCTTGCCCAATGTTAGCTATAAAGAAGAAAAAGAGTAAAGGATTCTTACATCCTCAAGTCCTGTGAATGGCCTAGTCAGTCCCCCCTCTCTGAGTGTCTTGTGGAAATCTGTGAGCTTCCACGTACAGCGTTCAGCTCCAACTACATACACAGGCTTCCTGGGAAATAAAGTATGAATCACAATAAAATTTTAAGGATTATGAACAGCAATAATAGATCATAAACAACTGCTGAACGCATTGTCAGGCATACCCAGTACTGCAAGCCTCACTCAACATGCTAACTGAATCCGCTGTGATGACAAAAGCATCCGCCCAAGCCAGATGCCCCATGTGTGGATTTGGCTCTGAAGATATAAGAAAATATATCCATTAGATTATCCTTCAAATAAAACTATAATTACACAATTAATCCAAATAATTCTGTCTTCAATCACCTTCACCATTCCAAATGTATACTTTTGGATCTGAACCAAGCTCTTTAACCACGGTATAAAGATGCTACAAGAAGTCAACAAGGCTCAGACCATCAGACGCATTAAACATGTTGCCACTTGGTATAATTTGAAATACAATCTGTAAAAAGTACCTTCGCTGGTGTCCTTCTGGAGAACGATATTCTTATGGTCCCACAGCTTGCAAGAACATTGTGAAGGGAGGCTGTTAATTGCTTAACAAGGTCTGGCCCATACCTGCAGTATCCTAATAATAATCCAGGAAGGATATAAGTTGTATACACAAGAATCAAGCGGTGAAGGTAGACAAAGAACAACATAAATCATACTCCACAGTGCTGATGAAATTCAATGAATTCCCATGCATGTCTTAGTTTTCCTAGGCGTTTAATAACTGAAGGTACAAAAGCAAGACTTTTTTGGGAGCTCGACAAATTACATGCAAAACATGAAATAACGATGATTAATCTATATAGATATTAGCCAATTGAAAAGGAACGACAATCCTTTACTAAAGATTGGAAAAGACAATAGCGAACCAAGCAATATGAAACCTAGTAATAGTTATGAAGAGAAAGTACAGTCCACTCTAGCAGATGTTGAATAGCAACAATATAAAAGCACAAAACTTGGTTACAAGTATCCTAAAACTAGGAACCAAGCAATATCCATGCATAAATATTAAAAGTCCACTCAAGTAGATGTTGAGCAGCAAGAATTAGAAAGCACTAAATCTAAACAAAAAGACTTGGCCTTGACATAGAAGAAGTTTGCTTTTCCATGATCTCATTCAGTTATTCTTACCCACCCAAGTTAGATGATGGACTCCACTACAACTAATGTTGTAGCCTAAGATTCATATGGAACTACATACAATAGCAGAGGGTCCAGTTTCTACTAAATGCTTTCTACATTACAAACAAGATATCTTCTCACAAAGCGTCCATCAGTATAACCATTATATACTTCAAAATTCTACATCATACATTCCTATTCATCTCATGCAATTTTTCATATGCTGTACTACCATATCTCATGTGATCTCAGCCTGGTCTTTTCATACTTTCCCTCCTTTTCTTTTACGAAATTTAATTTTGCTATGGATGGATATCAGTGATTTGGATTGAAGAAATATCATACTTGTAGGACCTCCAATGTTGACCACCAGTAACGGCTTTGGCAAAGGTGCAAACTCTTCATGCCAGGTGATAGCTGCAGCTCTAAGTGCAGTAAAATCAACTTGATGTAGAGCTCCTACTGTAAGTACCTTTACAGAAAAAACAAAGGCACACCCCAGAAATGAACCAGTTTAGATACAACAGCTCTCAGATCAGAAATATACTACATATTACAAGCTAAAACTTTATATAAATGTTGAGGATACCTACAACATGCTTATCAGGTGGTTCATGGGGTGTTATCCACTTGTGCAGAAAACGAGGAACTTGTTCCTTTCCTTGAGGAGTTAAAGGATAATAGTCATGCTTGGGCGTGATTACCAAGTCGAATCTATCCAAACGGGACCTTGGATGCTGAATCTGAAGTTGAAATGCAGCAGAGGCAAATAAATGAGATTTTCTTCTCCAGACCCAAAATTATTCAAGAATTTACAAAATATAAAATGATTTATTGTCCAAATATGTATTAACAGCTTTCTTTGCAAGATAAAGAGGAAGACAGCAGCTACCATTAGCAGATCCTAAAATTGAGGAATACTTCATGAGTCAACCAGTATTTTGTTAAAAGATCTGGACACAAATGCTTCAGAAGTCTCTAGTCAGTGACTTGTGCACATTCAGTAAGAGGAGTTTTAATGGAGTAATTTCTTCTTCACCATTTCGGTTCCTACATAGTCTATAGCTAATATCAACTACGGTTATCCTTATCAGGAGAATATCTACCACTACTGAAGTATCAGTCACTTGAATAAGAAACAAGGCAGCTATCCGAAAGGATTTCTCAAAAATTTAGTCTGTACTAGGCAACAAGTAAGAAACTACAGGAGTAAACTAACTTATCAAATAAATTAAAAAAAAAATCGCAAGACTAAATCACATCTTTCTCATCTGAAAGTTGGACATATATGCATACTTAAAGAAATGGATGTTGTTGTGGAGCATGAAGCATGATCTACTTGTCATCAAATTCTTCACTCGTTTTCTTCATCTCCAACCCCACCCCCACCCCCACCCCGAGAAAAAACCACCACCAAACAATGGTAGACGAAAGTTCATAGATAAATAAGTTGTCCAAGAGCAAGAATTAAAGAACTTTTAGGGAAGAAGGGTGGCGCGATAGAAACTACTTTTATATTAGACAGCAAAAAGAGGATGTCAGTGGGCATTAAAATCAACCAAGTAAAGAAATAAACAGGCAGTTACAAAGAAAGAGATCATGGGTTTCAATTGTGTTAAGAAACATATATTTGATTCTTGTAACCTTGTCTCTTTTAACCATCCGAGGTTACACTGCAGATCTTCAAGATAATTTAGACATAGTTCGGTAAATTTTTAAGTCATTCATAGTTAGGCAATTAATTAAGAAGCTTTAACCAACCATATTTGAACAAAACTGATATTTCCTTAGTCCCCTGTAGATACAAGCAGTTCATAGGATTCCAGCTGTCAGTTGTAAAAACACATGCCTTCTTCCCAAAAATGTGTGTCACCTCTATAACAGGGACTTAGAACTATTGCAGATATGTTATCAAATATCTCTACTGGTACTAAAAACTAGGGATGCCAATACGGTTATTTAATAAAATTTGTACCGTACCAATTTTTCGGTTATTCTATTATGTATGGAATTTTCGAAACCGTCTCAATCATGTCGGTTCTCTTCGATATTGATATGGTTCGATAATTTTTTTAATGTCATGTAAAAGTCACTAGTAGAAGTAGAATGCAATAACATACGTACTTTTATAGGACTTAGCAGAACTCTCTATACATTTTTAGAGTTTAAATGGTGATGAATGAAGAAAATATGAAAGATGGCTAGAGTATAAATCCATCAACTATTCTACATCAACGTGAAATAAACTAAGCAAATACAAAAACAATATAAATCACACGGGTGAAAAATATTAACTAAGTTGGGATTCAAGAATAAAGTCTATAGAAGATTAAATATTCAAAAAGATAAATCAAAATCATACGAAAGGAAACATATTCAATACATTATAATTTGCTACTCATAATCGCTACAATACCTTGCGTCTTGCTAGTAAACATGCTGGAATTAATTTAGTTTCAATAGGAGTATCATAATAGGTTTGGGAGTTAGGATTTTGAGTTTAATTACTAGTTGGCTTGTAATTATTTCATAATTCCAAGGCCCAAGAAAAAACTTTGATGCTTTAATATTTTTAAAATTAATATTATATATTCACATTGTAAATTTATTCAGTACAGTTCGGTATTTTTTCGGTTTATTTTCATAAAATAAAGAACCTACGTTACGGTTATAGATTTATATAAAAACCTACGGTTTTATTAAAAGAAACCTAAAATTTGGTTCGGTCGGTTTAGTTGGTTTTTAAATATCCATTGACACCCCTATAAAAACTCTCCAGTTATCTCATCAGTGACACTAAAATGTTCTTTGAGATATTGTCCAGATACCGATCTCACCACCAAAAAATAACTTTGATTTTTAAAAGAACATGCAGAAAAGATAAAAATGAGAAGAGATGAAATGGACTTTCAACTAAAACGATCTGCAGAAGAAAAAACATGTTCCACGGCGGAAGCATCAGGTTTCATACCTGGACAACAAAAACATTATCAGATGCCAATCTTTTAATGGAGCTAGTTATTGATATCGTATCTCTTCCGGATGCAACCACCAGCAATGGACCATCCCTGCAAAGGAGCAATATATAAGCTCATCATTACTTCACCGAGTAGAAAGAGCACAAACATTATTTTTCAGGTTACAAAAAGTGGTCATTTTCAAAGAAAATATCAAAACAAAAAATAAATTGTTTTTAGAGAGAGAAACCCGACTGTAGGTCGTCTGCTTATCCTATTGGAAAGCACTCCCAAAAGGCTTAGAGCAATTATGACAAAGCTGAAGCAAGCTAATTAAGAAGGAAACTTCTGGTTTGGCAATTTGCCTTCTGACTCAATTCCTACAGTTGTTATTGCCTTCACTCCTCTCTTTATGAGAGAAAACCGCAGGATTAGAAACAGCAATCAGTTTGGCAGCTTTTCAACTTTTGATAAGTCTGACATAAACCCCTCAATTAGTTTTGGACTCGACTAAACCCTTACACTACCAAAATGGTCCCATGTAAGCCCTTCACTGGATTCGGCATATCCAACGAAATCTGGAACATCTACAAAGTTTTTAGTGTTTTAAGGTTTTATACAAATAGCATAAAAGAGCACAAGTATAGAAATAGCAGAAAGAGATAGTCAGAATCTTCCCATTACTGTTAGGATATCCCTTTAACCCTGGTGCACCCTAATTGTGGATGAGCTAACCAATAACATGCCATACAACGTTTCACTGTACATGCTATTGGTAGATGATATTGTGTTAATTGCTCAAACTAGAGAGATAACCAAAGCTGGAACGATGGAGAAACACTTTTAAAATTAACGGATTTAATATAAGAAGTAAGACAGGAGTGGTTACCCGAAATGATTCAACATACCTTCAATTGGACCAGTTAGCGGGTGAAATATTATGGTGATTGAAGGTGCTAAAAAGGACAAGGTAGATAAACTCATGTGAAGGTTTAATTGTTGTTACACTTACACTAAGCCTGGTAGGTATGAGTGTATTCAATTAGAATGTCCAATTTGCCCTGAATGACAAATTACTTACCAGTGTTGGAATAAAATGAACCCAAATAGAGCATATAATATATGGAGGATTCATATTGGTGACCCTAACTTGTTTGTGTTTGGGGCATAGTTCATTGACTGATTTAATTAGTGGGAAAACCATAATAAAAGAACAACAATTATATAGTCATCTCTTTGCGCAGTTCAAAACCAAAAGTATTCTCCTTTTTCATAAGACTATCATTCGATGATATTTTAGGCACAATAGCTGATTTGCACAACCCGCAAGTTGCACTGGCTTAGTGCAAATATTTATAAAATATATTATTTAACTATTAAAGAAAAGACTGTCATTATCACAAAATTATCTCGAAATTGCCTTCATATTGCAGTTCAACAATGGCTGAACTATGAGTAACTTAGTCGTTTTTTATTTGGCTATGCCCAAGTTTTAATTTAAACAATAATTTAAGACTACAACCTGTTAGGAGTTCTCAATTAACTTTTTCTAACAGCAGTTATTTGCTCCTCAAAAATGGCGTAAGTATATGCATAAGGTAGTTGCAGGAGATACTTAAAGAAAATGTACTGTAACTAAATGCTTGGGAAGAGAATAATTCTATTACATGAATAAAGAGATACAGAGAAGCTTGCTTCCCATAATTGTTAATTTACACCGGATATCTATTTTTAGCCCATATTTGTTAATCCAAGTTATGAATAAGAAGATGATGTTTGTGGTAATTGATGAAACTAGCGTGAGAGTTAGTAGAAAACAGAGGAAAAACACTCTAGAAAAAAAGGGTTTAAGACCAAGTAGAAATTAGACAAAAAACATGCACCGCAACTTTAACCCAGTAAGAAGAACAAAGTAGAAGTGATATTAGATGGAATCATGGATGCAGACAACTCAAATATCTAAGTCTTTTAGGATAATCACATGATAAATGAACATGTAACACATTAAATGAAAAAGGAAGATGGTTGAAAATGGAAGACTGCTATGGGAGTGCTATGTGATAGTAAGATATAACAACATACCCAATATATTCTCATAGTGTGAGGTCTAGGAGGGTAATGCATATGCAGACCTTAACTACCCCTACCTTGTGGAGGTAGAGAGGTTGCTTTTGATAAACTATGTGCCAGTGTTTTTGAGAGCACGAAGCGCAAAAAGCGACAAGGGCTCGCTTCGCTTCAAAAGTGAAGCGCACGCTTTATTAAAGTGAAGCGCACGCTTTATTAAAGTGAAGCGCAATTCTTAAAAAACGTAATGTAAAATTATAAATAATCAAAAACTTCAATTTAAATACTTAAAAGTAGGTATTAGGTACCACCAAACCATCCACAAACCATAGGACAAGTAAAATCAAAGGTACTAAATTACTAGAATCAACATCTTATTTTTCTACTCTTCTTCTTGTTCAAGGTTGTCAAAATCTTGAATTCCTCTATTATCTTAATATTGCTCGTCATCTTCTTCTTCCCCCTCCTCTTCATGATCACTTTCATCTTCATCAATTAGGGATAGGGATCGACTTGTAGTAGCCCACTTTTTCCCTTCCTAATAGAGCTTGAACTTGGAGTATATCTCCTTAAACCATAAGGATTCTCCCAACTCCACTACCAACCGCAACATCACCCCAAGTGAAATCAGAGTCACCTTCAAATACGTCTTCATCTTCACAATTTTTGGGGACTCCGGTTAGCCACTCATTAGCCCTTCCCCTGAGCTTTTAAATATGTAGCACCAACTAACAAGTGTAATTCCTCTCTTTCGCAGATTTTAAGTAGTTAAAATCACTCCCCTCGCCGCTAGCCATACAAAAAAGAGGCATCCAGATCGAGAAGTATGGAAAAGTGGCCTCCTTTCTCACCAACATACTCTGGTAAAAGGACTTTACGGTGAATAAACCATCGCAACGCAAACCCTATCTCAAAGAATCACAAGATGGCAGGGAGTTGTTGAAAGACAAGACATTTTTTCCTTTTAATAACGGTGACATATGGGCTACCTTGAATGTAGCTCGACTATTCAACAGGATACTTGCAATTCCACCGGATACTTGCAATGTCCCACCATCACAGGTATCGAGTAAATCTGCGCACCAACGCTTAGGCTGATAGGAAGAAATTACCTAATGTATTTGTCTTTGCAAGGATTGAACCCTAATCTCACTCAATTCAATATCCGCAAGGCCATGCCTTTAGATACGTAAGTTAAGAAATTTATGCATTTAGATATTTTCATTTTTATGTTAATAGTACATAATATTCTCCCTAAATTTGTCATTCGAAAACTCAATATATAGGTAACCTCTCTTATTTCATACGGTCTAGATTTACCTCATACATAATACCTTAAACTCCTATATAAGGAGTCGTTTTGTATATTCAACATTAGCAAGAAAAAAAAGGAGTTGTCTAGTATATTGTCTACAATCAATTCAAGAAAAGCTTTTTTTCCTTTTTTGAAAAATATGGTATCAAAACCTCTACAATCTTAGGTAAAGTAAGTAGCTTTTGTTGCCACCGTGCCTAGCCAGAGCTTTCCTTCTTTTCATAAACATATAACTCTTGTTTCTTTTCTATTTCTCCAAATATTCTTTTTCTCCTCTTTTTAGGGTACAGAAGTTGGGTATTGAGTTCCAACACCAAAAGTAAAGTTTTCGATCACTTCCCTGAAAAGGTCATCTCCACCTCTTTTTCTTTATAGGACACGATTTCATGTATTGAGTTCCTCCTTCAACTATTGAATTTCTATCCAATGTTCCCACAAAAGTAAAAGTCTTCTTCTCTTCCTCGTGGATTCACGTCATCCAACAACACGTCTTTACATAGATAGTATGTCGTTGTCCAAAGACATGTTAATGTCATATTAGCAAGAAGCCACCACATTACCTAGTAAGCAGTCAAATCATTGTTCAATTATCACTGACATATCATCAAACAGTAGCTTTTTCGGCATACTTGACTTGGCTTTCCACTTTTTACGTACAAACTCAAGTCACTTCACCGCCTTGAGTTAGAGGGTTGGGTTGAAAGTCGAGAAAATTAATTTTTTTTTGATGAAATAAGGTGTTTCATTAGCAAAAGGCATCAAGGAGATGCAAGTTACAAAAGCAATGAAATGCAAAAAAAAGAAAAATTAAGAATTGTAGCTCCCTTTATAGTGTCAATCTAAGACCAGGGAGCTAACAAAGTCCAAAAATTGGTCAGTGCTAATTACATAAGCTAATTTAGTCCAACAAAAAAGATTGAGTAGGCAATTAGCTTTGAGAGTGTGAATTGAAGTTGAGATTCCATCAAAACATCTTCTATTCCTTTCATTCCATAAACACCAAAAAATAGCACCAGTATAGAAAGTCGAGAAAATTAATGTAGCTATATATTAAACTATTCCATATTCATTCCATATGTTTAGATTACCTGTATAGAATGTGCTCCCTAATTGTGTCATACTTAAGAATCTAATTACTTAAGCAACTTCCTTATTTAATAACTTCTCTTATTTCACGTAATATAAATCCACAACTAGACTCAAAAAATTGCAGAAATATGACACTTTCATGGGTGGTCTTTAACTTTTGATGGGCTTGCCTCATGGGCGGGATGGTTAAAAGTTAAAAAGTGTTGCCCATGGGGAAACTGACGGGCAACTCTAGTTAAACACGAAGTACTGCACATAGGGCAAGCGGGGACAAGAATTCAAGACCATTCACTTTAAGGGCTACTTGTGTACTTCACCCGAGTAGACTCCTATATAAGAAAATGTTGGAATGCTATGTGCCAACATGTCATAAAATTAGTGTCAGAAAATGTGATGTTAAGATGTATGTACGGTCATACAAAATTAGCTATGCCTAGTACTACTAGCAAATTGGCAGCGGATGTAAGTAGCACACATAACGAAAGAAAACCACATGATATAACTGAACATAACAATTCAATAACTAGAAATTACCTATTTATGTACAAATGTACTAGCTCCAAAAATAAAACCAATACTACAAGCATTCTTTGTTGTGCATATCTATTATGGATTTGAACAAAGAAATTTACAACCACAATTAAACAACTATCATAAGATGCAACGGGAACCAAACTAATTCACACGAATCATCAAAGACTGATGAAGTCTGGAATTCAGTAGGTACTTACTTCTCAAATGTCTCGCGAGCCATTCTAACTATGCTCTTCACATCAGCTTCCAAAATAGATGATAAGCCTGCATTGCCACCATTTTCCCAAGGGAAATGTCCCAGTTTTCTAGCCCTACTTCTCAATAGAAGCCTACATATCTGGCTTATGATGTAATACAACCTTTTGTGAAGAGATACAGGAAGCCAGTGTAGCCACTCATTGACTCCTCCTCTTGGTCTTGTAACGCGCTGCATGTATGGATAGCATCAACAATAATTCAAGAAACAAGGTTTGATTGATAATTACAATTTCCCAAAATAAATATAGGTCTTCCAAGCTTATCACCCACTCCTAACCTTTTTATATCACTTTGTAAGTTAATAATTTTCTTTTTAAAGTTCTACCAAAAATTATAAGAAATTTCTAATATCAACCAGTTGACAAGAAACTTCAACGGTTTCGTGTGGACACCGGAGAAAAAAATGCAAGAGCGAAACACAGCCCGTTACATACAAGCATCCTTTAGAGTAATATGGATTCCAAAACAGCACAAGTCAAATTCCTGACATCATTTGTCAGAGCAACATGAACACCACAAATCGTTGAGCTTTGATTTGATTAAAAAAAACCATATAACATATTTATGCAACTATTAAATGATTGATAAGGTTCTGTGTGCTTTTTTGTTTTAAGATCTTGTGCCTAAGATTATAGATTGTGTACCGTTTACATGAATTTTATGGAAAGAATAACTTGCCAAAAGCATGGAAACTTCCTTCTTTTTTCTTTATCCTTTTCTTTGTTGGTTAACTATGCACGATCTAATCTCACATGAGTTACTATGAAACTTATAAAATACCATATCTAGAGCCTCATAGACACATTCTTGTATACGAATTTATTGTAGTTATATTTGACAAAGTTATCAGTTCAAAACTAACAGATAAGTGATAACCACTTAGTTTTTGGAAGAGAAAGGGGGGCCATAAGTACGTTTTCTTAGTATGTTGCTAAATTCGTGTCCTTTGAATTGATTTTTGATGGTGTTGTCAAAGACTCGCTTAAGCCGTGAACCGAGGGGCAAAAGATGTTAGAGATCTTCACCTCGGCTTAGCGGGCTCTTCAGTGTCGTCGTCAAGGCTCTAAGGCATACTTTTTGTTGCCAATGCCAACACTAAGCAATTGCCATTTCACTTTACCGTAATTTGATTCTAATAATCCATTTTGGGGTACAACAAAAGTTTGTATTCTCAAATGATATAAGAGAAATTTGCATTTATTGTGGAAATTTCATATATATGTCCATATAGTTGTTATCCATGCTTGTAATTATTAGTCTTAGACCATACATACATATTTGTAATTTTTTCTCTATTTGCACCTTTCTTCATAAAGCCCACACTTTATTCTCCAACGAACCTTAGAGCTTTTCTGCACTTTTCGCCTTAGATATCACTGTTTGACAAGAAAATGACACAAATTGCGCAAATCGTTACCTAATGCACGAGCTTCTAGACTCTGTAGAAGGATTAAATAAATGGCCAAGTAACCAAGAAGCAAATCAGGGTAGGCAAAATAAAAACGTATGCTAGGGGCACTGGTCAATACTTCCGCTTTGTTTTCCTCTTATATTATTAAAAAAGGGTAAGCAAAAAAGGTTACAAGTGAAAAGGCCAGCAGTCCTAGTTCAATGTACTAGGATTTGAAAAAGAAAATGGTAACTTAAAAACAAAGGCAATAAGATCCTAAGCCCCAAGCAGAGTCTAGAGGCAAAACAGTAAAAAGGTAACAGTTAAGGAAATATTAACCACGGTTAATACAATCTCACTCTCCAGAGTCTCAAGATGCAACATTTCAATTTCGCAACCACTATCTTTTCACATTTTGATTTTTTTACCCAATAAATTCTGAAAGAACCCTTTCAGAATATACCTTTGTCAGCCCTAAACTTTAAATTTCCCTAAGACTCCTATTTCTATGCATTGGATACCATCCAAACATTTCATAATTTTCTCCATTGCCACTTTTATCCCCTATGCTACAACACATCCATGTCTAAAATAATTGCCACATATCAGCAAGCACCTAACATAATAGTCCAGCAACACTATATCATTCTCTTCTTAACTTCCAAAAAATCCACGAGGCTCGTGGTACACGGTTCGACACTTGGTAGATAATGAGTCCGCCACTCCACCCTTCTCCACTTAGAGACTGGGCTTTGTCTGGTTCGAACCTGTGACGTGAGCCTACCCACACACTACGAACTCCACTCTTACCACTAGACCAAAGCCCTGGGCAACTCTAAATCGCATTCATTCTCCTAATTCAATTTCATTAGGTCCATGTAAGAGTCAGGAAGGTACTCGTTACATCACTCATGCACATTTCCATCTATGACACAAAAGTATTTTCCTATTTAACACAGTTTGAGTTTCCTTCAATTTCATAGATCCTATGTGTACAAAACCACTAATGGTCAACAATCGGCAGCATATTCACCATCTATACTAAACATGAGTACTTTCTGCCAACTGAACTCAAATAGGACGACGAAAAAACATACAAATTGAAAATTCTATTAGAAAAAAAGGGAAAAAGAACTCACATATAAAGTGTGTTTGTCGGAGAGTCCGAGAGCTTGAACCAAGCCAATACTTTGGTTCTCAGAAGCAGGAAAACCAGTGCCGATGATAACAGCTCGTCTAATCACGCCATGTACTCCGCCTTCGAATATATCCGGCACACCGCCCATTCTTCGTGGACTTGCCGGAGGTTCGGGAAGCCGTATTGGTTTCATCTGTACTGAAATTTTGTAGCTAAATATAAACAATCAAACCCTAGAACTGTGTGAAACAATATGCAGCATGTATGTGTGTAATTATGTGTGAAGTGAATGGCCGTTTCAGTGAAAGAGCTGACGATCGGAAGGGAAATAGGAGTTGTCTATAAACATGAGATGGATGGCTTGGGACAACCGCAAAGGCCAAAGCGGTTATTTTTTCTCCTTCCTTTCTATCTCTCTTCTTCTGTCAGTCTTTTCTCTTTTTGATGATTGTTTATTTAGGACTGCGTGGGGAGGAAGACAAGGTTTTCCTTCTTTTTTTTCTTTTTTTCTTTTTTTTCTTTTTTCTTTTTGTGCTCAATTGCGGAATTTCCAACAACATGCTTTTTCTTTTGAGAAAATACATGAGTAATTAAATTTTTTCGGAAAAATTATTGATACATATTAACTTTATGGGCGATCTATATCCTCCTTATTTTTGTTTGAAATGAATTTAATATCACCCTAAATGGTGACGTCACAAAGGCAATAGGTTTTACTCTCCCAAACTCGCTTGTAAGAAGGAAATGATACTATGCAATTTGTGTGACCAGTTGTCCATACAATATGCATGGGATTAGCCGCTTCAATGAATTCTTTATCCTTGTCGGAGGAGAAATTACCAAAAGTCTAGCATTCTCTCATACTTGGCACCAATGAGATTTTTATTTGAGAGAAAAAAGAAAATTATGCCTTCGCCATATGAATACTAAGTAATAATAGCATGGCACTTTGAACTCAATATGAGAAATTTTTATCGTAAGAATAGGAAATATTTTATATATAGAAAGAAATCTCGATAGAAAATATTTTGATCGAAAAATTATTAAATTCCAGTAAGTTGTTCTAGATACAAGTTTCCACTATATTTATGACAACCCGCTCAGTCGTCTCATGAGTTACCACTCCGTTTCCTCTATTTTTTATTCGTTATATTTCGTTATCCGTGTTTCATGTGATCAAGTTGATTAGTTTGCGTTTGGAGAGGAGTTGGTAAGAAATGAGATACTCAGTCTCTTTTAAGAAGGCTTAAGTTGGAAAAGTCAACTGAATATTGACTTATGTGTTAGAGGGCTCGGATGTAAGTTCTGATGGTTCGATTAGCTTCGGGAGGTGATTTGTGACTTAGGAGCATGATCATAATTGGTTTTGGAGGTCCGGAGTAGAATTAGGCTTGAATTGGCGAAGTTGATATTTTGGCGATTTCCGATTGGTAGGTGAGATTTTGATCCGAGGGTCGGAATAGAATTCTGAGAGTTGCTATAGTTTTGTTATGTCATTTGCATGTGTGTGAAAAATTTCAGTTCATTCGTACGTGGTTTGGTTGAGTTTTTTTATCAAAAGCATATTTTGGAAGTTTTTAGAAAACTGAGGCTTGAATTCGATGTGAATCGGTAGGTTTGGTGTTGTTTGAGGTGTTTTGATGGTTGGAAAAAATTTAAATGAGGTTTTAGGATGTGTTAGTACTTTCGATTACGGCCCCGGGGGCCTCGGGTGAGTTTCGGATGGTCAATCAAACCATTTTCTAAGTTGAAAAGTTGCAGATTTTCAGTTCAGGTGTTGCATACATTTAAGCCTTCATGATTGAGTGGGGTACATCGCGATCGCATAGGAAGAATTTGGAAGGCATGAAATTTTCCCTTCGTGTTCCCGTTTGAGGGTTCACGTTCGCGGAATGTTAGATGTTTGTTCTTCGCATTCACGTAAATTGTCTCGCGTTCGCGTATAAGGATTTGGGGGTTTAGTAGAATTGCTCTTCACGTTTGCACAATAGGTTTTGCGTTCACATAGTTTGGAAAATGGAAGCATCTCGTTTGCAGTGGTCATGTCGCGTTCGTGTAGCGTGTGTTTGGAGCCTTGGAATTTTGTTATTCACGATCGCGAGGCTTGGGCCGCGATCACGATGAAGAGATATCAGAATTGGGAAGAAAGTTTATAAAACATTTCATCCGCGATTTTTAGTCATTTTTTCTCCATAACTCAGCATTTTGAAGGTGATTAAAGAGGGATTCAAGGAGAATTGATTGGAGGTAAGATTTTTGAACCTAAAACGTGATTCTATTATGAAATCTATCTAGAAATTCATGGAAACTTGAACAAAAATGGAAGAACTAGGGTTTGGGATTTTGAACTTTTGAATTGGGATTTGAATGACCATTTGAGGTCGGATTTGAAAACTTTTGGTATGTATGAACTCATGAGAAGATAAGGAACCGTTGATGTAAAAATTTATGAGTTTCGGGAAGTGGGCTCAGGTTTTGCTAATTTCGGGATTTTTGATATATTTTGATTGTTTTCGCTTTGGCTTTGTTTCCTTAGCACATTGTGACGTATTCGTTCTGGTTTTGGATAGATTTGACATGCATGGAAGCTAATTCGAGGGGCAAAGGCATCGCGAGCTAGAGATTTCGTCGGTTTGAGGTGAGTAATGATTGTAAATAATATTCTAAGGGTTTGAAACCCAGGATTGCACATCGTAGTGCTATGTTGAGGTGACTTGAACGCCGGATAGAAAGTGTAGGGTAACCATCATCTCCATGTCTACCTTTCCCACCCCGTTAAGGTATTAAAGTGTGAAACGGTATAATTTACTTATCGCATGCTGCTACACGTCCCAATCCTATCAGTCCCGGGGTATTAAGACTTCTAATCCTAAGTGGGAAAGAAAGGAACTAAGGCCTTTTTGGAGTTTAAAGGATAAAGTTCTAGCTCGACATTCAAAACAAGTATCAAATAAAAGGGTAGAACAAACAAGCAAACAAGGCTCAAATTAACCCTAGAAGTCAAACAATCATTTTGTTTAGCATGCCTTGACAAATACTAATTTGGTTTTAGATTAAAAATTAAGCAGCGAGCGGACTGGTTCAACACATGAATTTAGACAGAAAGTCTGTCTTAGGCAACTCGGATACAGTTGTCAAGGACTGACCCAATTCATTAATTAGCCAACCTTTTGTCTATGTGTTGAAATAAAACTAGGCGTAGGATCTATTAATTTCAGGAAAAGATGCAAAGATTTACCAGTAGTTTCAGAAAAGATGCAAGTTGATTCTAGAGAAAAGAGTTATCAGTTTTGACAAAGAGAAAAGACGCACACTGATTTTAGAAAAGAATTACGAGTTGTTTCAGAAAAGATATAGATTGATTAAAATGTTTACGAGCTTCAGGAAAGTGCAGATTGATTATTAGAAAGGGTTTACCAATTTTAGTAAAGATAGATACGAGTTTCAGCAATTGGTTCTATTTTAGAAACGAATGAGGCTATTAAAGACGAGATTTCCTATAGGTATGCTTTCTATACGTTTGCTGATTTTAACACCCTTTCATGACATTGATAGGAGTCTTATACACATGATGTCTATATGCAACTTTGTTATTAAACCTATAATGGTTTTCCTAATGATGTTTGTGTATGCAAAAATGCAAGAGCCTATAGACATGATCTCTATATATGTAATTGCAGAACATGAATGTTAAATACTATAGACATGCTTTCTAGGTGATTTTGTGGTAAATTTAAGCGTTAAATACTATAGGCATGGTCTCTATGTGATTGAATCGGTATTAAAGACCATATAGGCAGGATTTCTAGTTTGATAAAAAATAAAATCCTAAATCATGATTTCTACCCCTTGGATGCAAGAAAGTAAAGACCCCTCCCACAACCTTTTACTATATTCCACGAGTTTCTGCCTTGCTCATGTCAACCTTTGTTTCATCCGTGTCATTGCTTGTATTGTCCTTCATATAGCTTTGTCTTAGCTATTGAAAGCCTTGTCTTAACCAGGTAAGTTTAAATAATGTCAGTTACCGAATAATTAGATTCAAATTAGAATAGTGCGAGTGGTAGATCCAAAGAACTTACCTGGTTACTATCAAAGCTTACAGTGTTAGTCTGATTTTCACATTTCTTTGCAGAACTTTTAGCTAAGAGTAAGTGCAAAGTGAAAGGGAATTAGGGAGCCATGACAGGTAGTGGTCATACCTAGCCACAAAGTAGGCTGGCACACCCCTGACCAATTGTTTGGTTGAACAAGTTAGGAGCAGTCATTTTGAAGGTCAGACTAAAGTCTGGATAAGACACTATCAGACCCAAGTTCATGGCTCAGACACATAGAGGGGGAAAAGGAATAGGAATTGATTGAGTTTGGGATTCAAAGAATCCAGTTCAGGATCATAGACAATAATATTGGAGTGTTGTTATGCCCTGAACCATAACTCACACGCAAAGGGTAAAGGGTAAGGGAATTCATAAAGTATCAAAGTCATGACAAACAACTGATTGCATACATAATTTAAATACTGAACTATAAAGGAAAGGGAAAACATGTTACAATATGATAAAAATAAATGGGCAGAATTAAATACATTATTGTTGAGGCGTGTAAACTAATTGAGACATACACGTATAGAAGCAAAAGCATACAGAAGAAAGCAAACACTATCCACAGCAGTGCAAGTATCAGAAAGAGAGAGAGTATAAGTGAAAGTGAATTGTGAACTTAGATTTTTCTGTGTTCGTGTGCTCAAAGAGAAGGGAGGAGAGTATTTATAGTGTGAAAGTTGTGAGAAATAAGGTAAGAAAATAATCAAAGTCTGATTTCCAATCAACCATTATAAGATTCCCTTTAACTAAGGGATTCAAATTCAAACGAGTAAAATAATTAAGGAAAATGATTTTGAAATAATATTTTCCCAGCAACATAATATAGGGTAAGTACATAGAAGCTATTTAAGGAAACAAACCAATAGTACACGGTTTGTAAAAAAAAGGGAAAGGGAAATCAATCAGCAAAACCAAAATTACATGCTTTCTCGAATGAATCAGGTTGAGAAAAAGGGTAAAGAAAGGTTCACTTAGGGAAAATCAAGAAACATTAAGTAAACACCATCAAAGAGATACATAATCAATTAGTAATTGGCAAAACTCCTTTTGAAAGAAGAGTTCTCATATATAAAGTACACAAACATATGAATCAAGAAGAGTTTTATAAAAGAGAGAGGAGTTCAGAATCATAAAACTTAGAATCACAAGCAAAGAGATACATTTGCAGACTCATAGTGAGTCTAAGAGTCCAGGGTCCCAAAGTGGAGCCTTAACTCGAACACAAGGAATCAAAATCATCAAAGGAAACCCCCAAATCCCAGGTTTAAAATTGAATCAGACATGGAAGTGAGAAAGCAAACCATTTGCTTTAGAGTCTCAACAAGGCATATATGATAGCACGTTAAAAGACAAAGGAAGAAAAATCACGAAGAATACATTTTGAGAAAACTCAAAACCTAAACAAGTTTAGAAGAAGGAGATAATACAGATGTGAACACAAATAGATGAAGCATATAAAATATGAACAGAGTCCAGTAAACAAAATCAAATAACTTAACAGTAAACACACATAGTAAAAGAGTAGAGAAAGCATGGCAAAGTTTAACAGAAATAACATGCATAGTAGAAAAGAAAAGGTAGAAGACAGTACACGCGTAATAAAGAAATCACACGAGTAGGATATGAACAAACACACATAAAGCAAAGAAGAAGAAATATCAGAAAGACTTTTCCCAAAAATCACTTCAGAAACCCTAAAATTGAAAAGAAACGATTTTGAAAAGAAACTTTTGGGGAAAACACCTTAAATGGCAAGAAAAGCATAGATCTAGACAAATAACAATGAAAGAACCTTGAATAGGGCTAGCGTTTCTGAGAACCCTAAAGGATGAGAAAGGCTTGGAAATCACGAGATAAGATCTAAGTCGATAAGGTCGGAACCAGGCTCATGAGGCTAAGATACGCCGGAGCAGGGCCGAAAATGGCCGGAAACCTCGAATCGGTGAAGGTCTGAGTGGACTTTGTAAAGTCCAGACCTCGAAACTTCGACACCCAAGATTTACTAGTGAGGTACTCACCATGGCCTTAGAAGCCATGAATTCCGGTGTCCGGTGGTTGAAAAGGGGTAGGAGAAGACTAGGATTTCGGAGAGTTCGAGAGGGTTTGAGAGAGGGAGAGTATCCAAAGGCGGCTATCAGAATAGAATGAGGGGATTAGGGTAGGGTTAGGTAAATTAAAAAGGGAAGGGGTGATCTAGACTGTTGATCAAAATAATCAACAACCTGGATTAATATTACTCCAGGCGAGTTAGATAGATGGGTTATTGGGTTGGGTTAAATGAGATTTGGGCTGGTCCGATTTTGGGTTTGAAATTGGGTCAGTTTTAGGCTAAAGTTGAAATGTAAATGGGGCTACAATTGAAACGAATTGAGGCTATATTTTAAATAGCCAGTTTTTCCATTTTTATATTATAAAAATAGAAAAAATGATTTTAAAGGAAAATTAAAGATGTTGAACCAATTAATAATACATATGTATTAATTAAAAAATAACGGGAACAAATTTTAGAATTATAAAATACTATTTATCGTAAAATAGGCTATAATTGTATTTATATGGAATTAGCTTTAAATATACCAAACAAATTTGTAAAAATATACAAAAATCATCTTAATTATATTTTTGTGTAAATATAAGAATAAAACTAGTTCTTCACCAAAATAATAATTTTGGAAATAATTATTGGATTTTGTACTGTTAAAATAGACAATAAATTTATTTAAAAATTTCTTAAAAATTTGGGAATAATACTAAAATACTTGGGTATGCTTATATATGCATGTATATGTCATTTTGAAAGTATTTTGGGTATATAAAATACTTAGGGAAAATTGAGTATCAACAACTGCCCCTTTAGGCTCAAGGCCAAATGGTGCCAATACCATATCAGAAACCACACGTCTATCCACCACAAAATCAGCATTAATTAACATATCAACCACATCTTCAGCAGCAAGATAACAACATGATGGAAATCGGGGGTATGCTTCAGCAACTCATTGGGACAAATTGTAAAATGCAGGAAAATTTGGCAGTGCATGATTCAGTTATAAATAACATTAAAACGCAGTTGGTTCAGCTGTCCATGGCATTGAAAATCCATTCTTCGGGAACTTTACCTGCAAACAAAAACATAAACCCCAAGGAGCGAAACCCGAATGAGCTATTGGCAGTCAGTCTAAGGAATGGTAGAGATTTAGATAGAGAGCAGGAAATTGCACATGCTAGCAAGAACACTACACCAGCTACTCCAGTTTAATTAAGGAAGAACAACAAGGGGAACTCACTGAAGTAGTGGTTGAACAGAGTCAGGAGGAAAAAATTAAAGAAAAGGAGAACGAGCAAGTTGTAGAACAGGTGGCACCTCTTGTGCAAGAAAATCCTAACAGAGAGAAGCCAGCAATCTATGCACAAAAGGTGATAACTGCACTCTTCCTTCAGAGACTGGTCAAAAAAAAGAAGGCAAACTAATATAAAAAGTTCATGGAGATGCTGCATCAAATCCAGTTGAATATTTTGTTGATGGACGCCTTGAGGGAAATGCCCGGTTATGCCAAGATAATGAAAGATTTAATGTCAAGGAAGTTTGATTTTTAGGATCTATCCACCGTAACTCTTACACAGACCTGCATCGCAGTGGTGGCAAAACCGATGGCTTAAAAGATGTCTGATCCATGTAGCTTTACTATTCCATACACCATTGGGAGTTACGACTTTGCAAAAGCCTTATGTGATTTGGGAGCAAGCATAAATTTGATGCCGCTGGCAGTATACACCAAATTGGGCATCGGCCAAGCCAAGCCAGCTTCTATACTGCTTCTGTTGGCTGATCGCACTGTGAAATGGCCAACTGGTATTCTTGATGATGTACAGGTGCAAGTGGGGAAGTTCGTGTTTCCTGCAGACTTTGTGATTCTGGATTGTCAGGTGGATGAGGAGATACCCCTTATTTTGGGGAGACCAATTTTAGCCACTGGGAGATCACTGATAGACTGCGAGACTGTGGAACTTAAAATGAGATTGAACGGTGAAGAGGTATATTCAATGTTTAATAGTTAATAAGGAGACCCCCTGTATGTTAATTGCTCTCTAGTGGAGGTAGTGGATGTAATCATGCAAGAAGTTGATAGGATCCTAACTGTGAAAGATCTATTGGATGCATGTATGACGAATTTAGAAGAAATGGATGGTGAAGGGTTAGCTGAATGGGTTATGGCACTGGAAGGTCGAGGGTTTTGGTCAAGGGAACCTCAGTTTAAGTCCCTTGAGCTGGAAAAAAGGGCCACTCCTCCAGCAAATCCATCAATAGAGGAACCACCCAAGCTGGAGTTGAAGCCACTCCCAGATCACATTAGGTATGCATTCTTAGGCCCTGATTCGAACTTATATGTTATTATATCATCATGTTTGCTAGATGTGCAGGTAGAACAACTCTTACAGGTACTGCAGGATAACAAGACTACCATTGGTTGGACCATAGCAGACATAAAAGGTATGAGCCCAACCTTCTTTATGCATAAGATTCTTCTGGATGAGGGGCACAGACCTTCTAGGGAACATCGGCGAAGGTTGAACCCTAATATGAAAGATATTGTTACAAAAATGTGATCAAATGGTTAGATGCGGGAATCATTTTCCCCATCTCTAATAGTAATTGGGTTAGTCCTGTCAAGTGTGTACCGAAAAAATGGGGGATAACTATTGTGAAAAATGACAACAATGAGTTGATCTCAACTCACATAGTCACATGGTGGCGAATCTACATGGATTATCAGAAATTAAACACCGCCACCCGCAAGGATCACTTTCCCCTGCCCTTCATTTACCAATTATTGGAGAGGCTGGATGGAAGATCGTACTTTTATTTCTAGATAGATATCCGGGGTAAAATCAAATATCAATGGCCTTGAAGATAGAGAGAAAACATCCTTCACCTGTCCGTATGGCATCTTTGCCTTTTGGAGAATGCCCTTTGGGCTTTGCAATGCACCAACGACTTTTGAACGGTGCATGTTACCCATCTTCATAGATATGGTGGAGGATATTATGGAAATCTTTATGGATGATTTCTCTATGGTGGGAGATTCATTCGAAGACTGTCTTCACAACTTAAGAAGAGTGCTCAAAAGATGTGTGGAGACAAACTTAATGCTAAACTAGGAGAAGTGCCATTTTATGATACGTGAGGGAATAGTCTTGGGATATCGAGTGTCCAGAAAAGGTATTGAGGTAGATCATGCTAAGGTTGATGTGATTAAAAAGTTACCATCGTCCACCACAGTAAAGACGGTGAGAAGTCTCCTTGGTCACACAAGATTCTACCGGCGTTTCATAAAAGATTTTTCCAAAATTGCTAACCCATTATGCAAACTCCTTGAAAAGGATCATCCCTTTGTGTTTTTTAATGATTGCAGGTTGGCATTTGAGGAGATAAATAATAGATTGGTGACTGCACCCATCATGTTTGCACCTAACTAGGAGCAATTGTTCGAGCTCATGTGTGACACAAGTGACTGTGCTATAGGAGCAGTCTTGGGGTAGCGAAAGGATAAGTTGATGCACCCAATTTACTATGCAAGAAGAATGCTAAGCGGTGCACAACTCAATTATACCGTGACGGAAGATGTTGGTTTGCTTTCGACAAATTTCGATCATATCTAATTGGTTCCAAGGTAATTGTGTGCACTGACCATGCAGCTCTCAGGTACATTATTGAGAAAACAGAGTCTAAACCGCGCCTAATTTGTCGGGTGCTGCTGTTACAAGAATTTGACCTCAAAATCCGTGACCGTAAGGGCATAGAAAATCAAGTCGCTGACCATTTGTCATGACTTGTAAGATCTAAAAATTCAATCGAGGTCGAAGAAATTTTGGAAACTTTTCCCGACGAGCAGTTGCTCGTTGCCAGTCTTGAGGATGCACCATGGTATGTCGGTTTTTCTAACTATCTGGCATGTGGTATAATTCTTGATGACCTTTCATCTGTTCAAAAGAAAAGTTTTTCTGTGATAGCCACATGTATTATTGGGATGAACCTTATTTGTTTCGAATGTGTGTTGATAACATTATCCGGAGGTGCATCCCCGAGATAGAACAATCTTCAATTTTGCAGGCATGTCACGCTTCAACATATGGAGGATATTTTGGAGGGGTCAGAACTGCTGCGAAAGTGCTTGGAGGCCGGATTCTTCTGGTCAAATGTATTTAGAGATGCACACCTCTAGGTAAAGTGCTGCAACGAATGCCAAAGCACGGGAAAAATTTCCCGCTGCCATGAGATTTCAATGAAGCCAATTCAAGAAGTAGAGGTGTTTGATGTGTGGGGCATAGACTTCATGGGTCCTTTCGTCAGCACATTTGGCAATAAGTACATCCTTGTTGTTGTGGACTACATGTCTAAATGGGTAGAGGCTGCAGCCTTGCCCGCCAATGATGCATAAGTGGTGGTCGGATTCTTGAAGAAGCACATATTCACCTGGTTTGGGGTACCAAGAGCGATCATTAGTGACGGAGGCACTCACTTTTGCAATAGAGCCTTCGAGAAATTACTTGTTGAATATGATATGCACCACAAAGTGGATACTCCTTACCATCCCCAAACCAGTGGGCAAGTTCAAGTGTCCAATAGAGAGATAAAAAGTATACTAACCAAGACAGTGAATGCCATACGAACTGATTGGGAAAAGAAGCTTGATGGCACACTCTGTGCCTATAGAACTGCGTTCAAAACACCAATAGGAATGTCACCATACAAGTTGGTATTCGGGAAGGCCTGTCATCTACTTATAGAGATAGAATATCGAGCTTGGAGGGCGCTAAAGCAATTGAACATGGACCCTGATGCGGCTAGATAAAATTGACTAACAGAGTTGCATGAGTTGGAGGAATTAATATATCACGCCTTTGAAAGCACGAGGCTCTACAAGGAAAGAATGAAGAGACTGCATGACAAGCACATGTGGACAAAAATTTCAAACTCGATGACAAGGTATTATTGTACAATTCAAGGTTGAGACTATTTTCTGGTAAGCTTAAGTCCGATGGTCTGGGCCATTCAGGGTGGCCGAAGTATTCCTGTCTAGGGCTTGGAGATTGCCTCAAAGAAATACTCTCATACATTTAGAGTCATTGGGAAGAGATTGAAACTATATGTAGGCATGACTGGACCAAAGGAAGTGTTAGATATCCAACCGACTGAACCTCAAAGGTCGAGCAACCCTTAAATGTGCTTGTCTGCATCGTATCGCGACGTTAAATCAGGCGCTGCATGGGAGGCAACCCATTGATTTGTTGTAATCGTCGTGCCACGACATTAACTAAGGCACTGGTTGAGAGGTAACCCAATGATAGTAGTAGTTGTTAATTTAATGAAAAGAACCTCGAAATTGGCACTCAGGAACAGGGCCACCGTGGTCACGGTGTAATCGCAGTGGGACCGCAGTGAAGATCCCTCTCTAAAGTTATCCCACCACGATCGCGGCGTAACCCCAGTAGGACTGTGGTGAAGACCTCTCTTTGAAGTTTTCCATCGTGTTCGCGGCGTAACCGTGGTAGGACCGCGGTGAAAACTCCTCTCTGAAGTTTTTCCACTACGGTCGTGGCGTAACCGTGGTAGGACCACGATGGACCAAAAACGGGCCAGGTATGTGCAATAGGGTAAATTAACATTTATACATTTAACAAATATAAGAAGTTAAAAACCAAAGACATATTATGATATCAAAGATTTTTGTTAAGTAACTTATATTGCATATGTGCAAGATTTAATTCTCTTAAGTATCTTATCTTCTTCTTTCCATAACCGAAGTCTTGCGTAATCTTTAGAATTAATAAAAAGTACGAGTACATACAGTAAAAGTGTAAAAAAAAAATCCAGCCAAAAGATTTAAAAGAAATTAATGAAAAAAAAGAAAATCACTTATGCAGAGCGGGGTGGGGCAGGTGAACGCGGGTGCAGGTGCTATGTATGTAGTGTTTATTGTGTAGAAGTTTTTACTTTGGTCGCAATGGGGTTTTTGAATCCAAAGTTTTGCATTGTAGATGGTGTTTGGGGTTTATTTCTGTAGGTGTGGGGGTGTATTCCTAGTTGATAATTTTTATGTGGGATGGGTGGTGGTAACAATTAATTTGCATTAATTGGTGGGAGCTTGCGGGGGGTATTATATGGCGGAATTGTATCATTAATAAGTGGTGTGAGGGCAATTTGGTGCTAGCGGGTGGCGAAGTCTGAGTATCCATCCGACTGGCACATGTTTCACTACCCTGATCATTATAATAAACTGTTTCCAGGTACAATGGCACGTAAGAAGCAAAGAAACTCATAAAGTACTTCAAACGTGTCTACTTATAATGCCACCCGGTTCACATCCGAGGAAGCCCAGGACAGGTTCCATGCGAAAGCCGCTAAGAACTTTGTACCAAAGATTGGAATAGACAGGGTTGCCTACATGTTAAAAAGTCGGATATGTACGAACAAATCCACCGGAGGGGGATGGAGTACTTATTCGAAGAACCTAACACGGTCCGAGAGTTCTATGCGAATTGCCCGGAACATATGTGGCCGTACTGTGGTTGTACGGGGCAAATTAGTAGATACCTTAGTACAGAAAATTTGCCAGGTCCTGCAGCTGCCCCCGTTCACTGGTGACAATGATTATTACCACAATTCTCCAGGGGTCGATTGGGGCACTCTGATTGAGTCTATATGCTCAGGGGGGACATCCAGTTTGGATAAAGGAAAACATGACCCTGCATTCCAAGTCATTCACATGAAAAGCTAAGTGCTAGTTCACCATGATTTGCAGCATATTGTTGCCACGTGGCACGCCAAGTCAACAGAATAGCCATTAGGATTGTGCCTCGTGTCACATTGACAAGGAGATGAAATGATCCTCCGGTCGCCTCTAATGACTAAGGGGCTTTACTTCCCCTCACCGGTGATGAGGTTATGTTTGATGGTTAATGTCCCAGTCAATCCTATGGATGGCATTTTACCCCCAAAAGCAGTTTTCAAAGCGTCAAAAATCAAAGTGGGCAGAGATGCACCTACACACATTGACCTGAATGATGATATGTATGATGATGATGACCCAGCAACCATGGCACCACCCAGAACGGGGGCGGATTACCCTAGATCATACTCAAACTGACACTTGTTTCCTTCTACGGGGGAAGATATGGAGGAAGCATTTATTCTCTTTATGTCTATAAGGGCTAGTTGCTCATAACGACTTCACCCACTCAGTGTCGTCAAGCTCAGCTTCCAGTATGATCTTTAGGGAGGGAATTTCTACCTCAGCGGGAATGACTACTTCTGTACCATAAACAAGCATATAGGGGGTTGACCCATTTGATGTGCGGACTGTGGTGCAATATCCTAACAGAGCGGGAGACTTGGGTATGTGTATATATGATTTGTGTATATATGTGTTGTTGTATATGTAGATTAGATGTCACCGACTTGGCCCAATGACGGACACTTGTTGACGAGTTTCTTGAGGGTTAAAGTCGGATAAAAATAAACTAGAAAAGTTAGGAGTCTTTTCCCGATGACGGACCACCTAGACAGTATTCTTGAGGGCAAGTAGTCCACGTAGGAATTTTTCTTTCTTTTATTTTTCTTTTCTAGGTAGTGTATCATCTCTCCCTTGGTTTTTCTTTTGACCGCGGTTCTTTTCCAAGGGTTTTTATTGAACCGGGTTAGTTAGGTAGATTTTTTTAATAGATTTTAGGACCCTTAGGACTCTTGTGGGCTAAGAAGGATTGGGCAAGAATGCAGCCCGTGGTGTTCATACCTGCAAATACTTAAAACGAACTTAAGGGTGCGACGTCTAGGCTCACGTGTAGACTCTTAATCTTATGCCTTAATTTTACACACCTTGTCTTATTTGAATGCTCTTGTGAATGTATTGACAAACTAATTCGGAATGAGTTACATGCCAAGTGTGTGTAAGGTTATACACGTATTCTGTGCTTGCATGCGATACCTAGAACTTGCCCCGTGTGTGTGCAAAGCAAAATGGTAGTTGTTTGGTCTTAGAGATGAATTTAGGCATTTCTTTGTGTAGCCTATATAATCATGAATCCACCTATACATATTACCATAGTTAACCTCTTTGATCCTATAATTTTTTTTCTTTGGCAACCACATTACAAGCCTTACCCATTTGTTTGAATTAACCATCTATTTTAACCATTATAACCTCTCATGAGCACTGGAATTAATGAAATAAGGAGAAATGTGCATTGTTTTGAAAAAGTAAAAGCCACTTGAATTGAAAAAAAAAATAATTCCTTGATAAGTGGTGACTCTTGATGCAAGTGTGCTTAAAGAAGAATGGGATAGTTAAATTGATGTGAAGGTGAAATTTTGGGGTGACATAAGGATGAGGATTAATAGAGAAAATGTATGTATTAAAGTGCTTAGGGAGGTTTAGTCACTCTTATATCTAAATGAATCCTACCCATCCCATAGCCTACATTACAACCAAATGAATCCCTATTGATCTTAGACTGAACAATTTGATTAGTAGAGTATTACACTAAGGGCAAGCTTATGGTGTATCTGTGTGGCATATGAATGTTCTTTGCTAAGAGTGAGTGAATTTGTCTATCTACAGTTCCTTGTTGTTTGATTTCATGTGTGTGGAACTTCTCTAAAAATGTGATGTTATCACAACCCAAATCCAAAATCAAGTTTTCACCTCTGTTTAGAGTAACTAGAATAGGCATGTTTGTGGCATGGCATTAGAGTCTTCATCTGAGGTGTGGTTGTTGCACTACTTAGGTTGTTCTTTCATAATGGATGGTGTGACATAAACTGGGTAATGCATCAAACGATTAGGCCTTGAAGTGTGGTTCAACTTGCTCGAGGAATGACCTCTTTTTATATTCGGTAATGATAATATGTGAAATAAGCTATAGTTAGACCCTAAAGAACACATTTTTGTATAGCTTTGTTGTAAAAAGTGATAACCAAATGCTTTGATTAGTGCTTTTCATGCTTTTCACGCTATATCCAATGAAAGAAGTCGATGGAGCAAGTTTGGGATCAATTACGGAGAAAAGGAGGCCAATCAAACAATGTCCAAGAAATGCACCAAGTGAAAAGTCAAAGAAGTGCTGAAATTGGCCTGCCGCGGTCAGACCGTAATCGCGGTAGCACCGCGGCAGAGTAGAGTTGCAGATTCAGAGAGCTTATTTGGCTGCGGTCTTGGCGTTACCACGTTGGGACCGCGCAGAACGCGAAAAAGCAAGGGATGAAAGTGTCAAGTCGGAAAAACTTGGCGTGAGGGACTGAAGTGCAAATTACGGAATTCTTAGCTCAAAACCCTATTTAATCATTAGAACTCGCCCAAGGCAAGTGTGAGAGATCACCCAAAATATCATTACTCTTATTTTTCTTTATTTTTCTTGCAATTTCTGATTATGAATCTTTTAGTATTTTATTCCCCCATTGTCATGAGTAGCTAAAAACCTTAATAAGGTTTTGGTAGAACCCGTTGGAGATGACTTGGTTATTTTATTATATAATTAGATTTGGTTGTTAATCTCTAATAGTTCATCTATGTTTTGATTGTGGATAAATTGAAAGGGCCATCAATTATCTGTTCCTATTTAGTATGTATCTACTTGAGAGAGTGTGTATATTTAGGTGATTTTTTGAACAACATCACTCCCGGAGTATAGACGAGAGTCATAACCGAGGGTTTAGAGGTTGGATTAGAGATAACAAAATTCCGGGTGCGATCTAAGTAAATTGTATTGTGAAATTAGCTAGCGTAGCTTGAGAGAGTGTGTCTAGTAAATTATCATAATTGCTTGAGAGAGATTTATGGTAGCTGGAGTGTTCATGCATAATTAACTCATGTGAAACAGTAAAATCACATTTAGAGCTAATTTTATCATTAATTATAATCATATGATAGTAATTTCTTCTTAATTTAGAGCATATATATATAGGCTATATTGCACAATTTAGCCCATTATCAAAAATCAACCATTGTGAATCAAAATGTTTGGGAAAACAGGTTGTGTGAATTTAGTAAATCTGAGAGTAGTAATTGATAGGTTAATTCTCTGTGGTTCGAGTTTGAATACAATAATAATTATCACTCGAGCATTTGGATGGCACCGTATGAGTCTTTGTATGGTAGGCGGTGCTCGTCTCTAGTGGGTTGGTACGAGCCTGGTGAGGCTAGATTATTGGGTACAGGCTTGGTTCAGGATGCATTGGAAAAAGTAAAAGTGATTGAGGATAGGCTTCATACAGCTCAGTCTATGCAAAATAGTTCGTGATGTAGCATTCATGGTCGACGAGCGGGCATTGCTTCGGCTGTCACCTATGAAGAGCGTGATGAGATTTGGGATAAAGGGAAAGCTTAGCCCTAGCTAGATTCATTAGTCGGTTTCGACGTGTTGGGGAGGTTGCTTATAAGCTTGTCTTACCTCCCATCTTAGCAAGATTTCATCCAGTATTTCATGTTTCGATGCTTTAAAAGTATCATGATAATCCGTCACACATGTTGGAGTTCAGTTTAGTCCAGTTGGATAAGGATCTATCTTATATTGAGTATCCAGTAGCGATAGTGGACAGGCAGGTTTGAAAGCTGAGGTCAAAGAATATTGCATCAGTGAAGGTCTAGTGGCGGGGTCAGCCGGCCAAGGAGGCAACTTGGGAGATCGAGTAGGATATGCGCAACCAGTACCCTCATCTCTTTTCTACGTCAGGTATGTTTTCTATGCTCGTTCGAGGATGAACGAATGTTTAAGTGTAGGATGATGTAACGACCCCCGATCCCCCATTAAAAATTACGCCCCAATCCCCAATTTAACTGTTCCCATAAGTTCATTTCTGCTATTGTGTTTTGCCGGGAGAGTCGGTTCTGAAATTTGGAGCATTTTGGGACACTTAGTCCCTAAATGATAACTTTAAAGTTAGAAAATAGTCCGTAGCCGGAACATTGTTAAGATGATCTCGGAACCGAAATCCGATGGTTCCATTAGCTCTGTTAGGTGATTTCAGGGGTTGGGAGCGTGTTCGGAACGAATTTTGGGGCTTCGTTGCTTATTTAGGCTTGAAATGCCAAAATTTGAATTTTTGAAGTTTCTGGTCCGATAGTGAGATTTTCATCCGAGGGTTAGAATTGAATTTTGGATGTTTCTGTAGCTCCGATATGTCATCTGGGATGTCTGTGAAACATATTAGGTCATTCGGACGTGTTTTGGTTAGGTTTTTTATCGAAAGAGTATTTTGATAAAAATGGAAGTTCTTAGGCTTAAATCATGAATTAATTCGGGTTTCTGGCATTGTCTAAGATGTTTTGAAGATTTGTAGAAGTTTGGATAGTGGTATATGATTTGTTTGTGCTTTTGGTTGAGGTCTCGGGGCCTCGAGATGATTTCGGATGGTTAACGGGAAGTTAGAAACTTGAAGTTGGCAGCTAAAGTCCTTTGGGATACTGATATTTTCGCATCTGCTGCTTGGGAACCGTAGATATGGTAGTGCAGATACGGCGTGGAGGACCGCAAAAGTGGGTTTGGTCAAGATCTTCAGTTTTGGCAGATGCGGTGGGTGTTCCGCAGAAGCGGGTCCTCATCTACGAGGTCTTAGAAGCGAAATTTTGGATTTTCATCAGAACCGCCGAAGTGGAAACGCATAAGCGGTTAATGGTCTGCAGCAGTGGATATTGGATCTTTAGTAAAGGTCACAAAAGTTACTCATTTTTCTCATAAGCGAGACCGAAGAAACGGTATTTTGAGTGTTAGTTTTCAAAAGTTAGAAAAAAATCAAATTGAGCTTGGGAAGGGCGATTTTGAGAGGGGTTTGAAGAGGAGATTATTGGGTAACATTTCTTTAATCCCTTCTAGTTATATTTCATCATTATGTAGTTAAATCCATCAATAAAATTCAAATTTGAGGATCAAAATTGGGGGAAATTGGAACACACTTCTTAGGCCGAAATTCTGGATTTTGAGTGGGAATTTGACTTCCGATTTGGGAGATTTTTATACGGTTAGACTCGTTAGAGTATGAGGGTTCTGAAATTGTAAAAATTATTTGATTCTGAGATGTTTGTTGGAGGGGAATTTTGGTTATTTTACCTATTTTCGCGCCCTAGCTTTAATTTCAATAGTGGAATCAATTGTTTACAATATTATTTGCGATTTGAAATTGAATTGAATAGATTTGGGCCATTTGGAGTCGGATACTCATGGCAATGGCATCATTCCCTAGTTGATTCTGCATCTATTAGAGGTAAAGTGGCTTGCCTAACCTATTGTGGGGGACCTTTCCCCTTATGATTTGTTATTTGGTATTTTGTGTGCCTTGTACGTGAGGTGAAGAGCGCGTACTTGAGCCAATTATTGAAAATTTTGGTTTCTACCTAAGATATTGAAATTGAGTTTCTTTCATACTTGCTTTGTTCTACTTGCAATTATAACCCGTGCTAGATTAGAAAAGCATGTTTAGTTGATTTAACTTTCCTAATTGCTTAAGTTTCCTTGACTGTACTACGTGAAGCATGCTATGCCAATACTACCTGTTGCTTGTCTTTTGTACTTCATTTATGTGTATCTTCTGCTTGTGATTGCGCATATTGGGACTAAGGATGTGGGATTCCGGTAGCATCCTCCTTGCTTGTATACTTTGGGACTACGAGTTCGATTCTCAATAGATCCCCATGCACTTTTATTTTAGGGCTGCGGGTTAGATTCTCGATAGATGCCCCTGCACATTTATGGTTGGACTACGGGTCGGTATCCCGGGAGATCCTTTGGATTTATACATATGATGGACTACGGGACGGTATCCGGGGAGATCCACTGGATTTATGCCCTAAATAATCACACTTTGTTGTTGAATTGATATTGTTTATGATGACAAAATGCTTTTATTAGTGTTTATTGGTGTGTTATAGGTACACATGAGCCATTGGATACTAAAGGAGCTATTTTGGAGTCACAAGATGGTAAAAAGGCCAAGTGAAGAGTTGAAGTGAAGTTAGCTTGAAAAATTGAAGAAGAAATTCCGGATTACTATTCATCCGCGGTTCACTCGCGACCACGGATGAACCAAGATTCAGAGGGCTGCTCTTCCACTTTAAGGACAATCGGAACAGGATTTTATTTAGAGTTTCAGAGTCGCCACTTGGGAAGATAAAGGTGTCCCAAGTCACCGGTTAATCCCGAATCCGAGGAAATTGACTCTGTTTAAACAGTCCGCGCAACACAAAATTCGGATAAGGAATTTTGTTAACCGGGAGAAGGTGTTAGGCACTCCCGGATTCCGTAGTTTTAGCACGGTCGCTCAACTGCAATTTTTGTTTTTATCTGATTTCTTTACATATTTTAATTAGGTGCTTTTACGTTCCACTTTTCAATTTTAGAAGAATTGCGACGTCAAGAAAACACATTTCGAGTCACACCGCAACCGGTACGCCTGTGACTTTAATGTATTTCAATTTCGCCGAGAGTAGGATTTGGGTCACATAAATGCACACCCGTATTTAGGAAAATAATTTATTAAAGTCGTGCCTAAAGAGTCTATCGTTTTGTTAATTTTGGAAAAAAACCGTGAAATTCGCTAAACGGTCCTCCCATATCTAGGTATTTTATAACAATTAATTGAGGGCCCCGCAATTGTGTATTTTTTGTTTTGGCGAGGCTCGTCTCATTATTTTTTTTTAAAAAAGAGAATAATTGACTACATTTTCCTATTACGTTCGTCTCTAAAAATGAAGGGATCCTAATTTATTCACTAAGATTGCCTAATCCGATAATTTACATTAAACAACCATCTTTTTTTACCTAAATGATGAACAATAGACAACAATTCAACAAAGTGATACAATTTACTAAATACACACTATAACATATTGCATATTTTAACAACAATATAACACGAGTTACTACTGGAGCCAACATAATTTACTATACCAATAATGTATCACAAATTCAAATACAAACAACAGTAAACACATGAGGAAATCAAGTAAACAAATACTTATTGAACTTTCTTCAGTTTGAACAAACTAACCGTGAAATACGTCGAACAAATCGATACGGGTAGAACAACGAGAACGGCACCAACTGACAGGAAACTATCGGAAAGCCTCTCCAACGACGGAAAGCTCAAACGTAGCTATTAGTTTGGGGTCGTTGGGTTCGCGAAAAATGCAGCAGAAGAAATGACGAATCCACTGGTCGTTGCTATGGCTGTTCGTCGCAGGTGACTGCACAGCAGTGTGTTTGTGGCTGCGTGAGTGTTTCCGGCGAGTTTAGTTGGTATCGATGGGCTGAGGAAGAAGCAGGTGAGTGAGGGCTGGTCGTTTGGATTTTGCTCGCTGCGAGAAGGCTGGTTATATCGTCGAGGTTGGCTGCTGGAAGAATGGAGAAGAGGGATCTCGCCGGCAGCCTTCTCTCTGTTATTTTGGAAAAGTGAAGAAAACTGAAAACTTCCGTGTGCCCTCCCTCCCCTCTATGCATGCATGTATCTCTTCTTTAAAAAAATGAAGAAGAAAAAACCAGTCTCATGCTTTCTTCCTGAAGAAGAAGAAGCCACCAGTCCCGTTTTTTTTCCTTTTTCCTCTTATTTGTAGGTAGTTAATGGGAGTGACGGCTAGGGCCCCGTTTTTGTTCTGAAAAATTCGGCTGCCCTTTTTCTATTTAACGTTACCCCCCCCCCCCCTTTCTTTCTTTTAAAATAAGTAAAACACTCCCCCACTCAACCGTGTCCCTCTCCCTTTTATTTTTTAAACCGTGACAACATTTGCCCATCTTTTGTCCGTTGGACAAAGATTCTTTCAATGACCACGTGAGAGACCAAGAGTCATGGGTCTCCACGTGGGTTTCAAGAATTATGGGCTTCATCTCGTGCTCCGTCCGTGTCTCCCACGTGTGGTGGGCTCGGATTATTATGGGCTAGGTCCGAAAATTATAAAACCGGGTAGTTTGAACCCGAATATTATTCTTTGCCCGGAACACGGTGTTATTAATTAATCCTACGTAAGCAAAATAACTATAAGACTAATAATTAAAACAAAGTTATTTTTATATTTTTCTTTCAAAATTAAAGTAACTACAAAATGTTAATGCAACTATTTTTATTATTTTCGTTTTTTTTAATAAAAAGATAAAATATAAAGTACTATTTTTGTATTTTTTCAAGTTTAAAATGACTACGAAACATTAATAAAACTATATTTTTGTTATTTTTATTTTAAGGTAAAAATAAAGTAAAAGAGTCAAATTTAGCTAAAATAGCTATATTAAAACTAAACTAAATATTTTACGCTAAAAATATAAAAAATCTCGGGGAGGGTCAAAAATCACGCGTTTACAGCTGCCCTCTTTGACTGAAAACACAAAGAGTTTTCAGACAAAGAACGACTAGACAAGTGTTTTTGACCCGACCCTTATTCGGAGGGACTAAACTAAAAGAAGAGGAATGTGACCGAGCCCTTGTATCTGAGCTGCCTACATATCCTTGGCTATAAAGGAATGAGGCCACGTGTAGTTCGAAAGTGAGTGAGGAAGGGGTATACCGAGGTGGAGAGCCAGTCGAGGTGTCGTTCCGTCGAGGTTCTGTTCCATCGAAGTTCCGGTCCGTGGTCCTGCTATTACATCAAAAAATCAAAACATGAAAAAAAAGCTAGCTAAACCTATCAGCTACTAGTTACAAAATTCCTATCTATGAGTCTTCTAAAGCTTGATCTTGAGTATTGTTTGGTGCTTCATGTAGACTCTAAATTTGAACCTTGATACTTGCTAGTTGTAGGTGCTAGTTCAATCTTCTTCGGCCTTCTGGATCAGGACCAAACTTGCAGTTCTTGTGTCATTGATTGACCATGTCTGGGACAACTTTCATCAGCTTCTGCATTTTGGATTGGCTTCTTGCCCTTTTTTCATTGTGACTAACTTCTGTTGATCGTCTCGGACTGTTGACTTGCATTCTGGTCGCAAACTTCTTTTGTTGCTAACTTGCATTGCACTCCAAAGTGAATTCCCTGACTTGTGATCTTCGAGCTATTCTCCTTCGAAGTCTGAATCTATCTTTTCTGATCCTTGTCGCCTTCCTTCTGATTCATGCTGGGGATTTTCATTACACTCTGTCACCTTTCGATTGTTCACCATCCTTATCAAATCTTGGAAATTGAGACGCCGTTCTGCTTTTCTGGCGGACTTCTGACTTTAACGACAAACTCTAATCATAAATTGCCATTCCCTTCTTCAAGCGGGCACCTGACTTCAACAACGAACTTCGAATATAAATTGCCATTCCATTCTTCAAGTGGGCACCTGATTACCAAAACTTGAAATGTATAGATCGAATGATTACCATCTCAGGAGAGAAAGATTCATCAGACTGAGGTTTTGATATCTTAGGAGAAAGATTCATCAGACTAAGATTTTGATGTCTTAGGAGAAAGATTCATCAGACTAAGATTTTGACGCTAGGAGATAATTCCTCAAACTAGGTCTAAATTGTTGTGATCTCAGGAGAAAGATTCATCAGACTGAGATTTTGATATCTTAGGAGAAAGATTCATCAGACTAAGATTTTGACGCTAGGAGATAATTCCTCAGGCACCTGATTACCAAAACTTGAAATGTATAGATCGAATGATTATCATCTCAGGAGAAAGATTCATCGGACTAAGACTTTGACGCTAGGAGATAATTCATCAGACTAGGTCTAAATCATTGTGATCTTAGGAGAAAGATTCATCAAACTAAGATTTTGATATCTTAGGAGAAAGATTCATCAGACTAAGATTTTGACGCTAGGAGATAATTCCTCCGACTAGGTCTAAATCATTGTGATCTTAGGAGAAAGATTCATCAGACTAAGATTTTGATATCTTAGGAGAAAGATTCATCAGACTAAGATTTTGACGCTAGGAGATAATTCCTCAGACTAGCTCTAAATTGTTGCCTTACTTGAAATCTTCCAATTGTTGCTTCCCTCTTCTTGTTGCTTTCATCTAAAACCTCTAATCGTTGTTTTTCACTTCCTATTAAATTATCTTTAACTATAGCTTCAAAAACTAAATCGTCACTCCATTCTTCAGGCGGGCTCCCTGACTTCAACTACAACTCAAAACTAAATCGCCACTCCATTCTTCAGGCGGACTACCTAACTTCAACTACTACTTCAAAATAAATCGCCACTCCATTCTTCAGGCAGGCTCCCTGACTTCAACTACAACTCAAAACTAAATCGCCACTCCATTCTTCAGGCGGGCTCCCTAACTTCAACTACAACTCTAAACTAGATCGCCACTCCATTCTTCAGGCGGGCTCCCTGACTTCAACTATAACTTCAAAACTAAATCGCCACTCCATTCTTCAGGGCGGGCTCCCTGACTTCAGCTACAACTTCAAAATAAATTGCCACTCCATTCTTCAGGCGGGCTCCCTGACTTCGACTATAACTTCAAAACTAAATCGCCACTCCATTCTTCAGGCGGGCTCCCTGACTTCAACTACCACTTCAAAATAAATCGCCACTCCATTCTTCAGGCGGGCTGCCTGACTTTAACTACAACTCAAAACTAAATCGCCATTCCTCTCTTCAGGCGGGCTTCCTGACTTCAACTACATCTTCAAAACTAAATCGCCACTCCATTCTTCAGGCGGGCTCCCTGACTTCAACATCAACTCACTAACTACATCCCATCCTTTCTTCTAAATTACCTTGTTTCGGAATTGCTTTCCTCCTAGGTCGTGTTATTTCTCCCTTGACTGCTGGGGATATCTTTGGAATTGTTTACTTACCTGCTGGGGATGATGCTGCTGGGAAAATCTTCTCTATTTCCTCCCTTTCTACTTCCTTCAAAACCTTTTATTCTCTCCCGGGATCGCTGGGGATTGAAATGTCATTAGCTGAGGATTGTCCTGTCGGGGAACCCCTTTTCCTTTTTCCTCTTTCTAAACCTCCTTCGAGACTTGCGTTTTGCTCCCTTGAAAAACTTGTAGGATATAATGCTGCCGGGGAAATCTCGAAATTAGTGTTTCATTTTTCCGAGAACTGCTGGGGATGATACCAGCTTCTTGCCTTTCTGAACGCAAGCTTCCTCGTTTTGTCCAGTCTGCTGGGGGTATAATTTCCTCTATCATAGCTTGTTGTTTTCTTTCTTTCAAAGTTGCTGGGGATAATTGGGTTCAAAGATCATTTCCTCGCGTTAACTGGCTTCTCTCCCCAATAGGGTATTTGGTTTCGAGAAAATTTTCACAACGGGAGAAAATTTTCTGCCCCAGTTTGAGAATCTTCTTCGTGGCATGCTTTTCTGCCAACAACCCCTCTTTTTCCTGTTTCAAATCAAAGAAAAATTGGTTAGTTTTAAAATGCGGTGGCTGGTTGTGGTGCTCTTGCTGGGGATGGTCCTCCTCTTCTTTCCCTGCTCCGCGTTTCATTGTCAGACCCTGCTGGGGATGTTATCATTTGATGATATTCATGCTGGGGATAGCTTTCTCCTTTCTTGCTTCCCCGCCTTCCTTGACGACTCTTTATTCGCGAACCTTTCCACGTGGTTTTCCACTGACCACCCGAATTCCTATGATAGTGACCCTTCGTGAAGACCTTGCATGTTTTACTGGTGAACCATTTTCTTTGTTCACCCTTGTCACTGAAAATACCTTTCTGCTGGGGATATCTCCCCTTCTTTGGCGGCATATCTAAGGAATGGGCATTTCCCAACCTTTGAGTCTCATTGGCCTTGGCCTCGAGGTCATTAACCTTCATTGAGATATCCTTTTTCACACCGATCCACCCCTTTGTCGATTTCCTATTACTGGGGAATATCCTTCTGGACACTGGCTTTGCGCTTGATCCCTCCTCACTTATACCACTTGGGTGTACCAATCAAATTCCGTCTTGCATAATTGGAAAGCTGATGGAAAATTTTGAAGTCATTTCTTACAAACAGACTCTATTGAGGAATTTTTTATGAAAGGAGAAAGATAAAAGGAAACAGAATAAAAGACAAAAACGAGGATGACTCTCTAAAAAGAAAAATTATAAAATAACCCTATCAAACGTGGATATCAACTCTAATGGACATGACATGCACATATAGCCTATCCTCCATCGTTAAACCGCCTTTTGTAATCTTCGCATGGGGCCTTCCCATCGATTTCCAATCTCCGTTCGACTTGTAGTGCCCGAGGGGTTTTCACTACCAAACCTCTCTCATTTCGGTTTTTCTCTCAGCTTTCATCGCCTTATGGTGCCTGTGAAGGTTTTCACCGATAAGACTCTCTTATTTGTGTTACTTTTCCGCTGGGGATTGGTGGTGTTACTGCTAAGACTCTCCTATTTTCTGCTGGAGATCGGAGTCTTTCTGCCGGGAATCAGAGTGTTATGTCCCGATGAAACTTCTCTCATTTGCCTAACTCGGCCTCTTTTGAAGATTGGTCAAAAGGTCTTTCTTTGGACCGTAATGTGGGTTTGGACAGGGCTAGAAATAAAGGGTATTAAAGGCTCAAAATAAAACAAATTGGGTTCAAAATTACAACCTTCGGAATCCTATATTTTCCTTACATAAACACTTTTTTTTTTACTGCCCCTGTTTCTTGCTTGGGGATTTTTTGGTTTTTATTTACACTATGACCGAGCTGTGAAGCGCCTACGTATCCTCTTTGAGGAATCGGGTCAAACGTAGTTCCCGATTCCCCTTTTTCAAGTTTTTTTTTCCTACATTTTTCTTTTTCTTTTCTTTATCTCTTTTTGTTGTTTTCTTTTTCTTTACTTTTTCTTTTTCTTTCTTTATCTTCCCCATTTGTGTTTCTAATTTTGGTACCGATTCCGAATGAGGGGTATGAAAGAAATCAAAATGAGGCTCGAAGGGTTGACGATGGATAAAGTGTTTGGATAGCGGAACAAAATGCCTTCGTCATTCCAATCTTCAAAACATGCCAAGTGTAAACAACACAATTAATATTCGTCATATCTTTAAAGCACTGTTGGGCAACACTCTCATTTTCATTATTATGAACGACCCCATGTCAATTTTGGCAGCTTGCCTTTAACGGTTTTCTTTTACTTGCCCCAGTTTCTCATGACTCGGGTTTCGAATAATCTCAAACCGTTCTTACTTCATTTAAATATCTCGATCACCTCCCGATGGTTTTGTGATTAACTTTTAAGATCAGGCCAGAACTATGCGCGCACGTCATGTCACTAGAGCTAGCAGAAAAAGAACTATAGGAAGGAGAGGACTAAATAACAGAAAATGTCTAGAAATAATGTAAAATAGGTCATTGCATTAACCGATAAAACAACGACTCGAACAACCAAAAAAACAAAACTGGGGTTACAACCCTTAGAACGAACCTAGACCCCTTTAGATGAGACACTATGATCAAAAGAAAAATACAAGGATAAAAGGTTTGAGCCACAAAACAACATTCGGATTACCATTCTGAAATAACTCGAACAAATAGAAATGACAACAAAATAAGCCACCACAAATGACTATCCAATTGATAAGCCTGACATTTAGCCATGAATTTGATTATCAGAACCACTATGGCCTTCTCTCATTTCAGTCGGCAAATTCCCGAGTGGATTCTCATATTCCGTGTCACCGGGCATCACCGCCAGAAAGTGTGTATCATCAGGTGCAGGTAACGGATTCAGCGCGATATTCTGGGTGTCACTGTTATGAATCACAATCAATCTTTCTTGGATCATCCTTTCTATTTCCCTTTTCAAATCCCGACAACTTTCCATGTTGTGCCCCTGGGCATGGGAATGGTATTCACACCTTTTAGATGGGTCAAAGCTCCTTGCACGTGGGTCCACATGATTTGGAGGGATGGGTGCAATCATGTCCTGTTGCTTTAACTTCTCAAATAAGCTTTCATAGGAAACTCTTATTGGTGTGAAATTATCCTTCAACTTCGGTTCCCTTCTATGCCCTTGGTTTGGAAGTGGGTTATAAGGTATTTGGAATTTTTGTAGAGGCTGGTAGAGATTTTGTAATGCCCGTGCTCGCTTTCTTGGATGATTTGATGGCTGAATAACATACTGGGGTGGATCAACCGAGTATGGTGGGTTCGGAGGTGGATAGTAATGCTCGGGGGAGTTATGGAAAACCTGTCGAGACATCGCATACCGTCGAGGTGTTCTTATGGAACCTTTTCTTGACCCTGATATCATCATGACTTCTTCATCCCTCTCATTCGTGTCACTAGATTCAAATTGGACAGCCTGAGCTGCAGCCTTGAGAGCCGCTTGACTTATAATTCTGCCTGTCTTAAGACCGTTCTCTACCATTTCTCCCATTTTGATTACATCCGAGAAGGATTGACCAACCGCAGACATCATGTTCTGAAAATAATCCGGCTCTTGAGCCTGAAGGAAGACAGTGATTAACTCATGGTCATCCATGGGTGGCTCAGCACGAGCCGCTTGCTCTCTCCATTTAAGGGCATATTCCCTGAAACTTTCACTTGGTTTCTTCTTCAGATTTGAAAGGAAAATGCGGTCTGGGGCAATGTCGATGTTGTATTGGAATTGTTTGACAAAGGCATGTGCCATGTCGTTCCAGACGTGCCAGCGAGATGCATCTTGATCCCAAAACCATTCAGAGGCTACTCCTATAAGGCTTTCCCCAAAGTAAGCTATTAACAATTCTTCATTTCTTCCCGGACTCCTTAGTTGATTGCAATACCTTTTCAAGTGGGCTATTGGGTGTCCATGTCCATCGTACTTTTCAAATTTGGGAATCTTGAAACCGGGTGGCAAGTGGACATCGGGAAACAAGCATAGATCTTTGAAAGCAACACTCTTTTGACCTGCCAACCCATGCGTGTTTTTCAACCGTTGTTCTAAGCTTTTCAATCTTTGGGTTATTGCCTCCTGTACCATCTTTCGGGGATCTTGCGTTGTCCGCTTGTCACAAACCAACCACCTTCTACTTACTTTACAATTCAAGACAAAACATGTTAGAATGGACTCAGCCAGTCCTTATCAAATTTTTTTCTTTTTTTTTTATTTCTTTTTTATTTATTTATATATACATATACAGTTGTGGTCGAATCTTTTGGAGATTGCCTACGTATCATGACCCCGCATGAATCAGACCGAGCGTAGTTCTTGCAAATTAATGCAAGAAATAAAGAGATATTTATTTGATTTTTTTTTCTTTTTGAAGCAAAATTATAAAAACCGACTCCAACTACAAACTGTGATAAAAACTTTCACACCTTGTGCCAGAGATTTCTACAAGAATAAGAATATTTTTAGCGCCAATTATGACTATTTCTACAAAATTAGCCACATAATGGCTTATTTGGCAAAATGACTATTTTTGCAAAATTTATTTATGAAAGATAAACTTGAAATTTTTTTTTATCCTGTGGCTCATGGGGCATCGTTCGGCATCACCATAAACCAACACGAGACTATTTTTCATAAATTGGCCATGTAATGGCTTATTTAGACAAATTGGCTCTTTTTGCAAAATTTTATTTAAGAAGATGCAAATTCAAAATTTTTATCCTGGGGCCTATGGGGCATCGTTCAGCACCGACACATGGCAACACAAGACTGAGGAAGTTAAAATGCAGAAATGTGGCTATTTCAGCAAAATTCCAGCCATGTAATGGCTTATTTGATAAAGTGAATATTTTTTTGAAAAGTTGATTGATGCCTCAAAACTTGATTTTGCGGATACGGCCTTTCGACATTTTCGCGAGGGAATATTTCAAGGCTATGCCCGCAAATTATCTAAAATAACTCAAAGTAGCTATTCTTGCAAAAACGGCCTTCCAGCGTCCTTTTGAAGGACATTCGGCTTGTTTTAAACAAGAATAGCATCAACCGACTTATTTATAACAAAATCAAAAATTTGACATTTTTTGGTTATTTTTGCAAAAGGGGTGTGAACCCGGACTTGATTTTGCGGCTATGGCCTTGCAACATTTCCACAAGGAATATTTCAAGGTTGTGCCCGTAAATTATTAAAAATATTTCAAAGTGGCTATTTTTGCAAAAACAGCCTTCCGGCATCCTTTCAGAACATTCGTCTATTTGCAAAAACGGCATCACTTTGATTTTATTGACAAAATTAAACACACATTTTTTTTGATTTTTTTAAAGGGGTGGTTGGACCCGATAAGGGTTGCCTACGTATCCCACCTAACGGTGAGAATCAAACCTGCGTAGTTCGGTCAGATTAATTGACCAATTATTTCAACAAAAATTGTTCCACCTATTTTTCAAAATTTTCTTTTCAAACATTCGACAACACTTCGTCGACATTTCGATATTTTTCTATTCTAAAATTTTCCTCTCTTTTTGTTTTTCAGGAATTTAGCCAATAATAATCTAAAACAAATAAATGCAACATATAACATGTTCGGTCTTTTATTACCGGGTCACCTGTCCTAGACGGACCCAACCCCTGTGTTGAGTCCCCTAAGTCAGATATGATGCAAATAAACGTCCTAAATCTAGGCTCAATATCCTGATGTTTTCAATGGTACTAGACCGTGTACCCGAGCAGACAACTCGGATCGAGGAGGGGGCTACGTACCGGTGACCCGCGGAGTCAATCGGCTTTGTAACTTGTCCGGCCTCTTTTTCTTATTTTTGGTATTGACACTAACAGAAAGGGGAGTCTCAACCAGTAAGCACATCCCGGGGGTGAGAAAAGAAGGGTTTCGACATAGTTTATATGTACAGTTCAGATAATATCAAAGCGGTAAATATATAGCATATTAATCAAACGTATAATAAAATCAGATATAGACAAAAACAACAATTTAACTGAGCTCGAATTCTTAAACCCTGAACCGAAGTTCTGGGCAATTATTCCCCAGCAGAGTCGCCAGAGCTGTCACACCTCCTTTTTCCCGCACACCCGCAAAGGGCGTGGTAAAAGGGAGTTTTTTCCAATTAAAGGACAATCGAAACGGGATTTATTTATTTAATTCGGAGTCGCCACTTGGGAAAATAATGGTGTCCCAAGTCATCGGTTTAATCCCGAATCGAGGAAATTATGACTCTGTTATAGTCTACGAATCAAAAATCCGGATAAGGAATTCTGTTAACCCGGGAGAGAGTGTTAGGCACTCCCGGATTCCGTGATTCTAGCACGGTTGCTAAACTATTGTTTTTGTTTTTATCTAATTTTTCATATGCTTCATTTTTATGCATTAGTAATGTCCCGCTTTGTCATTTTTTAAAGAATTTTGACGTTGCGAAAACGCATTTCGAGTCACACTGTACAGTACGCTTGTGATTTTAGTGCATTTCAATTTCGCCGAGAGTAGGATTTGGGTCACATAAATGCACACCCGTATTTAGGAAAATAATTTATTAAAGTCGTGCCTAAAGAGTCTATCGTTTTGTTAATTTTGGAAAAAAACCGTGAAATTCGCTAAACGGTCCTCCCATATCTAGGTATTTTATAACAATTAATTGAGGGCCCCGCAATTGTGTATTTTTTTTGTTTTGGCGAGGCTCGTCTCATTATTTTTTAAAAAAAGAGAATAATTGACTACATTTTCCTATTAAGTTCGTCTCTAAAAATGAAGGGATCCTAATTTATTCACTAAGATTGCCTAATCCGATAATTTACATTAAACAACCATTTTTTTTATCTAAATGGTGAACAATAGACAACAATTCAACAAAGTGATACAATTTACTAAATACACACTATAGCATATTGCATATTTTACCAACGATATAACACGAGTTAATACCGGAGCCAACATAATTTACTATACCAATCATGTATCACAAATTCAAATACAAACAACAGTAAAACATGAGGAAATCAAGTAAACAAATACTTATTGAACTTTCTTCAGTTTGAACAAACTAACCGTGAAATACGTCGAACAAATCGATACGGGTAGAACAACGAGAACGGCACCAACTGACAGGAAACTATCGGAAAGCCTCTCCAACGACGGAAAGCTCAAACGTAGCTATTAGTTTGGGGTCGTTGGGTTCGCGAAAAATGCAGCAGAAGAAATGACGAATCCACTGGTCGTTGCTATGGCTGTTCGTCGCAGGTGACTGCACAGCAGTGTGTTTGTGGCTGCGTGAGTGTTTCCGGCGAGTTTAGTTGGTATCGATGGGCTGAGGAAGAAGCAGGTGAGTGAGGGCTGGTCGTTTGGATTTTGCTCGCTGCGAGAAGGCTGGTTATATCGTCGAGGTTGGCTGCTGGAAGAATGGAGAAGAGGGATCTCGCCGGCAGCCTTCTCTCTGTTATTTTGGAAAAGTGAAGAAAACTGAAAACTTCCGTGTGCCCTCCCTCCCCTCTATGCATGCATGTATCTCTTCTTTAAAAAAATGAAGAAGAAAAAACCAGTCTCATGCTTTCTTCCTGAAGAAGAAGAAGCCACCAGTCCCGTTTTTTTTCCTTTTTCCTCTTATTTGTAGGTAGTTAATAATAATATAGTAGATTAGGTGAGTAATTTTTCTCCTAGCTCTCTTTTCCTTTCTCTCTATTTAACGTTACCCCCCCCCCCCTTTCTTTCTTTTAAAATAAGTAAAACACTCCCCCACTCAACCGTGTCCCTCTCCCTTTTATTTTTTAAACCGTGACAACATTTGCCCATCTTTTGTCCGTTGGACAAAGATTCTTTCAATGACCACGTGAGAGACCAAGAGTCATGGGTCTCCACGTGGGTTTCAAGAATTATGGGCTTCATCTCGTGCTCCGTCCGTGTCTCCCACGTGTGGTGGGCTCGGATTATTATGGGCTAGGTCCGAAAATTATAAAACCGGGTAGTTTGAACCCGAATATTATTCTTTGCCCGAGAACACGGTGTTATTAATTAATCCTACGTAAGCAAAATAACTATAAGACTAATAATTAAAACAAAGTTATTTTTATATTTTTCTTTCAAAATTAAAGTAACTACAAAATGTTAATGCAACTATTTTTATTATTTTCGTTTTTTTTTTTTATAAAAAGATAAAATATAAAGTACTATTTTTGTATTTTTTCAAGGTACACATGAGCCATTGGATACTAAATAAGCTATTTTGGAGTCACAAGATGGTAAAAATGCAGAGTGAAGAGTTGAAGTGAAGTTAGCTTGAAAAAACTGAAGAAGAAATTTCGGATTACTATTCATCTGCGGTTCACTCGCGATCGCGGATGAACCGCGGAAAAATAGGCTCGCGGAACTTCACAAGATTCAGAGGACTGCTCTGTTCGCGGTTCGCTCGCTACCGCGAACGAATCGCGGACGGCGCCGAACGTTTTAAGGACAATTTTGTACAAACTCAATTTTTAAGTCCTAAACCCTTTATATAAACCTATAGTTCGACCAAAAGAGGCAAGCATTGTATTATTACCTACTTTTGCAAGATTATTAGTAAGAGAGAACTCTCTCAACTTATTTCTTTCTTTTATATCAATTCTTTGATTATGAATTCAATTATTATTCTTGTTTCTTTGATCATGAGTAGCTAATTCCTTATCTAAGGTTTTGATGGAACCTATTGGGTGATGAACTTCTCGTTTATGTGATTACAAATTGTTAGCTAGATTTCTATTTGTTCAACTTCGTTCTTGTTGTAGTTAATTGGTAGGATCCCCAATTAGTTGTGCCTATTTAGTGTGCATAACTTGGAAAAGAGTGCATATTTAGGTATATTGTTGAACAACACCACACCTAGGTTATTAGAGGAATCTATAACTTTAGGCGTAAAGACGGGATTAGGAATAACAAAGTCTTGGGTGCAATCTTAAGTGAACTATTCAAATTAAAGCTAGCTAGGGTAGCTCGGGAGAGTGCACTAGTAAATTATTGTAGTTGCTCGGGAGAGAATTACGGTAAAAATAGCGTTCATGATTGATAGAATATATTGACAATTTGTATGAGCATAAACAGAAGGGATTCCATCAATAGGGGAAATCAATACCTTAGTCTTTCTCTATATTCTTTACCCAATATTCAATTCTTTCTTTTAAGTCTTTTAATTCTTGCAAAAGTTAGTTGTTAGAAAACCTTCACAAAAATATACTCAAAGTTTGGGAACTTGCTTCAGAAGTGTTCTTGGGTTGTGAAAGTTGCAGTTGGTAGGTTAATTCCCTGTGGGATCGATTCTGGACTTATTTGACCAGGTTATATTGACTACGACCGTTGCTTGGACGTGAATCAATTTTGGCGTCGTTGCCGGGGAATTAACGGAATTATCAATTGCCATTGACAGAACTACATGATTCTTGTGTAGTCAGGTTCTTCCTACACTTTACATTGAAATTTTTGACGGTTGGTGAATTGGGTACTCAGGTGCATGCCTAGAAAATCTTCATGGACATGAGAACTAATTGAAGGACTCTCAGACCCCGAGCAAACTTTCAGCAATTTCAGCAACCAATTAAACTAGATTTTGACATGGGAGACGTGAACGATCCAAACTAGCAAGCTGGGTTGAACGTACAAGAGGCGTAGGAGGCACATGAAGGTGCACTATATGACTGGGCACAACGAACAGTGGATAATTTGGCAACTACCATTATTGTGCCGATGATTCAAGCTGCGTCTTTCCAGATTACTAACAACATGCTACACTTGTTGAACGAGGGATTATTCTTTGGGACTTAGGGTTGAACATCCACAACAGCACCTGAAGAACTTTATCTCGTTATGCAAGACATAGAGGCAACCGAATGTGACACCGGAAGCCATCGGACTATTGCTATTTCCGTTCTCAGTTACAGGGGCTGCGCAGGTATGGCTAAACTCACTCCCCATAAACTTTATTGCAAGTTGGGATGAGTTGGTCAAGCAATTCCACAACGAGTTTCATCCACCTAACAAGACAGCTCAGCAAATTGATGTGATTGTGAGCTTCAAGCAGAAACCAATGGAGACATTACATGAAACTTGGGGCAGTTTCAAAGGTATGCTTGTTATGTTTCCTCACCATGGGATCCCTGAGCAGATGTTGGGTCAAAGATTCTACATGGGGCTTTTAGATAGTATGAAGAATATTGTAGATGCTTCAGCAAGTGGGGATTTTCTGGGCAAGACTTGGAGAGAAGGCCAAAATTTTCTTGACAAGATAGCTCAAAACTCTGGGTGGACGACCAGGAACACTCACATCACTCAAGTGGTACACTCTGTACCTCTGAATGCTCACGTGGCTACTATATTGACACAAATGGCTACTTTATTGACACAAATGAGCATCCTGACGAAAAGGGTGGAAGAATCAGGGGTCAAGCAGCAGGTTCACATTGTAGATACTACCAATGGTGGTTTATACACATCCTGCATTAGCCAACCCATAGGTAATCCATGGGCTGCAGACCAAGAACATCATCACCAGCATGAAGATATGAACTATGTGGCTAATTATGGAGGGCAGCGACAGGGTAACCAGAGTTGGGGTCAACAGGCTCCACAGCAGTATAGGCCTCCTCAGCCACAATATAATGCAGTAGGTATGAGGCCACCAAACAATATGGCTCCATATCCTAGACCTTGGAATTTCAACAATCAGCAGCAGGGGTATCATTCACCTCCACCACAACATGGGGGTAGACATGACGATGGGTTCGCAGAGCTGAAAGCTATGATGCAGCAGGTAATTAGGTCACATGGCAAAACCAATGAGAGGATAGATGCACATGACACAGCTATCAAGGATATTGAAGTATAGGTGGGCCAGATTGCTATGTCACTTAACAATCGTCCTCAAGGGACATTGCCTGCAGATACACAAACAAACCCAAAGGATCAAATCCCAAAGCAGCTTATGGCAGTTAATCTAAGAAGCGAAAGAGATCTTGATGCTGAGCAGGAAAGAGATAGAGGCAATTTACAGGCTGAGACACTTACTCCATTATCCATTGAATTGGAGGAGTCCACCGGGTTGACAGAAGTTACAGTCCAGTCAGTAGCTGAAAATAAAGATGTGCAGCAGGGAACGGAGAAGGTAGCTGAACCGGTAGAGCAGCCGGCTGTGGAGCAGGTGATAGAGAAAGACAAGTCCCAAGTGATTGAGAAGAAGAGGCCTCCAGCCTCATTCCCCCGAAAGTTGGCCAAGCACCAAAAAGAGGAGCAATACAAGAGGTTTTTCGAGATGCTCAAGCAAATCCAGGTAAACATTCCCTTAATTGAAGCTTTGAAAGAAATGCCTGGGTATGCTAAGATGATGAAAGATTTCATGTCGCGGAAATTTGATTTCCAAGACTTGGCCACCGTGACTCTTACCCAGACTTGTAGTGCAGTGGTCTCTAGACCCATTGCTGAGAAGCTATTTGACCCAGGTAGCTTCACCATTCCATGCACTATAGGAAACTTTGCCTTTGCAAAGGCATTGTGTGATTTGGGGGCAAGCATTAATCTTATGCCCTTGGTGATTTATAAGAGGCTAGGCATTGGGAGAGCCAGGCCTACCTCCATGTTATTACAGCTTGCTGATAGGATGGTTAAGCGTCCATTTGGTATATTAGATGATGTGCTTATCCAGGTGGGAAAGTTCGTGTTTCCCGCCGATTTTGTGATTCTTGACTGCAAGGTGGACGAGGAAATTCCTATAATCTTAGGAAGACCATTCCTAGCCACCGGGAGAGCTTTGATCGATTTTGAGACTGGGGAACTCAAGATGAGGTTGAATGATAAGGAGATCATATTCAATGTGCAAAAATCCATGAGGCGCCCTAGTGAGTTCGCAAATTTCTCTCTTATTGATGCGGTTGATGTGATAGTGGAGACAGATGATGCAGAGTTGGCCAGCTGAAGATCCACTTCAGGCATGCCTAATGAACTTAGAGGAGGTAAATGGTGAAAGTCTAGCGGAGTGGGTGTTAGCACTGGAAGGCAAGGGGTTTTGGGATAGAGAGTTGGAGTTTGAACCTCTACACTTAGAAAAGAGAGAGACCCCTCCAGCAAAACCATCCATTGAGGAGCCACCAAAGCTGGAACTTAAGCCATTACCATCTCATCTCAGGTATGAATTTCTAGGTCCTAACTCCACTTTACCTGTTATTATCTCATCTAGTTTGTTAGATGTGCAGGCTCAAAAGCTTATACAGGTACTAAAAGAATGCAAGACTGCTATTGGGTGGACCATGGCAGACATAAAGGGGATATGCTCCGCATACTGCGTGCATAAGATTCTCCTAGAAGAGGGACACAAACCTTCCAGGGAACACCAAAGAAGGCTGAACCCAAACATGAAGGAAGTGGTGAAGAAAGAGGTAATCAAGTGCCTAGACGCGGAAATCATTTTCCCAATCTCTAATAGTAGTTGGGTTAATCCAGTTCAATGTATGCCAAATAAAGGTGGCATGACGGTGGTGAAAAACGAGAATAACGAATTGATCTCAACAAGTACCGTCACCGGGTGGAGAATATGCATGGACTATAGGAAGCTGAATCTAGCCACCCGCAAGGACCACTTCCCACTACCCTTCATTGATCAGATGCTTGACAGGTTGGCAGGGAGGTCACACTTTTGCTTCCTGGATGGGTACTCGGGGTACAATCAAATCTCCATAGCCCCCGAGGATAGAGAGAAGACCTCCTTCACATGCCCATATGGCATTTTTGCCTTTAGGGGGATGCCATTCGGACTATGCAATGCACCTGCCACATTCCAAAGGTGCATGATGGCTATATTCACCGACATGGTGGAAGACATTATGGATGTGTTCATGGATGATTTCTCAGTGGTAGGGAATTCATTCGATGAATTCCTTGTCAATCTGACAAGGGTGCTAAAACGGTGCATGGAGACAAACTTAGTGCTAAACTGAGAGAAGTGCCATTTTATGGTACAAGAAGGTATAGTATTGGGGCACCGGGTTTCAAGCAAAGGTATTGAGGTAGACCAAGCTAAAGTTGATGTCATTGCAAAGTTGCCTCCACCAACATCCGCCAAGGCCATTAGAAGCTTTTTTTTACCGGAGGTTCATCAAAGACTTCTCCAAAATATCAAACCCTCTCTGTAAGTTACTTGAAAAAGATCACCCTTTTGTTTTTTCTGATGAATGCAGGATTACTTTTGAGGAACTGAATAAGAGGTTGGTCACAACACCCATCATCATTGCCCCCAACTGGGAGCAACCTTTTGAGATGATGTGTGATGCAAGTGATTATGCAGTGGGGGCAGTGCTTGGCCAAAGGAAAGACAAGTTGATGCATCCAATCTACTATGCTAGTAGAACATTGAGTGGAGCACAGCTGAACTACACAGTGACGGAAAGGAGATGCTGGCGGTAGTGTTCGCGTTCGACAAATTCAGGTCCTATCTCATAGGATCCAAGGTAATTGTATACACTGACCATGCACATTTAAGATACTTAATTGATAAAAAGGACTCTAAGCCGCACCTAATTCGTTGGGTGCTGCTTCTCCAAGAGTTCGACCTTGAAATACGTGATAGAAATGGCACCAAAAATTAAGTCGCTGATCATTTGTCACGACTTGAAGGAGCTGAACTTGTCAAAGAGAGTGAGGAAATTCTGGAAACCTTTCTAGATGAGCAGTTGTTCACCACCACTCTTCTGGAAGCACCATGGTATGCTGACTATGCTAATTATCTAGCCAGTGGCATTGTTCCTCATGACCTCTCATCGGTCCAGAGGAAAAGATTTTTTCGTGAAAGTCAGTTTTATTATTGGGATGAACCATATTTGTTTAGGATATGTCTTGATAACATGATCTGGAGATGCGTCCCCGAGATAGAACAATCTTTTGTTGTGCAGGCATGTAATGCTTCAGCATATAGCGGTCACTTTGGAGGAATACGTACAGCTGCCAAAATACTTGAGGCCGATTTCTATTGGCCAACGGTGTTTAAAGATTCACACTTGTGGGTGAAAGGTTGCAACGAATGTCAACGCACTGGGAACATCTCCTGGCGTCATGAGATGCCAATGAACCCAATTCAACAAGTGGAAGTGTTTGACGTCAGGGGAATAGAATTCATGTGTCCCTTTGTCAGCTCATACAGCGATAAGTACATACTTGTTGCGGTAGACTATGTGTCTAAATGGGTGGAAGCACTAGCATTACCCACCAATGATGCTAAGGTGGTGGTGGGATTTCTGAAAAATAACATTTTCACCCGTTTTGGGACAATCATTAGTGATGGGGGTACACACTCTTTCAACCGGGCATTCGAGAAATTGCTGGCCAAATATGATGTGAAACACCGAGTTGCTACTCCATATCACCCGCAGACCAGCGTGCAAGTTTAGATCTCCAACAGGAAGATCAAGAGTGTACTAACAAAACTAGGAAGCTCGATGATGCATTATGGGCATATAGGACAGCATTCAAGACACCAATCGGCATGTCACCATACAAATTGATATTTGGGAAAGCTTGTCATCTACCTGTGGAAATATAGCACAAAGCATGGTGGGCACTGAAACAATTAAAGCTTAGCTGGGATGAAGGGGGGAAATATAGAATGACCGGGTTGCACGAGTTGGAAGAATTCCAGTATCTGGCCTTCGAGAGCACAAGACTATACAAAGAACGGATGAAGCGGATTCACGACCAGAACATCATAGAGCGTAACTTCAAAACCGAGGACAAGGTACTATTATATAACTCAAGATTACGGTTGTTCCCGGGCAAATTAAAATCAAGGTGGTCAGGCCCTTTTCGGGTAATTGAGGCATTAGATTCGGGCGCTGTGGAAATTCAAACCATTGATGGTTCACGCACATTCAAAGTAAATGGACAGCGGTTGAAACTTTATGTTGGCATGGATGACATCGAGGATAATGTGGAACTACGGTTAGAGGAACCTCAAAGGTCTAGCGAGTCTTGAAATGCGCTAAGTTGAGTCGTGCAGTGACGTTAAATAAGGCGCTACATGGGAGGCAACCCACGAACTTATTGTAAGTATACTCATTATAGTTAGTCTATATAAAAAAAAGGTTTCTGCCCAGCGAAAAAATTCAGAGAAGGTGACTGTTCGCGGTTCATCCGCGACCACGGACGAACCGCAGAAAAAGGCCCTCTCTAATGTTGACTGTTCGCGGTTCGTCCGCGACCGCGGTCAGTTCCTTGGTCGGCAGAAAATATTAAAAAAAATTATTCTATTTTTTTCCCTCCCCTCTTTAATAACCCTAAAACATTAAACACCCCTCCCCCTTATTTCAAAATTCCAGCCGCCACTCCCCTCCCCAATCTCCCTCTCTCTCTACAAATCCTCCTCCTTCTCTCTACTCTTTCTTCTCCAATTTCCCCCTACTCCCTCACCAACTTTCTTCTTCATCAACACTTCCATTCCTTCTAACTAGTAAGTTCATCTTCTACTATTTTTTTTCTTTTTTTAGTTTTACTCCTTAGTTAGTAGAATTAATTAGTTTAATTGTAGTTTATTTGTAAAAATTTGTATTGTATCTTGCTAGTAGTAGTAGAATCTATATAAATTAGTTTGTTTGTGTAGTATAGTTTTAGTATGATTTTTGTTGTAACATTGTTGGTATTGTAGGGATTGTTGGTAGAGTTGGTGTTGTTGGGTCTCCAATATAGTTAATTATGTTAATTTTGTTGTTTTGGAGACCCAATGTGATGGGTGATATAGTTGGTGATTTGGTTGGCCAATGTGGGCAATTGTATGTTGTAGTATTTGGTTATTGAATTTTTAGGGGAGATATTGCCCAACTTGTTAGTTGTTTGTTGTTGTATATAATTGGAGATGGTGAGATTGCCAAAAGAAATAAGTGTGGGGTGCTTGAGGTGACTTGGTGAATTTGTTAGATAAGTGGTTAAGTGTAGGAGTTATGGGATGATAGCACTAAAGAGAAGATTGTGGTAATCCACGGATGGTGAAGTCTGAGTAGCCAACCGATGTTCTAACAATATGCAAAATTTTTGGTTGTTTCTCTTTTGTGCAGGATTATGGCTCCTAAAAGATCAAGGCATGCAGCAAGCTCGTCAAGGCGACCAACATATGACGAGTCTAGGTTCACGTGCGAGGAGGCAAAAGCTGACTTCCACGCCAAGGATACTAAAGCTTGGCTCCAGGAAATTGAAATTGACAGGTTAGCCATTCAGTCTGAAAAGCCCGAGATATATGATGAGATCCGCCGCCACGAAATGGAGTTCCTATTCGATGCATTGGCCCTCGTGAACAAGATGCTAGTTAGGGAGTTTTATGCTAATGCTCCCTACGGGATGGCCAGGACGGTCTTTATCCGAGGTAAGTACGTCCACGCCCATGTACACTCTATTAGGCACGCTCTTAGACTACCAAATTTTACTAGTGACGTGGACTACTACCACGATAGGCCTAGTGTCACCTGGGACATCTTAATTGAGGCCTTATGTGTTGATGGTATCCCTGTTTGGATAAGAAACAGAACACTCCACTCTAACTATTTCACACACACTGCTAAATGCTGGTTTTCAATCATATGTAACCGACTCTTAACCTCTAGCAACACCACTGACGTGAACTTTAATAAGGCGCTTCTAATATTGTGTTTTATCACCCAACGGGACGTGGACATCGCCCGCTTGATTAGTGACGAGATGGTGATGAGGGGATCCCTCAAAGCCAAGGGTTTCTATTACCCATCTCTCGTCACTACTTTATGTCTCGGCCATCAGACTTCGATCCTTGCCACGGATGGTGGTCTCCCGCCAAAAGCTCCATTCAGAGCTTCTCAAATCCGGGTGGGCCGAGACAATGGCCCAATTGACTTGGATGCTGAAGTTGACCCTATGCTAGTTGATGGTGTAATTTGATTTCTTGGAGTATCTTGCTCTGTTTTTTACTACTGTGGTATCAGAGCCAGGTTTACTAGACCTATGCTTAGGTCTATGGAGGAGGAGGTTGCGGACTTACGCACCTCCGTGGATGGTTTACACACGCGCTTAGACGCGATGTCACAGAGGCAAGCTCGGTCGGAAAACAGATTCATGGCATGGTTCCGAGCACTTGGTCGAGCATGTCACGTCGACCCCTCCACCGTCTCCGACTCCGAGTGAGTCACAGGTAAGTTTTCTCGCCCTTCTGAACTATATTTTTATTATTATGTCATGAGGACATGCCATGATTTTAAGTGTGGGGTGGGAAAATTATCTTGTATATGTTGTACATAGTAGTGTAGTTGTAAATTTCTTAAGGGTCTAAGTCGGAATAAAAACACAAAAAAATCAAAAGTTTGAAAAAAATCCAAAAATATTAGTAGAGGGCTCTTCCTGATGACGGACTATTTGTACAAATACTCTTGAGGGAAGTAGTCCATGTAAGAATTTTTCTTTCTTTTATTTTCTTTTTCTAGGTAGTGTATCACCTCCCCCTTGGTTTTTCTTTTGACCACGGTTCTTTTCCAAGGGTTTTTATTGAACCGGGTTAGGTAGATTTTTCTTTTTTAGGATTAGAGGGCAAAGGTTAACATGTAACCCCAAGTATGCACATTAGCAAAACTTAATTGAACTTGAGAATGTATTATCTAAGCTTGACTGTAGATTATAGGATATGCCTTAAATTGCTTATCACCTGATATGATCTTTTTACTGTTTAAGTTTAACTTGATTAATAACTGGCTGGTTTAAGGGATAATATGGTCGGGCTTGCCTAGCATTGTGTTGGGCGCCATCACGACCAGGGTTTGGGTCGTGACAGAAATAGAAGTTGTTTGGTTGTAGAGATGATAGAGGCATTCCTTTGTGTAACCCCATAAATCAATAGACATGAATTCACCCGTACATAGTATCATAGTTAACCCCTTTGAGCTTAAAGCCTATTCTTTGATAACCCTTGAATGTTCATGAAAAATTGAAATCTTACATTGTTCTACTTTACCTCCTAGAAGCACTTGTGTTGTAATGAATATGAAAAAGTCTAAGTGTGGGGTGAAGGGAAATTGAAAAAGGGGAAATCAAGAATGAATGGTAGAAAATAGTGAACTGGCCAAAATAATGTAAATGCGTTGCAAAGCAATGATAAAAAAA
>JASVEL010004038.1:0-186854 GCA_032618575.1 Nicotiana noctiflora | reverse complement strand
GAGCGAAGTGGGAGGGAGCGTGATGATTGGATCTCGGGCCATAGCCAAGAAGGATAGTTCGGATACGCCTGGATCGGTGATCCGGAGGGACGGAGGAGATAGACGGGGATGTCGCTCGCGTATAGCGGCGGGGTGATCGAAGTGGAGGCTTGCATCAGGAGTGTTGTGTGATAAGAAAGTGCCACTGAAACCCGAGGAAGTTTTATAGAGCTGTGGTACTCGGGGAAGTTTTATAGAGCTGTGGTTAGACACCGCCATCGCATGCGGGACGGAGTGTTGGCAGGTAAGAAATCTGCATGTTGAGAGGATGATGGTTACGTAGATGAGGATGCTTAGGTGGATGTGCGGGCTCACGAGGTTAGATAAGATTAGGAACGAAGTTATTCGGGAGAAGGTGGGGGTGGCCCCGGTGGATGAGAAGATGCGAGAGGCGAGACTTCGGTGGTTCGGGCATGTGCGGAGGAGAAGCCCCGACGCCCCGGTGAGGAGTTGTGAGCGGCTAGCGGTGGTCGGTGTGAGGCGAGGCAGAGGGAGGCCTAAGAGATACTGGGAGAGGTAATTAGACAGGACATGGCTAGGATGCGGATTTCCGAGGACATGACCCTTGATAGGAAAGTCTGGAGGTCTAGTATCAGGATTGTAAGATAGGGGCTTTTTGATTTTTCGTACTCATTTCCCGGGGTGGGTGAGGCGTGGTAGGGCCGCCCTTAGATGATTAGTTTGTGTTCTCATGTGGTAGTCATTTCTGGTAGTTACTGTTTTAATATCATTGCATGCCTGCTTATTTGTGGTATTTATGTCTCTTATGTCTAGATAATTTTTATGCGATGTATGCTGGAGTAACTAATGCGGTTTTTGTTTTTGTTTTTGTTTGCTTTTCTTTTCCCTGCGTCGAGGGTCGATTGGAAACATCATTATTACCCTTCCCAGACCCCACCTTGTGGGAATATACTGGGTTGTTGTTGCTGATTGTAATCAATAGTAAATTAGTAATAACTCCAAAAAAAGAATATCAATAATAATCGCTCTACTTTACAAATTATTGCACCAAAGATTCATGTTGGAACTTCCATTTCAAGCAAAGAATTTTGTGCTCTCTGAAATTTGGTTTTTAGATTTTTTAAAGTGGTTTTTGTTTTTTTGAAAAAACTGGATCTATCAAACTGCAACCTGAATGTCTGTGGTGGAGAGATTGGAAGGATAAATATTTCAAACTTTGAAGTGAGAAATCCTAACACTAGCAGAAAAATAACAAACTATTTGAGATAAAATTGACTGTAATCTATCACACTGTGGCATGCCAAAAAGCAAGTCATTAACTTGGCAAGTCATTAGCTGGTACTAAGTGGAGGACCCTTTATTGCTTTATACACTTTTTTAGCAGAATAACGAAACCGAATGCTCTATTGCCCTTTCCTTAGGAAGTTACTTCTAGTTCACTCTTTTTTTCCACATATGCTGATGGCTTTCCATTAATGAGTTGTTCGCATTATTTTCTATAATTAATATAGTTATTTTAATAGGAAACAGAAAGCTGCAGTTTTTATCCTTGATGTGAAACCAAAGTATAAATATGACTGTCATCATGAAAAAAGTGTACAACTAAATCAGTTTTGGCATAGCAAACTTTAGTGTCACCAAGAAATGTTTATGAAGGTTAATCTCAAAAATAAAAATTGTTTATGAAGGTGAGAAATACCCATCTCTATACTGTTTAGTATCATTCTGAAATAAAATCCTTTGTACTTTCCTTCTTGCCGCTTTATATATGCACTTAGCAGGGAAGGACCATTATTTGATTGTTAGTTCTGGTCCCTCTCATTGCTTTATCTAAAGTTGCATTATCTTCTTAAGTTTTCTTATATACAAATTTGTATTTAATATCTCTAGATTCTGTACCCTAACATTATTTAATTTTCCAGAGCAAATGCACAACAACCAAAACTGTTTGTTGGTATGATCCTGATTCTCATATTTGCTGAGGCATTGGCTTTATACGGACTGATTGTCGGCATCATCCTTTCTTCCCGTGCTGGTCAATCTAGAGCAGAATAGAAATTAATGATTTCCAGGTTCATGATGGAATCATTTTGCATCATTGTGCTGGCAGTTTGGTAACTGATGCTAGTTTAGATGCATCTTTTCCTTTTCCATCACACTGTAGATTTGGAAGCTGCTTTTTCCCTGCATGCAATCTAGAGAACGTTCTCTTAATTTTTCAGTTGCTATATTTTGCAATAATGAGGAGCATCTTGTTGGTTGAATGCTGATACAATTGTATTATTTTTGTTGGAATGCATTTATAACCTCAGTATATGAAATCCACCTTGATTATTGCTATAACTGCTTGAGCAGTCATGCAAAACTCTGGGCTTTTTCTTTATTCGTATTGGCTTTTCTTGTGTATGACTTTAACTTCTATCTATTAAAAATGGCAGAATGAGCTGTAAAGTGAAGGAAACTTCACTTACTGCACATAGAGCTTTGATGTAGTGAAGTGGGTCTGTGATGGGGAAGATTATTGATTAGAAATATTACAACCAGAGTTGGGACTGCTTGTGTTATTTTTCTTGCTAATAATCTTTTTATGTCTTCTCTACCTGCTAAGCACATAGATACTATTTCTTCGCAGTACAATACGGATCACATTGTCTAATGATATCTGTGAATTAGTAGATTAATTTTCCATTTTGAGAAAAGAAACTTGCTGCATTGCATGAGTTAAATTTTGGATCACTGGTTGAGCTCTGAGTGTGAAGATGCATTTTTTGAGTCGTGACACAAGGCATCAAATTGAAATGATATGCACTAGAGGCATCTTTCATTTCTTTGATTTCAGAAATTAACTAAGAAAAAAGAGTATTCTTTCAGAAAGGTCTATACTTGTGAGCTGCATCTCACGAGGTAGAGGATATTTGGGATGAATTTGTATTTCAATGATAAACTTGATTGTGTGCCTTATTTCACTAGAAAAACCGGACCCGCCTTCTTAGTTGTAAGGCTTTAATACATGGTAATAGCCCGTTAGTGAGGTCTGGGGAGGGTAGTGTGTACGTAGGACCTTACCCCTACTCTGAGGTAGAGAAGAGACTGTCTTCAAATAGACTCTCGGCATCATTTTCTCTAAGAAGTTACCACCTTGCTCTTGGGGAGACTCGAAATCACAACCTTTTAGTTGGGAGTGGAGGTGGAAATTGCTTACCGTCAGAAAAGAAATTTATGGCTTGTTTACTACTCCAATTAGAATCATACTTTTGGTTGACTAAGCAGGTTCTTGGGTAATTAGACTAAGGTCCCTATTAATATACACTACTGAGATTTGAGATTGTTGATCTGCCGTAGAAGATCCTTAAATGATGATATTGCTCTTCATAGTGTGAAGGGTGAGATACAAGGGCAAATTTTGCAATGTAATCACACCCAAATTATAATTTATTTCAAAATTTATTTAGTAGAATGAATCAAACATCCGATTATAGTCTACCTATATTTAGTAACATTTCATAGTTTAGGTAAGCAATATATATTTGATTGATACAAATATGATACATATGTGAGACACATATCATTTTTTCATGTTTATCTTCTACTTTAAATTTTCAATTCAAACCAGCTCAAAACTTCATTAAATCATCCCAAAATTGAGATTCAAGCTTCTTAAGATGTACCCAAACTATTCTAATAATACTCACTCAAATGAAAGCAAAAATTGACCTTTTTTTGGCTATAAATAGCTAATTGGCTAATAATAGTAATATTTCATGAATTGATCAATTTTTACAATAAGCTATTTATAAATGGACATAGCTGGTAGTTTCTTCAGTCTTACAGAAATGTCCCAAATAAATCATAACTTACCAACCTCTAGCCATTAATCATAGACTTACCAAAAATTACCAAACAAGAAATTCAAATAAATAAGGTTTTTTTCTCTCACATGCAAAGATCTTCTTTCATATTTTTAAACGAGATCAATAACACTAGATGCAAGACTGAAAGAAAATTTCATGGATGAGGTGGCAAACAATGTGATTATATACATATACACTATAAGATTTTTAAAATCTAAGCAAAAAAGAATTTTTAATGGGTATGGTTGAAATTCATTGAAAATATATAGATGAGTCAATATACAAAAATTGAGAAAGATTGGAGATGATTTGGACTGATTTGGTATCAATATTCACAGTTAAAATCGAGTTCAAAAAAAATTCTTCCGCGACATGTGTATCAAACATATATCACACATATGTATACATGGATATACATGTGATACACATTTGATACAAATATGATACATATGTCGTGCACAAATGATACAGGTAACATTATTTTTCATGTTCATCTTCTACTTTGAATTTTCAATTTAAACTGCCTCAAAATTCTTCCAAATCATCCCAATATCGAGATTCAAACTCCTTAAGATGTACCCAATCTCTTCTAATAACACTCACACAAAAGAAAGTAAATGATTGACTTTTTTTGTTACAAATAGCTAATTGGCTAATATTTGTAACATTTAGCTTATTAGTAATATTTTACGATTTTCCTAATTTTTGCAATAAGCTACTTATAAATGGACATAGATGGTAATTATCTTACAGAAATGTCCCAAATAAGTTCTAACTTACCAAACCTCTATCCATTAATCATAGATTCACCAAAATTCGCCAAGCACATATCAAAATTAAAACCCAAATAAATAAGGTTCTTTCTCTCGAAGAATCACACACAAAAGTTTTTTTCCATATTTTTAAGCGTGATTAACAACATTAGATGTAAGGCGAAAAAAAAATTCATGGATGAGGTAGCAAATAAGGTGATAAAAAAAAAAAAAATATATATATATATATATATATATATTACAAAAATTTAAGCAAAAAAGGACCTTTTTCAATAGGTATAGTTGAAATTTATTGAAAATATAAAGATGAGTAAGTAAACAAACTTTAAGGAAGATTGGATGTAATTTGATATCAAAATTTGTAGTTAAAATCGAGTTCAAAAAATTCTTTTGTGATACATGTATCAAACATGTATCTCACACAGGTAGGAGTGACAAACGGGCAGGCCGGTTGGATATGATTCAGATAAAAAACGGGTAAAGAAAAAATGGATAAATTATCTCACACGGCCCATATTTAATATGGATAAAAAATGGGTTAACTAATGTATAAAATGAGTAACCATTTTATCCATAATTTCTTGAATATGATCGCTTTTGAGAGAATTCTTAGTCTCTCAAACTTGAGGAACCCCCAATTTTAGGCTTCATAAATGTAAAAGTTAAGCTCTTTGGTTATCCATATGTTACTCATTAGTTATCCATTTTCTAAATGGATAACATGATTCTTATCCATATTTAACCCGTTTTTAAAAAATTCATTGTCCAACTTATTTTAAATGATAATATGGGTGATTAACTATTTTTTTAGCCATTTTGCCATCATTACACACATGTATATATGGATATACATGTGATACACATTTGATATTATGATACATATGTGATATACAAATGGTACACGTTAATTTTTTCACGTTCATCTTCTACTTAGAATTTTCAATTCAAACCACCTCAAAACTCCACCAAGTCATCCCAAAACTGATATTCAAGCTCCTTACGATATACCCTATCTATTCTAATAATACCACTCAAAAGAAAGGAAAAATTTGATCTCTTTTTGGCTACAAATAACTAATTGGTTAATATTGATAATATTTAACTAATATTAATAATATTTTACCAATTGATCAATTTTTGTAACAAATTAGACTTATAAATGGACATAGTTGATAGTACAAAATCCCCCCGTGAAGATATTATGTCTAGTGAGATATATATATTCGCATATTTTATGGTATCACGACTCTAAGTATCTTCTTATCAACTCATTTGAATAAGTTTTGTACATTTGAAAAGATTAAAAGAAACCATTAAAAAGTTTCCCAAAAAAAAAGATTAAAAGAAACCAGATGATTTTTTTCTTCATTTTTCATGTGTTTATCTTGGTTTGTCATCATTGTTTCCACCGAGATGCAATTTAAAGAAGCTATGCGGCATGAAAGACTTAAATGTGTGTATTTAGTAGGTTAAAGAAATTAAAACTAACTTAAAGGACACACTTATTCATTTCTAGATTATATTATGTGGGTTGGGATCCCCTCCAGTATTCATCCGTTAGTATTTCTCAATGAAGTGGTAAGATAGTGCCACGTGCCAATCCAAATATTTAATGGTTAAGATTTGCGTTACATTTCATGAGTCATTTTTTAGTACTTTAAGATCAAGAAAAATCCAATTCCGTGAAGTTTGACGCCGGAAGCATAGATACGTAACCCAATATTCTAACTTAGTCTAAGGTTCATTTTCAAAACTTACGAGTTGAATTTGGATGTCCGATGTCCCTCAGTTAACTCAAAGGGCATTTGTGAGCCAAAAACATTAACGGAGGGCATATTTGGCCCAATAGGTGGATGAAGGGTATTATTGTACCAAAACGAATAGTTCAGGGGCATTTTAGGCCCTTTTCCGTTCTTTATTTCATCTTTGCAGTAATATACCAATTTTATATACTAATTATGAGTGAAAGCCACTAAGCATTAGATCATAGCATCACATACACATTGCAAAATAATCACTGCTAGCTATAGCAATAAATCTTCTCGATCATTTAGGGATGTTTGTCCCAATAAAAGTATAAGTACAAGATCAAGACAAATCTTCATGAACAGAAAAGAGGGGCGACTGAAGGGAAATAAGCGAACAGAGGAAAAGAAAAAAAAATAGAAATGTTGTCGGCATCCTAAGGTTCAGGTCATGTAAGTTGTACTATTCCAAAAAAAAGTTATTGTCAATTCGACTCATGAAATTAAAGAATATCTTAACCATTTATAGTTTGGATAGACACGTGGCAGTGTCTCACCACTCCATTGAAAAATACTGGACGGACGGAAACGGGAGGGTATCCCAACCCATCAAATATATTCGCTGCAGTGGGTAACATTTTGTTTGTTTGTACCAAATTAAATAATTTTAATTTTAAATAAAAGTAAAATAAAGTTGATTGACCATAATTACGTGTACGAATTAAAATAAAGAACACATATGCGGTGTAGCTGTTGTTTGCTTTTTCTAGGACTACTTATATACAGAATTTGATCCTGAACACTGTGTGTTGCCGAACCGAAGACGTGATTATTTATGGCCAAAGATATTATGAATAATTAATTTAAACTGAAGTTAAAGAGGGGATTGGTTTACCCCTCCTCCGCACCTAACCCAACCCAATCCTCCGTACAAGTGAAAGAGTGAGTAAACCCTTCTCATTTAATTTGCTTGTGTATATATATATAATATATATGTGTGTGCACTTTTATGTCGGAAACAGTCTCTCTACCCTTTCGGGTAGGGGTAAGGCCTGTGTACGTATTACTCATTTAATTTGCTTGTGTATATATATATGTGTGTGCACTTCTATGTAAAGTTCCTCACAGAAATTTAAGGAGTATTCATTCTTCCATCTCTTTATTTATTCCAAGATCTATTAATTTACTCATTATAAAGGGAGGAATTGAATTCCTTAGGAGAAAGAATGGGAAAAGAGATAGTGAAAGCAGAATTAGGTCATGAGAAGACAAACTTCAACTGGCCATCGTCAACGACACAGAGCCGGCTAGAGGGTAAAGCCAATGAAGCAATGGCTTTAGGCCCCAAAATTATTAGGGCCCATTTTCTAATTAATAATAAGTTAATTCTATGGTAATTTTATATAGAATATATTGAATATTTATGGTAAAAACTATAACAAAAATTTATAAAAAGATAGAGAATTATTTAGCCAATGTGATTTGTGTTGACTTATAATTAATTTACCTTCTAACAGTGATATTATTATTATTATTATTATTATTATTATTATTATTATTATTATTATTATTATTATTATTATTATTTCTTCTAATAAAATTTATGTATTTTATATTCTTTTCTTTCTCTTCTTACTAAGTTGTCTATCTCTAAAAAATAAGGGATGAAAAAAGGTAAAAACTTATCTGTATCGAATGTGTATAGGAAGCCAATGAATGTAAGACGCATGTCTTGAATGTACAATTTTTAACACTTAACCATGGCCGAGTAATATTTTTACTTTGATTTATTGATTCTTAAGGTTAAATGTTTAGTTAGGTGTGAACTCCTATAGCGGATGATATTTACGGATGAAAGACATTGAATAAATTAGGATTGCTTCTTTTTCATTCTTTCAAGCATTGCAGCAACAATGAAATTTTATTTTGATATATTGAGTTATATATAGATTTATAGAATCAAATTCTATTGTTTTAAATTTCTATTATTTCTTTTAAATTTGAAATTTGTTATTTGTATATTTTTACTTCATAGTAGTATATTACTTTACTATTAAGTTTAAGGCCTCTAAAAAAAAATTGGCTTTAGGTCTTCAATGTTCTTGAGCCGTCCCTGACATCATCATCATCTGATCATGGAAAAATTACAAGGATGCCTTTGTTAGCACTGAACCATGTTTCCTACGAGCAAGTTCTTGGCTTTGTTCTAATAATCCAGAGGCCCTTTTCCTTCGACTTTGATGGAGCTTGGTATGATCATATGGATTCATATTTTGTGTTTGCTTTTACGTGCATTTGTGCCAGTATTTGGAAATGATATAAATCTGTTATTCTGGGTTGATTTTTGCAGATTGTTCAACCACGGAATTGGAGTTCATTTGCTATGAAAAGAAGACGCACCATCAAATAAGGGAAAAATAATAAACCCAAAAGATATAATCACATTTTATTCCAATGTTCGGATATGGACCTCATTATTTAATAATTGGACGTAACGAAGATTGAGTATGTTATAGTAACAATAAAAGAAGGTGGAGTCACTGTAAATCAACTCTTCTTTCGTAATCCAGACGGCAACATGATTGAGATCCGTAATTGTCAAAATATACCAATTCTTCCACTTTCCTCTTGTCCTCTCAACAAGTTCAACAAATATCCAGTCTTCAACCAAACCATGCCTAATTCTTTTCACGGTATGCATGTCTCTTCTTGTTTCACTATACTACTCCCTATCTCTTAAAAAATACTTTTATTGTAACTTACATATGATGTCAGTTTAAAATGATTTTTATATATACTATTATGTCACCCAAAGATAATTACGTGTAAATGTGTATAATAAGTTGAATTAGTCACTTGATAAGTACAATAAATAATACGTTACAATATATTAGTAGATTAAATAACACTAATAGTATACGTATTTTTTTTATACTGACAATTATACACTATTTAAACTCACATATTTAAGTTTGTTAAAAATTTAATTTCACCACCCAAATGAATTGGTTTATTAAATTAATATTTCAGTCACAATTACTATTCGAAAATTAATTTAAAAGTTTGAGTATTCTATTTTAAAAGTTAAATAGTGATTGTGAGAACCTATTAGAGTTGGATGTTGAATCTTAGCATATTATTTTTGGGTTAGTTAGTTGTAAATTAAAATATGGGCTATAAAATTGAAAAGTATGGAGCTCAATTGTTGTAATGTGAAATTTTCCCTTTTTATTATGATTTATTTATTGCTTGCCCTTATTGTTTGTATTTGTTGTTTGGGTGAGAAAGAGTGTAAAGCACGAAGGGTGATGCCGTGCATTATTTTGGTAAGAGCTAGAGTGTTAAGCACAAAGGGTGATGTCGTGTATTATTTTGTAAGGAAGAGTGTAAAGCACGAAGGGTGATGCCGTGCCGCACGATGTACCATTCCGTGCCGATTATACTGGATTTATGGCGAGAATGAGAGTAAAAGCACGAAGGGTGATGCCGTGCAGTTTATATTGATTTTTGGTAAGGATGAAAGTAAAAGCAGGAAGGGTGATACCGTGCACTTGTTTGGCTTTCGATTCTTGTTGATATTTGAATTGTGGTATTCCATATATTTAACTGCCGTCTTCCTGTTGCTATTCGATATTCCCCCACAGCATGTTTTTCCCTCCTAGCTCGACTGTATATTTTTGCGTCTATTTTTTCTGTTGTACATTATTTATCTGCACAGGTTTACTAGGTAGTCTTGTCCTAGCCTCGTCGCTACCTTGTAGAGGTTAAGCTAGGCACTTACCAGCACATGGGGTCGGTTGTGCTAATACTACACTCTGCACTCTTTTGTGCAGATCCTAGTGCTTTTGGATTTCAGACAGTAGTGAGGTTTCAGCTTCTTGCTTATCAGGCGACCCGAGGTAGTCTTGCAGGCGTCCGCAGACCTTGGCGTCTCCCTCTATCTATTTTTCATGTTTCTTTTATATAGTCCCGGAGGCAGTACTTTGTTATTTGTTTCAAACGCTTATTTGTAGTACTCTTAGACTGTCTATGAAGTTGTGACACCAAATCTTGGCTAGTTTTGTTAAGGAATTGTATTGGCAGTATTTTTAAGTTTGAAATTTATCCTTCCGCCAAATTATGTTGTTTATTACTTGTTGATTTTAAGTTTTTAATGAATTCAGAAGTGGAAACCAGGTAAATAATTCAGTTGGTTAGCTTGCCTCGCTCTTACTAGTAGGCGCTATCATGACTTTCGAGAATGGGAAATTCGGATCATGATAATTTGTACGAGTGAACATTTTCTATTATCGTGATCGGTCTAACTCTTTGATTTAAATAAAAACAGAATATTGATTAAGTAGACCAGTACTAAAGGCCTTATGAAGCTCTCAATTTTTTTCAATTTAGTACTGACACTATATATATATATATATATATATATATAATTTGGTGTAGCAGAAGATAGATTAATGTTGTAGCATTAAAGAAAATGACTTTGGAGGATATTTGAGCTGGTTTTCAGCGACATGCATACCTTTGAGTGAATTTTTGTTTTCTTTTTTTTGTGGAAATTAATTGCATATGTTTTATTGCACTAAATCTTATTTCAAAACCAATAGTTCACCAAAAATCCATCTCATTTTACCAAATCGGAGAAGATTTGCTATTTATGGTTCGTTTAAAATTAAATACTTGTTATTTCTTACTACCATTTTTCTTTTCTTTGCGTTCCAAATGGGCAAGAAATATTCGTGGTACAAAGAAAAATTTTAAATTCTTCTTTTCAACCATATAATTCGTGCACGTAACGAGTATTCAATTCTTACAAGAACTTGATTACTCAAAGAAATGACGTAACAATCTGAAATAAGTTACGACTACTCAAATTAATAGAAATTCTAAGCAACTTCGAATATACTAATGATACTTGTTCTAAATCATGGAATTTACAAAGACTTAAGTTGCAGTTGCTGCGATTTCCAAATAAAAGGGACTTAACATGCAAGTTTTTACGAGAGAAAAGAAATAAGCACGAAGAGACGAATCGTGGCTTTGATATGCTTATCTAATTTTTATTACAGATTAAAATTCAACAAAATAAAAATAAAGGAGACATAATCCCAACCTTTCACTAAAGTTATAATTACAATTTTGAGAGATCAAGTTCAATTCTCCATTTTATGCAAGACATAATAAATATAATGAAGAGACCACTGTGGCAGAGCGGCATTTGCACGGTCCCTGAATCAATTTTTTGACTTCCGTCCCAACATTCTATATATGTTTGTAACAATCTAATATATATACATACACACTAAATACTGATGAAACATTTTTAGTGATTTTTCTAATGATGACACTACAAAGCATATCACACCTTAAAAAGACACACAAACCTTTCTTATAATAAGGTTGCCAAATTTCCTTTAGTTCCTTAGAGCAGCTAATAAGGTAGGGAGGGTGCTGATGAGCAAGAAAACAAATGCGATATGGCTCAGCTTAGAGCAGCTGATATGCCCTTGCTTTTTCCCTTTATCTTTTACTAAGAAACTAATCTAAATAGAAGTCTTTTTTTCTAAAAGACAACTTTCACCCTTCTTGCTTTAGTGAAACGGAAAAGGTTTAAATATGTCCGTGAACTATGCAAAATAGAACAAATATGCCCGTCGTTTATAGTTCGGCCCAAATATACCCATTCCGTCCAATAGTTGGGCATATATGCCCTTATTTGACGGAAACTTGATTTTGTTTTCTTTTTTTAATTTATTGATACCAAATTAACCAAACCCAACTTAAAAATAACTCGACCCTACCCATGTCCTATTTCGATGGGCATTTTTGTCCTATTTTGCATAGTTCACGGGCATATTTGTGCTATTTCGCATAGTTCATGGGCATATTTGTGCTATTTCGTTAGTTCACGGTCATATTTGTGCTATTTTGTTAGTTCGCGGGCATATTTGTCCTATTTTGCATTGTTGGGTGTCACTAGGCCAAGGCCTCAAGGTTCATGTTGCTTATCATCTCACTCACAAATAGTTTGTGAATAAATAACCTTCTGTTATTTGGTAAACTTCAAAACAAAACAACGTAGCTACTAGTTTGTAGCCATCTATGTGATCTTCAAAACTAATAGTCACAACTTCAAAACAAAACAACTGTTGTAAGCTAACTGAGAGGAAATTATGACCAAATCAAAACAACTTCAAAATAGAGATAATCAGTAACCACAACTGTAAGCTAACAGTAACAAAAATAACGAGTTAACATCTAGTATTATACTAACATCAACAGTAGCACTACTGAATAAATAGTTAAACCAAGATAGCATTCACCAAAAATGTTAACTATTTATTCGGTAGTGTTGTTGTTGATGTTAGCAAAATACTAGATGTTAACTCGTTATTTTTGTGACTGTTTTGATTTGGTCATAATTTCCTCTCAGTTAGCTTACATCAATTGTTTTGTTTTGAAGTTGTGACTATTAGTTTTGAAGATCACATAGATGGCTACAAACTAGTAGCTATGTTGTTTTGTTTTGAAGTTTACCAAATAACAGAAGGTTATTTACAATTCGGAAACTGTTTGTGAGTGAGATGATAAGCAATAGGAACCTTGAGGCCTTAGGCCCAGTGACACCCAACTATGCAAAATAGGACAAATTTGCCCGTGAACTATGCAAAATAGCACAAATATGCCCGTAAACTATGCGAAATAGCACAAATATGCTAGTGAACTATGCGAAATAGAACAAAAATGCCCGTCGAAATGGGACATGGGTCGGGTTGGGTGGGTTATTTTTAAGTTGGTTTTGGTTAATTTGGTATCAATAAATTAAAAAAAGAAAACAAAATCAGGTTTCCGTCAAATAAGGGCATATATGCCCAACTATTGGACGGAATGGGCATATTTGGGTCGAACTATAAACGACGGGCATATTAGCGTGACCTTCCTACGACAAACTTCACCCTATCTATTCGTCTTTTGTCTTAAATGAATATTAAAAAAACTAAGCTACGATAGAGTCAACCACGGTAAGGATATGATCGACCAAGCAAAGGGTAGGGTCAAACGTGTGAAGGGTATGGTCAACCACGATAGGGGTAGGGTCAGGCATGTAGGTCCTACCACAGTGGAAACCACAAAAATACATAAGAAACAGTGGCAATGGTGCTAGGATCAACCACATCAATACTGGTAATAATGATGGTAATGGTGGTGCTGGTGGCATTGATAAGGGAAGCTTCCACCAGCGCCACCGAAGGTAATGCTGCCTTAGTAGGCGCTGATGCATTAGAAACAGTGGTAGTGATTCTAGGATCAGCCACAACAATACTGGTAATGGTGGTGGTATTGGTGATACCAGTGGCACTAATAGAGGCAGCTTCCACTAGCTTTGCCGGAAACAATGCCGCCTCAGCAAGCGGCGCCAACGATAATGTAGAATGCGCTGGTGCCACTTCAGACTCCATGATTGGGTCCAAGACTACAGTACTATTGAGTATAGAGGGTGGTCAATGTAATTTTAACCCAACTAGGCGGGGATCGAATTCACATGAAGTAAATAATCGGAATTAGGTTTATATCTAAGCTAGATGTGCGTTTTTAGTCTAATTACACTTCCACAAATATTTGGTTTGATTTCTACTTCTAATTTTACTCTAAAGATTGGAGCAGTTGAAACTAAGGACAATATTTTTGTTGTTGTTTTTTCAAATGTCTAAAGAGACTAGGGTAGTGACTTCCACTAAGGTGGATATCCAACGAGTTACAAGAATCTAGTGCAAGCTCGTGATTTGTTGGGATCTTAATATAGCTATCAAAATCGGGTACTCACTCTATACCTCATGTCACGACCCAAAATTCCTCTGAAGGAGTCATGATGGTACCTAGTCTCTAAACTAGGTAAGTGTAACATTAACTGAAATAACATTGATAATTATTAACTTAAAATGAAATTTCTCTAAACAATTTACCATTCCCAAAACCAGTAGTACAAGTCACAACCCTTTCTAAGAGTAGTAATACAATATAATTACGTCACCATTCCGAAACAAAGGGAACAAATGGAAGTAAGTACAATTGAAGGTGACTCTGAGGACTGCGAACGCTATAGCAGGTTTACCTTAAGTCTCCACCGCAAAGAATAGCTACCATCGATTAAATGCCTGGATATGTACACAAAACTGTACAAAAGTGTAATATCAGTTCAACCGACCTCATGTGTTGGTAAGTGTCTAGCCTACCCCGGCGAAGTAGTGACGAGGCTAGGACCAGGCACTCACATAAATCTGTGCAGTTTATAGCGTACAAAATATTAGGAAGCAAATAACAATAATGGAAACAATTATCAACCAGTAATATAAATAGCAGGCAACAAGAACACCATAATTTCTTCTCAATAAATAATAAATACAAGTGCAATCAATTAAGCGAGTCCTTCAAATATAAATCTTTCGCCTATAAGTCCTTCAAATAATAGTCTCTAAGATAATATGCTTTTCAATAAAAATATTTCGAATATATTTCCTTCAAATAAGTATCTTCCAAGTAAGCATCTTTCGAAATATAATTCTTTCGGATAAAGGTCACCGTGTGATGCCTTATTTAATAATCATAAATAATATAGGTCTCAGCCCACTTTCATATTATCACGACACCTCGTACTCACATATTTCTATCTCATATTGCACAAAAATATTCTCATATTATTCAGTTCACAAGTTCCATAACCCAATACAACGAAGAATGTTCAAGAAGACCCATTCACTTAACATAAAGTAGAGTACATCTCCCAACATAATTAGGAAATCAACAAGAAAAGATGAAGTTATTATTTATTTATTTTTGAAATTATTTGATAAAGAAAATACCATTTTCAATTAAAGTAAAATATCGAATGAATCATTATCTTTAATACGAGAAATCAATAAATCGAAACATAGAAGAAATTCCTTTTTTAAGTAAAGTACAACCTCCAACGGTTTAAAAAAAAATTAGCTGAGGAATCAATTGAGTTAAAAATATGACAATTATTGAAATTTGGAGTTTTGAACACAAATAAGGCGAGATACTGTAAACACTATAGATTCCAATACAAAGGATCACAACAGTAAAGAGACCTAACCAGTTAATACACTTGAATTGTTAATAACAAGTAAACACATTAACAAAGAGTAAGAAAACAACAGTTGCACAGCATCATCCTTCGTACTTTTACTCTCGTTCTCACCAAATCAATTATATAAAATGCACGGCATTTCCTTTCGTATTTACCTCACATAATAATAGCACGGAATGATCCTTCGTATTTTCCTAAATAATCGAGAAGACAATAAATGTAAGATTTATTGCTATAGCTAGCGCAATGATTATTTTGCAATACGTATGTGATGCTATGATCTAATGCTTAGTGGCTTTCACTAATTAGTATATGAAATTGGTATATTACTGCAAAATAAAGAATTATTGAAAAAATGAGGTGGGGACATCCAAATTCAACTCGTAAGTTTTGAAAATGAATCTTACTAAGTTAGAATATTGGGTTACGTATCTATGCTTCCGGTGTCAAAGTTCACGGAATTGGAACTCGAGGAAGAAATTTTCCTTGATCTTAAAGTACTACAAAAATGACTCATAAAATGTAAAGCAAATGTTAACCATTAAATATTTTTTGATTGACACGTGGCAATGTCTTACCACTCCATTGAGAAATACTGGACGGATGAATACTGGAGGGGATACAAACGAAAGGATGATGCTACAACAAGTAGAAAGTGGAATTGGAATTGAATTTAGGTCTAGAGGAAACTAAAATTTTAGTTTGAAAATTCCCACAGACAACGCTAAATTGTTTGACTCAAAAGATATCGTAACCTTTTTGAACAAATCAATCAAAGAAAATAAAATGGTAAATTCTAATTAAAGATAATTAACTCTAGATTCGAGATGAATGATATGAATAGAAAAATATAGAAGAGTATAAATATTGGCCGTGATTATGGTCACATTTAATAGCATAAAGAGAGATGCATTAAGTAACATTAAGTGACGATAAAATGTAAATAAAGTAAAAAGATTCACCCAATCTCGAGTGAGACGAATCTTCTTTCATTTAATAAAGATGAATGCATGAAAATAACGCTCTACAACATTCACAATCAATTCCAAGCTAGCTTATAAATAATTATTAGAACCTTAGGACTTTTTTTGGATCCGATTAAGGTATGAGATCACACATCTTCCAGAGAAGTATGTTTACATATTTTTTAGAGAGAGGGAGAGGAAGAGAGAAAGAGAGTCCCCCCCCCCCAATTTCGGGAAGGCCTCCCCTCGACCGCTCTTATTTATAAGGGGTATCCATAGAAAATCCTAAAGAAAGGTACAATTTAGAGGGAATATTTAGTAGAATATTCCTTTTGAGTATTCCAAAGCAAACTAGTTGTTTTATCACTGCCCGACCTTAGACTTATTGGTGTATATCCAACCTCGACCTGTCCGACCTCGGCCAATTGGTGACTGTCCGACCGCGACCTGTCCGACCTCGGCCTTATGTCTCTGTATGCCGAATTTCTCTCATCTAATTTTGATCCATACAATAACGACATTTTCCTATCAGAGGACCAATTTTGTTCAACTTTGAGAAGCTGCTCATCAACGTTTTGGTAAGTTATTTTCGTAAGTTATTGTGATTAGATTTTCATACAAAACAGCAGTATAAGTTAAAGGTTACTCTCTCCGATTCTAAATAAGTGACCTTTAGATCTTTATATTTGATCCAAAACAAATATCCTCATACGTAATTAAGAAAGATTTTTTTTCCTTCCAAATTTACCCTAATTTGAGTGTCCTTTTATCTGATCTCAATGTACTAAGTTAATATACAATTTTTTAATTAAGACTAATTTAGTTAAAATACTGATTTGTTTTTCTAGGAGTTAACTCCCGTTTGACCGTGAGTTTTTCCATTTTATTTTCAAAAATATTTTAAAAATATTGTTTGGTTATAAAAATAGTGATTAGTTTTTCGGCAGTTTTTGAAGATAGTTTTTCAAGTTTAAAGAGTGGTTTAGATTAGTTTTTCGAGTTTTCTACTCACAAAACTTCAATTTCCTTTCATGTAAAATGTATGTCCAAATACAATTTCAACTTTGAAAACTCATTTTTCATCCATCTCAATTTTTTTTTTCAAATTTCAATCAAATCTATATTTAAACGCTAACTTAATATTTTTTTAAGGGGTGTGCCGAAGGCCAACATATAACTTATGGACCGAAGTACTTTATTTCAACGGTAGTCACCAATTCAAATGTCTTGCACCTCAACTATGCCAACTCAAATGTCTTACATCTCAATTATGCCACCAAATATCTATTACCTTCCACCAGCATAGCTGAATAGCCGGATAATTCTGACCAAGACCTACACATATAAGAAAAAATTACCTAAATCATATTCTGTCTTGTATCCCATGGTTTTCTCCCAATCCATTGAATGCACGGCTACATCCTTAGTTAGTAGTATTAGTTAAATTACACATTTGTAGACAAGTTTGGGTCTCTACACTCGAAACATCAATTATTAACTGCCTACAAAATTATTGCAATGCGTAGCACTCCAAGCATTGAAAAAGATAGTAACTGTGGCTCTCCGTTGTCTAAGAAATATAATACAATAAAAATAAATAGATGAAGCCTTTAACGGTCTACTGCAGCTGATTATCTGATAAAAATATGATTTAACTCAGATCTTGACCTCGTGTGACCACAAGCATGCTACTATATTTTATTATGGGGAATCATTTCATGTTCCTGGCCTTGTCCACGTCTAGCATATTTTTGTTGGGGAAAAATTAAAGATCTCAATATTAACCAAACTTCCATCTCATAGAGACCATAAAACCGAATAAGGAAGAAATTGTTTGAAATTATTCACTTGTTATCGCATGAACATAATAAAAATCATACTCATTATGCTGTTTATGTATTGTGAAAACAGAAAAGAAAAAGAGAAGAATGGAAAAGACATAAAAACAAATGGTCCAAAAAACACCCCACAAAATGTTTGAGATGGATTTATTTAGTGGGTCACCATCTCAATCATTTTCTTCCTTTAGTCTCTCTCACCCTGGTCTTGTTCAAAAGGGTCCATTACACTTACCTCCCCCCCCCCCAAACCCCCACAAAACCCACAAAATCCCAGATTCCTTGACCTTATGATATCTCATTTGTCACCTTCCTTCCTTTCATTTTCATAACTTGTTACTCCACGGAAAACAAGTACATCGAACAAGCAACTAAGAGCCCATTTGCACGTAAAATTTTTAATTTTTATTTTAAGATGTATTTTGAACATAATAAATCAAAAATAACATAAAATTATATTCGTGTTCAAGCACAACTCTAAATTTCAAATATTATTTTACTTTTTTTTTAACTTTTTGGAATTTTACAATTCTTATGTCCAAATGAGTATTATCTAAATAATACTCCCCGGGTCCAAAATAAGTGATTTTGTTGACTTTTTCTTGTGATCCAAAATAAGTAATTTTTTCAAATTTCAAAAATGAACTAATTATTTTTTTTCCTGACATTGTCCTAGGAGTAAATAGTGTGGTAATATGTGTTGGAAGTGTTTATGCGAGACAGTAAAAGTTAATATGGTCAATTCCATAGCTAATTAATATTAAAAATGTACATTTCTTAATCTGTATAAAAACATCCAAAAATTACCGATTGGATCGGAGAAAGTATTAGTATTCAAACTCCATTATTACAACTGAATAAAGAAATGTGAATACAACGATACAACGCATTCACGCAACTTAAGGCATTCTTGGAAGTAGGTCTGTATTTTTTTTATGCCTTTCTCTACGTATATACTTGTAATATTTTATACGATAGTACATTTAACGGCTACATTTTCAGTACCCCAAGAGATACCTTTTAAGTAGTTGATAGCCACGTGATAGAACCAGACTGGTATTTCCTGGCTTTTTGTTCGTTTTTTGGCGGGAGAGCTGGTCCCCTACCCCTATTATCCTATTTTGTATTTGCACAACTGTCCAAATCATTGACTCACAAACAATTTCCAACATGTTTCAATTTTCCATTTTTTTTCTTTTTTAACTTTGACTTATTACACTACTACATTTTGGTCCCCACGCCAAAGGAGAGAAATCCCGGCCGGCACGTTGGGTGTGTTTTAAATAGGAGGAATACAACAAGAATCGAGAAAAATGGAAATCAAGAGAAATACAACTTGTTTTCCTTTTTCTCATTAAAATATGTTTTTGGAAAAAATGGCATGAAATTTGAACTGCTAGTGCTAGCTACTATTACATGGCATTGCAAATTTACTCTCAAAACTAATAAGAATAATAAAAAAAGGAAAAGAATTAGAATGAACCTCGGGTTCACGGGTTACAACATGCGGGTTGAGGGAATTCAGGCGGGTGAAGGTTGGCAAGTGGGATCGGCTGAAGACGCAATATCAGGGCCAACACGGCAACCTTCAAGCATGAACACAATGTCGGCCATGCCAGGTCTATCAAGGGGGTCGGGTGCAGTGCAAAGCAAGCCTACTTTAATTCCTAACAAGAACTCTTCCCATTCTGATGATTCAGGGTCCAGCTCAAGCAATCCTGGCTCTAGCAGTTCTGAAATTTGCCCTCTCTGCAATTGCCTCTTCACCCATTTCACTATGTCCTCATCTTGTGTGAACATTAATGGCCTTTTCCCTGTTAGTAATTCCAGCAACACAATGCCAAAGCTATAAGCATCTGATTCTCTTGTGGTTTCTCCAGTTAATGCTGTTTCTGGGGATATGTAGCCTAGCGTACCAACTGAAGTTGATGTGGAGGGCTCAGCTGGTGTGGATACTACAAGCTTGCCTAGGCCAAAGTCTGAAAGATGGGCTTCAAAGTCTGCGTCAAATAGGACATTCTGCGGCTTCACATCTCCGTGAACCATTGAGGATGAGTGAAGGAAAGCCAGGCCCCGAGCAATGCCAAGTGCAATGAGGTGGCGCATTGGCCAGTTGAGGACATGACCGTCTTGGTGGGATGCTTCTTGGAGCAATGTTGCAAGGTTCCCGTTAGGCATGTAATCATAGACAAGTAGTCTGAGGTCCGGGGGCCCAGCATAATACCCACGAAGAACTGTTAGGTTCCTGTGCTTCACCCTGCCAAGTGACTCCGCCTCTTTTCTGAACATGTTCTCATTAAGTGATGCATCTGGGAGTCGACAAATTGAGAGCACCATCCCATCATTGTAACAGGCCTTGTAGACCACTCCATGACGCGTTCTGCTCAGGACATGTTCCTCGTCAAATTCTCTAGTTGCTTCAATTGTTTCAGCAAGTGCGATTTTGTTATTGAACATAACAAGTTTGGGTCCACCATTCTCGCCACTGCCACGACCACCACTCGTCCTTGAACTAGCCCTTGCAGGACTATGCTTCTTTTCTCCAGCTGCCTTCTCTTTGAGCTTTCTGCGCCACCTCAAGAGGTTGTAAGTGTAGAAGCAGCAGCATGATAAAAGGAGAAGAGATCCACTGGCAGCCACTGCAATAAACATAATCAACTTATTCCCACCATTACCAGATGTCTCACATCTTCTATCCATTGGCTCCCCACACAAACCTTGGTTGCCAGCATAGTTCGATGAATCGTTAAAATGGGAGCCCAACATCACTGGAATTTGGCCTACCAAGTGATTGTGTGACACATTGAAACTCATCAAACTCGAGAGCGTGGTAAGATTAGCTGGGATTTCTCCAGTGAAGTTGTTAGCAGAGAGGTCAACTATAGTTAAGTTTGATAACCTGGACAGTGACTCTGGTATGTTCCCTGAAAGATGGTTAGAGTCTAGCACGAGCGATGTCAGGGATGAACAATTGGAAATATCTATTGGGACTTCGCCTGTCATGTTGTTTCTACCCAAATCCAGCACACTCAAGTGGGAGAGACGTCCGAGCTCAGCAGGTATTTGGCCACTCAATGAATTTGAGTGCAGATTTAAATTCTCCAGAGCAGAGCTGTTGCCCAATTCAGGAGGAATTGAACCATTTATGTGGTTGTTAGACAAAGAAAGCACAACTAATGAGGTCAAGAACCCAAATGTAGATGGTATATGGCCAGAAAAGGAATTTGAAGAAAGATTCAAATATTGCATACCCAATAAGCTACTGAAACCTTCGGGAATATTACCAGACAACTTGTTTTCTTGCAAAGCTATAACTTGTAGATTAGGCAAACCAGCAAGATCAAATGGTATTTCCCCTGACAAATTCTGTCCACTCAAATCAACAACTGCTAACTTATATAAAGTCCCAATGCTAGTTGGAATGTTGCCTGAAAAGCCATTTTTACTCAGATTCAGAACCGATAGCTGCTGAAGATTCCCGATACCAACTGGCATACTTCCAGAAAAGTTGTTTCCACTGAGATTCAATATGCTTAAATTGCTTAAATCCATTAGCACCTCAGGCAAGCTTCCATTGAGACCATTTCTTCCTAAGTTCAGATTTTCAAGATTAGTCAAATTTCCAAAACTAGAAGGAATGGAACCCGAAAACTGATTCCCTCCCAGTGATAAAATCTTCAAGCTTCTAAGTTCACCTAAAAACATAGGAATTTCCCCCGTCATTTGATTGCCCTCAAGATCAAGAACCTTCAGGTTACTGCATTTCGTAATCTCAAACGGAAGTGCACCCCTGAATAAATTATTCCCCATTCTCAGTTCCTCCAATCTACCCAAATTCCCAATAGCACCAGGGACTTCACCAGAGAACAAATTCCACGACAAATCCAGGGACGTTAACCCCGAATTGTTCATCAAAATCAAAGGAAATTCACCTTTCATTTGATTATGTTGAAGATCCAAAATTTGCAAGGAACTAAAACAATTAGACTCCTCTTTCTTAACAATATTAGTAAACTCATTAAAACCCAACTGAACAATCCTAAGGGAAGGAGCATAAATTGAAACATTACAGAACAATGAAGCTGGCAAGGAACCAGAAAGATTATTGTGTGATAAATTTATCACCTGAAGCTTCGGTAAAGCAGCAATAGCCGCAGGAATAACACCTGTAATAGCATTTCCCTCAGCACTCAAGTGAACCAACGATGAACAGTTCGCAATTGCAGAAGGCAAAGTTCCTTGCAAGTTGTTGTACGCAAGCCAAAGATACTGAAGCTGCTGAAGCCGGCCGAGGCTCGCCGGAATTTTGCCAGAAAATTGATTGTACGAAAGGTTGATCAAAAGTAACTGTGACGCGTCAGACAAGTTCCTCGGAATGTCACCTGAGAACAAATTCGACGAAAGATCAAAGTACCGTAAGCTCCGAGGAAGCTCACCGGGTATTTCGCCGGATAGTTGATTTCCAGCGACATTAAGGATTTGTAAATCGGTGAGGTTGAATATTTCCGGCGGGAGTTTACCGGAAAATGCATTGCTCTGTAGTAAAACAGAATGCAAAAGTGTACATTTGGATAAGGACGCCGGGATAGTTCCGTTAAAGGAGTTGGAACGGAGGCTTAACTTACGCAGCATGCGCAGGTTAGCGATTTTGGGAGTGAGCGGCCCACTGAGTTGCAAATGAGGGAGGCGGAGTTCACTGACTCGAGCATTCACGCAAAAAATGCCGCGCCAATCACAGGGAGCAGAAGGGGAAGAAGAATCCCAGTCAGTGAGTGCACCGAGTGGGTCGTGAATACTGAGTTTGAAAGAAGTGAGGGCTTGAATTTCTAAAATGGTTTGTGGGTTTCGTTGAGCGGAGCATAATGTGGAAAGAAAAACAAGAAAGAGAAGTAAAAAAGCAGCCATGAAAGAAGAAAGTAAGGAGTATCAGCAGGGAAATGGAGTTTGTTTAAAAGGAGCGTATGATAATGATAAAAGGGGGAAGTTTCAGACTGGTAATGGCCATACGCTATTGCAGAAGCAGAGGCCCCTCGCTTACACACAGGCACACAGTGACAGAGAGACTTACACACAGACACACAGTGACACAGAGAGTGTGAGAGTGTAAGGAGGAGGTGGAACAACACTTTTCAAAAGAAGGGGCCTAAGGTTACTACTGTGGTTAATATGGGTTGGCACTTTAACCTTTTATGTGGTGAATTATGAGGCCCTGTTGCTAACTTATTTTCTCTAAAGCAAAAAATATTTAAATATTAAAAATAACAAGAAAGTCCTTAGTCGTACTGCTACTTTCATGTGTGACGCTCATCTTGACATATAAAATTATATTGTTTCTTTTTTTGTTACCTAATAAATCCACATGCTCTAGATTTGGCTTGAGTTTTGCGCAAGTGTTCCCAAAAGTTGAAAGAACACGCTTCTTATTTTCAATTAAACACTTTTAGGTTAACTCATTAAATTGATTTATTAACTTTGGGATTTTGAAGAGAAATAAATCAGAGCTTGGGTTTGCTTTTAGTTCAGTTGGCTAGCATTTGGTCATAGATTTTTAAATTTGTTTTGAAAAAATTGAGTTGAATTTGGATAAAATTTGATTTGATGATATGATTAGACATACGTTTTCAAAACATATTTTCCAACCTTGTTTTGGAAAAACATGTATATTATTAACTAGCGTTTGGTCATAAATTCCAAATTTGTTTTGAAATATCTGATTTGGGTGAATTTGGCTTGAAAATGAAAATGTATTTGGTCATACGTTTTCAAAATATATTTTCCTACTTTATTTTGGAAAAAATGTATATAATTCCCAAATTTTTGGGATTGTCCAAAATCAGTAATTTGGGTGATTTTGAGATTTCGGGTTTGAGATTTGGAATTTTGCCAAAATATGCGCAAAATTTATGGCCAAATATGAGTTTTCAAAATAAATCTCAAATTTATTTTGGCAAAACTCGTGGCCAACAAGGCCTTGGTGTTTGTAAATATTTTGCCAAAACATAGAAAAAATTTATGGCCAAATATGTATTTGCCACATAAAATTCAAATTTGTTTTTGCAAACTTTAGGATCGAACGGGTCCTTAATGTAGAACAGCTTAGGAGAACATTGTGCTATTAATGGGCGTTTGGACATAAGAATTTTAAAATTCTCAAAAAAGGTAAAAAAAAAAATTAAGTAAAAATAATATTTGAAGATTAAAGTTGTGTTTGGATATGAATATAATTTTGAATTGTTTTTGAATTTTTGTTATTGATCTGGGTGAAAATTTTAAAAATTAGCTTTTTTTAGTTTTAAAATTTTCGAAAATTCCAAAATCATCTTCAAATGAAAATTAGAACACTAATTTTGAAAAAGAGAAAAAAATTCGAAAAAAAGTTTAAAAAAATTCATGGCTAAACAGCCATTTAGTTTTTGAGAATTGCAGCTATTTTAGGTTAAAAAAACTTCTTATTTGTTCTTCTCAAGTCGAAGTTATTTTTCAACTCAAAATGTATTGATTTTAGTTTCAGGACAACAATAATAAATTCAGTAAATTCACATAAGTGAAGTATGGAAGAGTAAAGTATATCCAACTTTTTTTACAGAAAAATTGTTTTCGATAAATCGTCGGCTAAAAAAAATAAAAAGAAATAATGATTTTAGTTTTAGGAAAAGATTCAAATAACTTTCCCCAGCCAAATGTGAAGTTTCAAGAGTGAAATTGATATATGACTTATATAACTTTGGACATAAGTAGTTTCTACTCTTCTACTCTTTACCCTATAATGCTAGAAGACTAAATCCTTGTGACAAAATATTCAAACTTGATCCAATATAGTCCAAATAATTAAAAGTTGTCCAAAGTATGAATTGACAGCATCATTATATTGAAAAGTGAATGAGTTGTTTTTTGTTTTCTACTCAGTGTGCGGTATTCATATTGGGTCCGATTAAATTCGGATTCGCGCTGGAAATTTCAACATGGGGAGTAAAACACTCCCTAACAAAGGTGACTCTCATACCCATGAATTCGAACTCGAGATCTCTGATTAAGAATGAAGGAGTACTTACCATCCACCACAACCCTAATTGGTAAAGTGAAGTGAGTTGTTGATAAAAGGAAAACAAATAAAAGAAAAATGCTAGGTAGTTGTGATTTTTAGCACAAGGATGCACAGTAAAACCTTTATAGCTGTGATTGTTAATTCATATAATGGGACATAAATTGTAATAAAGGCTAATATAATAATTGGGTGAGGCAAGTGTATTAATTTATTAGTATCTGCAATTAACTCAAATTAACTTCTGTACAACAATAATTACAAATTTACAATAAAGGTGGGTGGATCACTGGTTACACGTCAGTGGTGAGCTGTGAGTTATATATTAAAGATATGTTAAATCCCAAATTAATGTTGCCCTACATTTTAGTCCAGTTAAAATACAGTATTTTTCCTATCCAAAATAAATAATTTTTTTTGAATATTTTGTTAAGAAATTTATCTTTTTGCATTAATTAGTAATGAATTAATCATATTAATTTTTATTATTTCACATAAACAATCCTAATACATATTTTAATACTATTTACTCTAAATACAATGTAGAAAAAAAATAATTAATTCATTATTGAAATTTAAAAAAATTATATTTATTTTGAATCACAAAAAAAAGTTAAAAAATTACTTATTTTAAAGCGAAGGGAGTACTAGTTTTTACTTTACTAGTCTCATCTCTCTCGTTTTTCACTTTTTATCCCCAGCTTAGCATAAATGTGGCTTTGGTACTTTGACTTATACTTTTGAAATGTGAGCTACTCAAATGGAGGTGAAAAGTTGGAAAAAAAAAAAAAAGCAGACAAAAATCTCTACTCATGGATTTTGTTTTGAATTCTCAGTGGGATAGTTTATGTAAATTATGTAGAACATATTCCAACTCAAACATGGTACTGTAGAAGTTTTATGAAGGCAAATTTCTACTTTGTTGACTCTTGGTTTGGGAACTTTGTACTGCATTGTGAGTTGGTAGGACCACAAAAACCTATCACCTCAATTGGCTGATAGCTTTTCCCAAATTTTTTTCTTTTGTTAAAATAAGAGTACTTCTGAACAAGAAAAGAGGTAAGAAAAAAAAAGAAGATGGAATTCTTTTTTGGTGGATTTTTGTTTTAAAATTGCAATTATGAGACTTCAAGTGTTTTTTTATTTTTTATCTCTTCCTAAAAATTATAGACATGTAATTGGCTGATTCTGATTGTATAGGGAAAATTATATTTATATATATAGTGACGTGTCATGACACGTGGGTTGATCAATAAATTACAATTAGTCATAATTCAGGAATTACAAAACAGACACGAGCAAGGAAAGAGGAAGAGGCACGGGACAGGAAGCTCGGTGCCCGTACCTATTTAAGCCTATTTATATCTGGGCATCAAAAAGAATGAATATGACTTTAGAAAAGAGTGCAGATACGACATTTAATGAGTATTAAATTGATGAGTCCGTTAAAGATATATACATTCAATGTAATGATTGTGTAACATAGCATTCAATGTCTTTAATTACTCATAATAGCCTCATTATGATTTAGGCATAACATGCATTCTCAAAGGAACCTATAAAAGGGAGATATGTAATCAGTTGTGGGACACGAAATACTATTGAAATATACATTAGCATCATTCATTTTTTTTGATTATCATATTGCTACTCATAATCACTTTTTTTTATTCATTTTCTTGATTCTTTAGTAACCCAATTTCTCCTAAATTCTAGCTTTGACTAAAATCCCATTTTTTGGTTAAACAAATAGTTTCCGTTACTGGGAATCTGATAATCTATTTTCTCTTTGCTTAACTTTCCTTGTTACATCAACTATGGCAAACAACAATGATAACACTCAAGGAAATCAAATGAATCAACAAAATCAGGGAGATCCACAGAATATTAATATTCAAGTTCCAACTCCACGATACTCACCGCGGCAATCTCGCAAGGGTACTCCTGAAGGGTCTCAAGTGAACGAGTATGCTCAATTTAAAAATATTGAAGCTGCAGATAATGCTTTGCAGAAATTAATTATAGCTCAAGTCACTTAAGATGTTGAGGCACTTGTTAACCAATTACCTGTTGCAGCACCTGTACCTAGTCCAAATAACAACAAGAACCCTCATTTTGGGCTTGTTAATTCAGGCAGTGGTAGAACTCCAAGTAAATTATAGGAGAGAGAACTAGGTAATGTATTTAATTCTGATTTACAAAATCTAGTGCTAACCTTGCAAAAACAGCTCAAGGAGCAAAGTTAGCGCATAGAGCAAATACCTGGGGTGCCACCCATAATCAAGGGGGTAGATATGAATCGATATTCACAACAACCCTGGAAGCCAAGTGCTTCTCCAATTTCAATTCCGAAAAAGTTCAAAATGCCTCATATTCCAAAATATGATGGAACAACAGACCCACGAGACCACGTGACTGCATTTATAACGGGCGTAAAAGGTAATATACTAAGCAGGAGATTGAATCAGCATTAGTCAAGAAATTCGGTGAAACACTCACCAAAAGAGCACTAACATGGTATTCTCTCTTACCTGAAATTTTATAAACTCTTTTGCTAAGCTTGCAGATTCTTTCATCAAAGCACACTCGGGAACTCAAAAAGTAAAGAAGAGAATGGAAGATATTTTCAAAATCAAACAAGGGGATTTAGAACTTCTTAGAGAATTTGTGGACTGATTTCAACGTGAAAGAATGACATTGCCTCATGTACCTAACAACTGGGCAGCCATAACTTTCACAAGTAATTTGAATGAAAAACCTCGGAATCTACGAGAAAACTCAAGGAAAGCCTTCGTGAATTCCCAGCTACGGCGTGGAATAATATTTATAACAGGTACAACACAAAGCTGAGGATTGGGGAAGACACTATTCCACGATTCTAAAAAGAAGAAAAAACAGGTTCGAGGCATGCAGAGACAGAAAAAAGATCCGGTAAAAATAGGTACGATCCTTACATGGGATCTGTAGGAAGAGACTCACAGTCTAAAATGACAATCAGAGTTACAATCACATATCAAGAAATAAAGGGTCAGGTTCGTCTTTAAGGTTTGGGAACGACCGAAGTGCGCATGTGCCACGAGACGACGATAGAAGTTTGAAAGCAAGGTTTGGTGGTTATAATTTCAATATAAGCACTTCTGAACTCGTAGCTGTTTTAACAAGTATGAGAGATAAGGTACGGTGGCCAAAGGAGATGCGATCAAATTCAAACAGATGAAACCCCACTACTGGAAAATAGGTCTACTGGAACAGTTTTTTTGGCAACGGTTCCTAAACCGTTGCAATAGAGTAGGTACGGTAACGATTACAACCGTTACAATAGAGTTTCGATGAAATTAGTACGCTTTTAATACTAAACCGTTCCAGTTGGCAGTTCACCGTTACCATAGGTATTCTATATAGGAACGGTTGCGTCAACCGTTCCAATAGGACTATTTCTAGTGACGGTTTTGGAAAATTTTGTAATATGGGAACGGTATTTTGTTCCCTCCTTATTTCCCCCCTTGAATTTCGCCAAACCCCCCAATATAACCCATTTTTTCTTTTGTTTGTTATTTATTTTAATTTGGTAGATATAATAACTAAATTAAAATTTCTTCTTCCAATGCACTCGTCTTCCTTAAGCTCTGGCAGCCGTTCCAAACCCAGCAAACCTTCACCTTCCTCAAATCACCAGCAAATCTATTCTTACCTTCCTCAAATCACCAGCAAACTTAAATTCCCAAATTTCCAAATCCCCGAATCAGTTTGTTAACCAAAAATCCCTAAAATTGCTAACCCAAAACTTCCAAATCCCCAAAGTCCAAAAATCCATTTGTTTCACTCGAAGGAAGAGAGAAAAAATCAAAGTTAGAATATTCATAGTAAACGTCGCTGAGGTCAGGTTGGCCCCCATCCCCCCATTCCCCCTCGCAACTCCTCTCTTCCAGCAATCCCCTGATGTTTCTTCTCAAGTTAGGTTTTTTTTTTGCGATTCTCTCTGGTGACCGGAAGATTCAGAATTTGAGCTCTCCAGATCAAGATTCTTCTTTTTGTAAGCTTTCTATTGATCTATTTTTCGCATATATCAGTACTGTGTTGTTACTGTTTTATTCATTTTTTGGTTTAGGGTTCTTTTTCAAGGTTAATGCACAAGTTTTGATGAGGCCTGTTATTTTTTCAAATTTTTTAGTTATGCTTAATTAACACATAACTATGATTGATTTTTAGAGTTAATATCTGTTGATTTATAGGGTGTTGCTTGGTTTTTGATGGAACTGGTCAGTGAGAGGTCTAAGCAAAAATGCTAAGTTAATCTGGAATATAATTTCAGCTTGTGTGTTGTACTTCATATGACAATTCCAGTGAGCGGCTATCAAATATACATGATTAAAGAATAGTCTCTAGCTGTATTGGTTTCGATGGATTGCTTCCCATGTTTTTGGTTTTGTGAAGAACAAAAGTACCACATAGGATAGTTACAAAACCACATAACTCTGTAATTATTTATGTTGCATTTTGATGAACATAGTCCTGAATCCCAAGAAGTAACACCAAAATTACAGTAAATTACAAAATACAACTTTCCATCAAATGAAAAAATGAGGAAAAAAAATCAGTATATACTCCTCAGAAATAGATATGCCAACAATTCAACTATCATATTCTTTTTTTTCTCAAAAGCTAAGGTAACTAGCTCAGGTGTCCATACTGATGTTAGTAATCAGTCCTTGTATCATTGAATAACACAGTAACTCAATATCTTATATTGCTTCAGATTTATACAAAATGAACCTCACGTCATCTTTTCTGTTGTGTGGGATGATGATTACTTTGTTGTTTCTAAATATAAGTGTTATACCATTCTGGTCTTGCAGGTGAGTTGAAGGAGTACACAGTATTAAGGGAGCGAGACAGAGAAAGGTTGTACAGGAAGTGTAGTAGTTTGGGTCCACCTATATTTGTATATTTGTATAGTGGTAGTAAGATATGGCTGTTTCGTGATAAACACATGATGTCCAGGATTATGATAAAATCAATCTAAAGAAAAATAGTAAAATAGATACTAAGTCGTGCTTTTATCTATGTGATTTGTTAAGATTATTCTTGGTTTATTATTAATTGAGTAGTGTAATGGCATGTGGTATTCTATGGTACATCAAATTTACAAAAGACTAATATGTTGTGGAAAGAATCTTACAGCAGAAAAATAATTCCACCTGTCTGTAAAACAACAATTTGGTACTTGATGCGAGAGGCAGATCTAAGGGAGGAAATGATCTCCTATGTCCAGTTATAATTTGAATAGGGAAAAAATAATCATACAAAGATCAATTTAATTTATTTACTGATCTCCTATTGGTTCAGTTGATTCTATTGTTTTCGGTATGAATTATGTACAAAATATGCAAATGGTTATGATGTATACAAATAGTAAGATCACATTCTCGATTAACATATGCTTGATGCATCTTGTTTTGCTGTGTGATCTGTTAAGTTACTGATATGGCTGACACTGTTGAAACTGTAGGACTGTTTAATATATCCCGTGGGCCTGATTATGTTCTAAATGAACTTGTTAAATGCATCGATTTGGCCAATAATGGCGTCCATGCTATACTTCTAGTTTTGTCCATAAGAACTCGATTTTCAATAGAAGAACAAGCTACTTTTCAAAGCTTTATGGACCTCTTTGGGAGAAAAATTAGTGACTACATGATTGTGGTATACACCGGAGGAGATGAACTTGATCAAAATGACGAGACTTTGGATGACTACTTAGGTCTTTGCGCCGAAGCCTTACAGGTTAGACGTAGATCTTATGCTCTGATGGTTTCATACCCTAGCTAGCTTTTGCAGTAAGCTGACAACGCTATCTGCTAATAAAATTTATTTACATTGGCTTGTTATGCCATTAAGTATACAGTTTGTGTGATGGATCGGTATCTAGTAGAACATCTTAAAATAGTACCAAACATTACAGTATTGGTTGTGAAACTATAATGTATATATTAAGAAGGATATTGTTCTTGTTTGATTGGATTTTTGTGATGATATTGGTTGTTTTTTATCAATCTTGGTGATAGTGGTAAAATTATGAGTGCGGTTTGGATTGCACATAGCTACTTCAAAACTAGAGTAAACAGAGAAATCTTTGTTAGTAGGTTTTCTTGGTTTCTTTTCCTATGTTTTCTAACTTGTTTTAGTAGTGAGAATTCCTGAGAGATACTGCTTTAGTTAATATCTCTGAACGGATTGGTTTTGCTTTAGGGGTGAAGAGAGGATTGGAAAAATATGAATTAAGGGTCATAGGGTGTCACCAGTCCCAGTAGTCCAGTTTTCAGCAGCTCAATGCAATGAAATCATGGAATACTATTGAAACATATATGAACACAACTACCTCTTAGCTCAGCAATATAATGATCAGACCACTCTCTTATAGAACCAAGTTAGAAAATTTTAGTTAGTACTTGTAACACAAATAGCTAGTCAAAGAAAAGGGCTCAAATTTAGTATTAGATTTTGTTTGACATTAACATTGAAGATTCAATCAACATTATGTTAATATAGGATTATTTATTATTTAAATTATCAACTTTAGAAATTCACCAACTAAAAGTAATAACAGACAAACTCTTCAACGTTTTATATTTTGATATTATACTTTTATTTTGCTTTTTGGTTGTAGAATAGGTACAACACACGATGTAGTTAGATTAGTAAACAATTCTGAAGACAAAAAAAAGACAACATTTTTTTTGTTTCCTTTGCTCCTTGTGTCTGCATATCAGATAATAGTAAATGACTGAGTAAAAGGAGATTACAACAATAAATGATGAATAATTGATGCCAAAATGTCAATAACTGTCTTAATAATCCCTATTGTCATGCAAAGAATGACTGAGTTTATGTCAGCAGTTTTAGATGGTTGCATAATTGTTGGTTGCTATTGGTTGACTCGTTTATTTGCAGAAAATGTTCGAAACCATTTAAATTACAACAGTTGACACTTTTACTTCAGTCATGGGACATGAACATCGGTTACCAAGACTTTGTTAAAAGGTCAAGAAGGGAATATTGGATCTTCTTTAGATGCTGATGAGAGGATGCAGCATAAATGCAGCATGAACGTCATCGCATGATTTCAGCGTTTGAACCTAGATTTGCGACTTGATCCTGACATGTTAAGGCTGAGTGCAAGTTCACCTATAGAAGCTTCCTCTGCACAACAAGCTGTTGTTCAATTAAATAGGCGACCATCTCTTGTAGTAACACTCAAGGTCAGTATGTACCAAATGTTATACGCCTTATTTATTTCTTTCTTGGATCTTTAGTTTGACTGGTATCACTTGTACATCTTCCATCTCTACTATTAACCTCCAAAGTTTCATTCTTTCTGGTGAAATCTCACCTTCTATATGCCAACTTCCCAATCTTTCAAACTTAAATCCATGAGTAGGCTTGAGAATCCCAAATTCAAAGACGTGAACCTTTGCTTCCATTTTTTTAATTCTTAGAAATAATATATAACCTTATAGTGGAGGTGGGAGAAAACTAAAACTACATTCGAACCTTCTGAACACGATAGCAGAAATTGTTTCCTGCAGTAATTCCTTTTGTACAGTGGAATAAAAATTACATTGTCAAAAACTTTTAACAGCTTCGATCTTATTTATAGGTTTTAACAGCTACAAGTTTTCTCATATAGATGGCACACACTCCTATCATAAGAACCTATGCATACAAAAAAGCATACAAAGTTGTCGCCACTATAATTAATTAAGGTTGCATCTGCTGGAAACCCCTTATCACATATCTTATCTATTACACCAAATCATGACCACATTAGAACAATCTTTGAATTATCATAACGATCTTTAGGAATTTGTAAATGGAGAACTCTTAACTTAATCAACTTACAACTAAACTACCTAATCCAAAACAAAAAATAAATAAATAAAAGCATAATTCATTAGCTAACAAACAGTGAACATAATACAAAAAGCTAAAAGAGAAAAATGAAGGCAAGGCCACTTTAACATTCAGGCAAACTCATTTAAGTGAGTGATTTTTAGTTGAAAAAAATTAATTTCACTGTAGTAGACTTGTTACGACATCTCAAGCATTTTTTTATTAACTGACTGACATATCACTTACTTAGAAAACAGTTAATTATATAATTCGAGGGACCTCAAAAGGTAACTACAGAAAAATTAATGAATCAAGGGGCATGCAATGAAACTACTCAAAATAAGAGTAGCTTTGAGCACCAGTTTACCATTGTATCTTCCTGATTCACGTTGCATAATTCCATTTAGATATTGTCAAGCTGATTGGTTGATACAAAGCATTTCAGTTCCAGAATATAAATTTTTTGTAACTCATAATTTCAAACTTGATTTTGGTAACTCAAAGGAACAACTGGTGTATGTATAGACACAAAAGTATTAATGCAGAGTTGTCACAACATGTGTTTAAAAGTATTAAGTTGATTGTTATAATATCAACTTACCATTATTCTTTACTTTGCCATCATAGCTTGTTAGTTTGAAAGTCTTGGTCCTTGGTAATAATATCATATTGTTATAATGTTGTGTATTGTTTGTTGACATGAATAAGTTTGATTAATAAAAGAAGAACGAAAACAGTTAAATGCTTGAATATTCTTAGACCGGGTTCTCTTGAAGGGTAATAACTTTATTTATCTTTTTTGTAGGTGGAGTAGATCAAGAAATGGATGATGAAGACGATGAAGAAATAGATCTTACTTAAGATGAATTTTGAATTTTTATCGATGAATGTTATAGGAATCTTTTGTTACCAATATTTTTTGAAACTTATTTACACTCTTGAAAAGTACTAAACTTATGCACTCATGAGGTAGACAATTTGCTTTATGGATATTATTTGCTTGATGGATTATTTTGTATTATTAATAGTTTCATTCTATGATGTATTTAAATTTTTGTTTTATTCTAATTTATTATATGTATAAATATATATTAATAACATGTGCTATATTTTGGTTTTAACTTAACTGATACAATAGCCTACCAGAACTGTTGCAATAGGACACAAATGGCATTCCAATAAGCAATGTAAACCGTTGCCATAAGTCCCATAAACTGTTCCAAAATGATTTACAAACCGTTCCAAATACTAATGTAACCGTTGCGATAGCTCAAAGAAACCGTTGCTATATCCAGCATAGCCGTAGCAATAGCTCATATAAGTGTTTCTTTAAATAATATGGCAACGGTTAAAACCGTTGCACAAAAAATTTGGTAACGATTTAAAACCGTAACAATTGAAAAAAATAACCGATGCAACAGAGGAACGGAAAACCGTTGCGATAGACTTATCTATTGTCACGACGATGCAAACCGTTGCAGGAACCGTTCCAATAGACCTATGGCCACGCCGGCTGATGTGACGGTTTGTAAACCGTTCCGAAATCCCTACAGCAACGGTTTGGCAGTCTATGGGGACGATTTTGCAACCGTTGCAATAGGCTAATTTTCTAGTAGTGCCCTGATCATTGGTGCAAATTTCACAATGATCACGGGCATAAAATAGCGGATTGCAGATTTCTGCAGCGTAAAGTTGATCATTTGTTAAAACAGGGGTATCTCACTGAGTTATTCAGTTAAAAAGGTAAACAAGCATACATGAAGAACAGATATGAGCCTCCAAAACCAGCTTCGCCCAAAAGAACTGTTAAAGTTATAAGTGGGGGTGAAGATATCGATGGTGTCTCATATACTGCTGCTAATAAAACTTCCAAGGTAATAATTACTTACGGGAAGCGGTTACGACATATATTGGAAGAAGAGAATATTACATTTGATTATCCAGATGCCGAGGGACTCTTAAATCCACATAACTATGCACTGGTAATATCTTTAATTGTACATTACACTAACGTGAAAGGAGTTTTGATTGATCCAAGCAGTTCTGTAAACATTAATTTGATACTAGTATTGCGCGAGATGCAAGCAAAATATAAATTTGTTCCAAAATCGCATACTCTGTCGGGATTTGACAACTTCGGTGTTGTAACAAAAGGAGAAGCAATACTTACTACATTCGCAGAAGACGTTGTGAAAGATACCAAATTTCAGGTCGTAGATATGGAAATGACATACAACATGATTCTTGTGAGGCCATGGATCCATGACATGGATATTGTTCCATCAGCCTTACATCAAGTTATTAAATTTCCATCACCATGGGGAATATGTCAATTGAGAGGCGATCAACAAACATCTAGGAGCGCCAATTCCGTGGTAGATTCGAATAATAAATGTGAAGACAAATAGCAATTACAGAATTCAGGTGGGGGTAACATGGCGTTAACCTCAACTGAACAAGGGAGAACATATGAGGATTCAAGACCCGATACCATTCAAAAACCAGAGGAAAATGAAAGCATCAAAACAATGATAGAAAAGCTAGAGGCTGTGTTTTTATTTATATACTGGCCTGAGAGAAAAATGTATATAGGAGCCAATCTTAGCCCGGAGGTGAAGCGTAAGTTGATTAAATTTTTAAAATCTAATGCAGATTGTTTTGCTTGGTCCCATTCCGACATGATAGGGATACCATCGGAGGTGATGACTCATAAACTAAATGAAGATCCATCATACCCTCCAATCAAATAGTATCTTTTCAAATGAACAACATTTCAATGTGAAGCTAGTATTTTTCCATCAATTGTCTCCAGTTTATATGATCCTTTTCCTGAAATATCACGAACTCTATAGGGTCCTCCCCATGTTGGACTTAACTTTCCCGTGCTAGCGGCCTTTGTAGATTGAAAAAACGTTTTGAGCATAAAGTCCCCGAATTTGAAAAATATGAGGTGTGCTTTTTTGTTGTAATATCATTATATGCCTTGCTTTTGTGCTGCCATTCTTATTAGTGCAACTTCTCTCCTCCCTTCGAGTAAGTCAAGATTGACCTGTATCGCCTCGTCATTAGATTATTCTGTCGCCTGCATGAACTGTGTACTTGGTTCTCCTATCTCAACTGGAATCAAAGCCTCAGCTCCATAAACCAATAAAAATAGTGTTTCTCTTGTACGCATTTTTGCAGTTGTACGATGTGCCCATAAAACTCCAAGTAACACTTCAGGCCAGTTAGCTTTTGATTCATCTAAACGCTTCTTTAAATTGTTGATAATAACTTTGTTTGTTTATTCCGCTTGACCATTGTAAACGCGTGATTTTTGACCCTCCCGAGATTTTCTATATTTTTAGCGTAAAATATTTAGTTTAGTTTTAATATAGCTATTTTAGCTAAATTTGACTCTTTTACTTTATTTTTACCTCAAAATGAAAAATAACAAAATATGGTTTTATTAATGTTTCGTAGTCATTTTAAACTTGAAAAATACAAAAATAGTACTTTATATTTTTTATCTTTTTATAAAAAACGAAAATAATAAAATAGTTTCATTAATATTTTGTAGTTATTTTAAACTTGAAAAATATAAAAATAGTACTTTATATTTTTATCTTTTTATAAAAACGAAAATAATAAAAAATAGTTTCATAAATATTTTGTAGTTATTTTAAACTTGAAAAATATAAAAAAAAATAGTTTTATTTTTATTATAAGTATTATAGTTATTTTGATTACCTAGGATTAATTAAATAACACCATTTTCGGTTCCGGGCGAAGAATAATATTCGGGTTCAAACTACCCGGTTTTATAATTTTCGGACCTAGCCCGTAATAAACCGAGTCCACTACACTAAGGGGGACAATACATAATGGATGGGGAATAAGAACAAAGACAAGAAGAAAAAGACAAAGGGATAAAAACAAGAAGAAAAAAACAAAAAAAGGCATGGAGCTTATTTTAAAAAAAAAAAATAAAAATAAATAAATAAAATAATAAAATACCATACTCTTCTTCTTTAAAAAGAAGAAGAGAGAACGGATGGAAAGGAGGATTTTGAAAACAAAGAAGGAGAAGGAAACGAAAAACCATTGAAAACAAAAGAAAAGATTGAAAGGAAAAACAAAAAAAGAAAACAGAAGAGAATCAAAAAAGAGGATTCAGTCTTCTTCCTCAGTTCTTAAAAACAGCAGCAGCCGAAACGATCCAGCCATCGTCATTGCGACGACCCCCAACGAACCAGCAGCCCGCGACGAACCCACCTGCTGCGTCGTCCAGCGACCATCGTTGTTTCACTCCATCCCCGTCGTCTCGCTGCTCGTCACGTAGCAGACCATCACTTGCTCCGTTCGTCGCGGCAACCGGGCAGCATCAGTCACTGCTGCTGCGCACCAGCACCTCACCTTTAACCCGTCAGTCCCCATCCTAACGACCTCCAGTCCGTCGCAAAAACCAGCAACACCAGCGTACCACCTGCTGTTTCTCCGAGTTCGTCGAGGTTCCGCAACGAACTGTTTGTTCTTGGTTCCAGTTTGGTTCGAGTTCTGTCCGGAGAGGTCGAAGTTTGAGGTCGTCATAAAAGGTTCGTTTTCTCGTTGTGTACGTTGAAAAAATATGCAGAAATAAAGATGCATGTTCTTTTCCGATATTGTTCTTCTCGCTAATATTTTGGATCGTTTCGTATTTGATTTAGTTTCGTATGGTTCGGACTATTTTTGTAAATATATGATTTTGTTGAACATGCAATGTCGAAGTTAGCTAATGAAAATGACTAATCCTTCATATGCTCGCCAACTAGTTATGCTTCCATTGTTTATGTAATTGTTCACCATAGTCTTGAATTTGCTCACTTAGTTAGCTACTCGTATGTTTACTCGAATTGGTTATAGTTGAGCACGATGTTGTCACATTATGGAAATTGGTTCGTTATTCTTTAACTGAACGACGTAATTAGATTAAAGGAATCGGGGGTGCATTTCATGTGACCCGACTCCAATTTTGAACAAGGTTAAATAAAGCGTGTCGTGAACCACAAGTGCATTTCATGTAGTGTGGCTTGCCACATGTTTTAAATAATCTTAAATTAACTCTTAAATAAATATAGCGGAATGTAGTTTGCTTTTAAATTAGAATTAGAGGTGTGCCTCGCCTAACAAAATTATACAAATCGCGGGGCCCTCATAAATGTATATGTAAAATATTTAGATTTCGAGATGTGCCGTTTCTTAGCGAATTTCCCGGCCTTCTCAAAAATGTAAATAAGTAATCGCTCTAGGCGCGTATTTTAATAATTTTACCTTCTTAAATACGGTGTGCATTTCATGCGGCCCAAATCCAAATCCCAAAATGTTGAATAAGAATGTGTCGAGGATCCGGGTGCATTTCATGTGACGTGATTCGAAACATATTTTTAGGCAACATTCTCTTTCGTAAATAATAATAATAATAAAAGCGGTGAAGGGATATTAATTTGCATTAAGTATATAACTGTAAAAATCAGATAAATAAGCCGAATATGACAGTTAAGCGACCGTGCTAGAACCACGGAATTCGGGAATGCCTAACACCTTCTCCCGGGTTAACAGAATTCCTTATCCGGATTTCTGGTTCGCGGACCGTTAAATAGAGTCAAACCTTTCCTCAATTCGGGTTTCAAACCGGTGACTTGGGACACCATAAATCTCCCAAGTGGCGACTCCGAATCTCTCAATAAATGAATCCCGTTTTGGTTGTCCTTTAATTGGAAAAACTCTCTTTTATATTTCGCGCCCGCGCGGGTACGGAAAAGGGAGGTGTGACAACCATTACCTACCAGATGATATGGTGTAGACGTAATCCTTTTAATTTGCCAACTTTGAAAGAATTTCATGATTTGAGCTCCTATTAACTGAGGGCCATTATCACATACGATCTCCTTTGGTACTCCTAATTGGCATATGATATTTCGCCAAACAAAATCCTTAACTTTTTTTCTCGTACATGTTTAAATACTCTTGACTCTACCCATTTAGTGAAATAATTAGCGAGTATGAGCAAAAACTTTACTTATCCGTTTGCTTGTGGTAATGGACCCACAATATCCATTCCATATTTCATAAATGGCCACGGTGCAATGTCCGGATGTAATAATTTTGCTGGTCTATGCATATTATTACTGTACCTTTGGCATTTGTCACATTTAGATACGAAACTCTCTGTTTCTTCTTCCATTTTAGGCCAGTAATAACCTGCCTAAATTAAGGTCCTTACCAGTGATTTTCCTCCTACGTGATTCCCAATGTCCCTCGTGTATTTTTCTCACTACGTACTCTATTTGAGAAGGTCTGATGCATCTTGCTAAGGGACCACTGAATATTTTATGATAAAGATTCCCTTGCTTTAAACAATACCAAGCAGCCTATTTTGAAGTGCATGTGTTTTTCTCTAATCATCAAGGACGGTAGCATACTGCAAGAAAGCGACAATTTCGTTCCTCCAATCCCATGTTAAGTTATTGAAATTTACCTCATTCTTATCGGGGTCGAGTACTGAATGAAACAAATAAATAACCAAAGTATTTGCATCGCTTGCCACGTCAGCCGCAGATGCGAAATTAGCTAGGGTGTCGGCTTCAACATTTTCATCCCTTGGTATTTGTGCAACTTTCCAGGTTTTAAATTGCTTTATCAATTCCTGTACATTTTTTAAGTACTGTTGTATCATTGCCTCTCTGGCTATGTAAGTCCCCAACATTTGATTAAACCACGAGCTATGAATCGTTTTTGATTATAATCTGATTTATGCCAAGAGCTCGTGCCAGTTCTAAACCTGCAATCATAGCCTCATACTCTCCCTCATTGTTAGTTAAAGAGTGACATTTTATAGCTTGTCTAATGATTTTTCCCGTAGGTGGTATTAAAATAATCCCCCAACCTGCGCCTTTTACATTAGACGAACCATCAGTGTATAAGGTCCAAGTTCCTAGGTTAGATCCGTTGAACGCCTGCAATTATTTTTCTACTTATAATTGCATTCCTTGGCTAAAATCAGCCACGAAATCAGCTGATACTTGAGATTTTATAGCAGTTCTAAGTTGGTAAATGATATCATATTCACTTAACTCAATAGCCCTCTTAGCGAACCTTCCTGAAAATTCATGCTTATGTAATATATTATGTAATGGGTAAGCAGTTACTATAGCAATATGATGACATTGAAAATATGGTCTTAACTTTCTAGATGCCATGATTAATGCAAGTGCTAATTTTTTCAATTGTGGATACTGTGTCTTTACATCTAACAAAGATTTGCTAACATAATAGATAGAGGATTGTTTACCTTGGTCCTCTCGGACTACAACACCACTTACCGCTACTTCTGAAACAACAAGCTAAATGAGTAATATTTTCCCCACCTTTGGTTTTGCAAGCAATATTGGATTTGATAAATATGTTTTTAAATTCCTAGGTGCTTGCTGACATTCCTCATTTCATTAAAAATGGTCTTGCTTTTTAAGGGCTGAGAAGAATTTAAAGCATTTCTCCGATGATTTAGAAATAAATCTTCCCAAGACTGTAATTCTTCCTGTTAATCTCTGAACCTCTTTTTTGTTTGAAAGCATATCAGGGATTTCTTCTATGGCCTTAATCTGTGCAAGATTCACTTCAATACCACGGTTAGAAACAAGAAAACCCAAAAACTTACCTGATGCAACTCCAAATGCACATTTTCCAGGATTTAACTTCATGTTAAATTTTTGCAGAATTTGGAATGTATCAGATAAATGAGATGTATGATCCCTAAGATGATGAATTTTCACGATCATATCATCTGTATACACCTATGTGGTTTTTCGAAATGTTCTCGGAACATTTTAATGACCAGCCTTTGATAGGTTGCACCAGCATTCTTAAGATAAAAAAAATATTACCTTATAACAATAAGTCCCCCTGTCTGTTATGAAAGAATTTTTCTCCTCATCTACTGGATCCATTTTGACTTGATTGACCCTGAATATGCATCTAAAAAACTTAATAGATCATGTCCTGCAGTAGCATCAATTAGTTGATCTATGTGCGATAAAGGAGAAGAATCTTTTGGACAAGCTTTGTTAAGGTCTGTGTAATCTACACAAACTCGCCATTTACCATTCTTTTTGGGAACCACAATAGTATTAGCTAACCAATTAGGATACTTTACCTCACGGATAGACCCAATCTTTAATAATTTTTGGACCTCATCTTGGATTAACTAATTTTTGAAAGCTCTTTACTTTCTCTTCTTTTGCTGATTGGCGTGTATGATGAGTCCTCATTTAACTTATGAGTCATTACCTCCGGTGGTATTCCTGTCATATCAGTGTGGGACCAAGCAAAACTCCATGTTAGCTTTTAAAAATTTAATTAACATACATTCCATATTTGGGCTCAGATTAACACCCACGTAGACTTTCCGTTCAGGCCACAGTTCAAATAATACTACAACTTCCAACTCCTCAATTGTTGTTTTGATTTTTCATTTTCCTTTAGATCTTGAATGGTATTTGGCCTTGAATCCACATCGGTTTTCCCTTGTTCAACATAAGTTTGTATTACTACCTCTTCGATTGGATTCTGTAGTTTCAATATTTCTTCCTATCTTGAATTTGCTACAGAATTGATGCTCTTTGATGTATGTTGATCTCCACGGATTGACAAATTTCCCATGGCGATGGGAATTTAATAACTTGATGCAAGGTTGATGGGACAACATCCATTTCGATCCATGGTCTCCCAAGGATCATATTATAGGCCATCTCAATATCTACGACCTGAAACTTAGTATCTTTGATAACACCTTCTGCAAAAGTTGTAAGTATTACCTCTCCTTTTGTTACGATGATGGAGTTGTAAAATCTAAATAAAGTATGCGCCTTTGGTACTAATTTATCTTCAGCTTGCATTTCACGTAGTACCCTTAGTAGTATAATACTCATAGAAATTCCTGGATCTATCAAAACTCATTTCACATTAGTATCGTATACAAGTAAAGATATTACCAGTGCATCGTTATGTGGGAATAATACGCATCTGCATGTGTATCATCGAAGGTAATACTTTCTTCCTCTAAGACTTGATGAACCCGTTTTACGTGGGTAATGGTGACCTTAGAAACTTTATTGAATGCCGTGTATGTCACAATGTTGATATCTTCCCCTCCACTTTTGACACTGACGGTCCTTTTGGGTTAAGGTGGTCTTGAAGGCTCTTGTCTATTCTTCAAATAAGCTTGCTTACCTTTTTTCACTGAATAACTCGGTAAGGTATCCTTATTTTAACAGATGATCAACCTCACTTTGTAAAAACCTGCACGCTACTATTTTATACCCGTGATCATTATGAAACTCGCACTAATGGTTAGGGTTGCGCCTTTTTGATTTGATCTCACCTTTTTTGGCCAACATACCTTATCACCCATGCTTCTTAAAATAGCCACGAGCTCAGAGGTGCTGATATTAAAATTGTAACCGCCAAACCTTGCCTTCAGATTTCTATCATCATCTTGTGACTCATGTGTGTTTAGATCATTTTTAAATCTTGATGAAGAACCTGACTCTCTATTTCTTGACCTGTGGTCATACCGTTGATTGTCATGCTTTGATCGTGAGTCTTTTCTCGCAGGTCCCATATACGGATCATACTTGTTTTTAGCGAATCTCTTTTTGGTTTCCGACCTTCTTGAACTGCCTTTTTTCTTATTTTGAAATCGAGGAACGCTATCTTCTTCTATTCTTAGCTTCGTGCTATACCTGTTGTAAACGCCATTCCATGTTGTAGCTGGAAATTCACGAAGGCTTTCCTTGATTCGCCTCGTAGCTTCTGAACTTTTTTCATTCAAATTGCTTGTGAAAGCTATAGCAGCCAATTATCAAGTGCGCGGGGCAAGGTCATTCTTTCACGTTGGAATCTGTTACAAAATCTCTAAGCAATTCTGAGTCCCCTTGCTTGATTTTGAAAATATGTTACATCATTTTTTTGACTTTTTGAGCTCCCGAGTGTGCTTTGATGAAAGAATCTGTAAGCTCAACAAAAAAATTTATAGAGTTTTCGGGTAAAAGAGAACACCATGTTAAGGCACCCTTGGTGAGCGTTTCTCCATTTTTTTTACTAATACTAATTCAATCTCCTGTTTGGTCAAATCATTTCCCTTTAAGCCAGTTGTGAATGCAGTTACGTGGTCTCGTGGTCTGTTGTTCCATCGCATTTTGGGATATCAGGCATCTTGAAGTTCTTTGGAATTGGGAGGGGAGTAGCACTTGGCTTCGAGGGTTGTTGTGAATATTTATCCATATCCACCCCTTTGATTACAGGCGGCACCTCAGGTATTTGCTCTATGCAATCATTTTATTCCTTGAGTTATTTCTACAATGTTAGTATTCAATTTGCAATTGAGAATTAACAGAGTTACCTGGTTCTCCCTCCTATGATTCACTAGGGGTTCCACCATTCCCAGAATTAACAAGCCCGAAACGAGGATTCTCCAATGTGTTGTTATTTGGAGTAGGTGTGGGTGGTACAATAGGTAACCGATTAACTAGAGTCTGAACAACTTTATTGACATGTGAAGCAATAACTTTTTGTAAAGCCTCATCCACAACTTTAACATTTTCAGATTGATCCTGTCCATCTGCATGAGATCCATCAGGAGTTCCTTCACAAGATCTCCGAGGAAAGCCTTGTGAAGAAGGAATCATTGCATTATTATCTCGTAGGTCTCCAAGAAGTTGTTGGTGTGTTTGGTTTTCTTGGGTGTTTTCGTTGTTGTTCGACATGGTGGAAGCAACAAGGAAAGTTCAACTAAAAAGAAGAGATTATCAGATTCTCGGTAACTGAAATAATTTATTTAACCAAAAAATAGAATTCTAGTCAATGCTAATAATTTAGAAGAATACGGGTTACTGATAATCGAAAGAATGTAAATAAAAAGAGATTTAGCTGGAAATAATATAAAAAGTAGACCAAAGTATATTCAGCTGGTATTTTTCGTGTCCCTACAATTGTTTATTTCTCTCTTTTTTATAGTTATTTTGGAGATATGAGCCTTACCTTTGTCATAACAAGGCTATTATGGGCAATTAATTACATTAAATGCTACGTTACACAATCATTACATGAAATACATATTCTCTAATGCTTTCAGTATTTAATACCCATTAAATACTATATTTAGACTTTCATGTGCTGTCAGATTCATTTCCTTGATTCTTCTTGATTCTTGAACTTTAAATGTTCTGAATAGGTACGGACGCTGAATTACTTGAATAACTGCATGTGCCTCTTCCGCTACCTTTACTTGTATCCGTTGCTCCTCGTGCCTTTTGGCTAATTATAATTTTTGACTATTTGAATAGTCTACGTGTCATGACACGTCATCTCCAATATGTAAATTTAATTTTTCCAATACACCATGGTACAATAATCTATTTCAATGTTTAGTAGCTAGAATATGCTGTAAGTTTCACAAGAATGATTTAGTGTGCTGTTATTTACAATTCTCACAATCATCGCTGGCTTTAGTTTGAATATTCTCATACGATTAGGGTTAGAAACTTTACTTATAATTTTCATAGTCATTGCTTGCTTCAATTTTTTCATGTGATGCAAAGTTAAAGAAAAATATAAAATTAACTATAAATAATAAGATGAAATATAATCTATTTTGACTTGGATCGAATATTAGAAAAAGGATTAGTTCATAAATTTGATGTAATTTTCTATGATTGCGCATAGCAGAATAAGTTGACTAGTTTGTTTCTAAGTTTGGCGATTGACCTCTATTTATCAAATGGTAAATGAATCTTTTTACTATTTCTAAGATAGCAGTCACTCTATGCAGTAAAATTCTGAGCTTGCCCTAGCTCGTCATTGACCATACAACCCGTTGTTTTTCTACTAATGTTGACAAGGTCTGAAGCTAATTCATTGTAACGTCAGATTATTACCAAAGCAACACTTAGCAAGAGCTCATATATAGTAGTAAATGTGCCAAGAAATCCTGCCCTTCCTGTAAGCTACAAAATGTAGAGACGAATTTTCTATAGAGCATATATCCAATAGAAATTTACAATCATCCTCTATATTGCTTGATCTTAGCATTGTCCTGCTCCAGTTCAACTCCACATGGTTTTTGAGGGATGACTTTTTTGGATCAAAGGGCCCACTATCAGGGGTGGATATAGCTTATCAGGTACGTACGGGTTCATCTAAACATACAAAATATAGAATATATGTAAAAACATGTTAAAATATAATTTTAACATTACAACAAGTTTAATGCTAAAAATCTTAAAGTTAAGTAGAACTCATCCTGGATCCGACTCTACAGCCATTATAGACTTATAGTTGATCACAAAGTATCCTCTGCATTCCTGGTGTTATCTAGAGCAACATATATAGCATTTGCATCCCTATGTTCAAGTCCATCTCTCAAGCCTAGTATCTAATATTGCACTTTGCATTTTGTATTCTCTTCTCCATATTATTCTCAATAAAGGGCATATATATTGTGTGTATGAGCAGCTATATAGAATTTTAGCCTATTCATTTCTCTCCAGAACCATGCTTTGATTAGATTAATTCAGTTAATTACTCCTTGTCTAATTTCATCATTATATCTCCATTCATAAAGTAGTAGCAGCATCCCAATTAGGCAATTCTTATAACTAGCACTTAGTAAAACCAGAGAGGAAACTAGTATAAGGGACTATTATCCTATTACATAATATCATCCCTATTACATTATCAGTTTTAGAGGAAACATCTCTCTCTTTTTTCTTATCCCAGTGAGTTAGTTTGCAACTAGCACAAGATTTTAGAAACTAGAATAATATATTTGGAAGGTGTTTGGATTGGCTTTTAGGTTGACCAAATTAGTTTTAAGCTCTTTTAGTATTTAGCAAAATCTACTTAAAATAAGTTAAAAACTACTTAAAACAAGCCAAAAGCAATAAGACGGTCAACTCCAACTTATTTCTTTTTGACTTAAATACTATTTCTGCTGAAAAGCCATTTTTTAAAGCCAATCCAAAACGAGCTCTGGTTGGGCAAAAGGCCAGCTAAAACTGATTAAGTATTTGCTAGGGAGAATTTTGTGCCATGATATATAATTCAAGTACTTTAGTAAAGATTGATTATGTTAAATTGGTCTATTCATCTTTATCAAGTTCAAAGGATTTAAAGTTAAATCTTTTAGACAAACTAATAATTCACATACTCTCAACGAATTGTTCGGAAAAAGCTTGATGCCTTAATTTTATACTCTACATCCGTTACAATTTAGGAACTTATTTCTTTTTTTTGTCCATGCCAAAAAGAATAATCGCTTTCTATATTTGAAAAATATTTAGTACTATTATTTAATGATTTATAGTCACACAAAATACATACGCCTTATTTTATACCATAAGTTTAAAAAAAATTTCTTTTTTCTTAAACTCTATGTGACTAGTCACATAGTTAGCATAAATTGAAATGGTGGAATAGTATATGTGAAATAAATCAAAACCAATGCCTAAAATTTTACTATTAATATATCAAAATTATGAAATTCGTTCCTCAGAAAAAAATGATCATCCCAACTGCATGGTACTGTTTACCTGACAACAACAGCAGTGGATAAGTTCAAATACGAATTCAGTGGTACGCTGGCTAGGTATGGTGCTGCAAATTTCTAGGGTAGTAGTAATATTACACAAAAGGAAATATACCAAATGTTCATTTCAGAGGACTTAATTAGTACTAAGTTCATGAGTCTGAAGGATTAATACTAAAAGCCCAAACGAATTTGAACGATGCATTGTAAAAGTTGGAACATCAGAATATAACTCATGTAATAGCTAAAGCAGCATTCAGCCACAAATTTTGTGATGTTGAATCAAATAAAACATCTTACACCACGTTAATTAAACTTCAGCAAATTAAACATTCTTACGCTTAAACTTCAGCAAATAAAATATTCTTACACTACATCAACTAATTAAACACCTCTAGCTAGTTGACACATCCCCTAACAATGACAGCATCGAGCAGCAACTTGAAATCAGGGGTCAGGCGCACCTGGGAACTGTATTGGAGATAAAAAGAAATGTTGTAATACTATGGCCATTACCATTTTCAAAATTCAAGGAATAATATCTAAAATGAATAAACTGAAGTTTCTCAAATACATCATAGCAGAGAAGAAACAACCTTTTAGATGAGAGAAACCAACAAAATAAATTGAGCAAGCAAGCAACAAATATACGGTACGCTCAGCAAATAAAAAGAATATATATAGAATGAATAAATTGAAGTTTATCAAATACATCAGAGTAGAGAAGAACAATAGAACCCAACAAAATAAATAGAGCAAGCAACCAACAAACATGCTGAATACCAGTTATAAGCATGAAACAAAGGGTAATAAACAAGATTCTATATCTGCTACTAACCTTTTCACCAAAATAACAAAAAACAATATTCGAACTTATTTCTCACCAAATAGCTAGGAGATGATTTATAGTAAGAGACGAAAGTGAGAAGGAATTTTTAATGATACCCGTGGGAGTTCCTGCTCAGGTGGGGCAACCTCCTCCGCCGGTGCTAAAGCCTTTATCCACTCTGTAACTAAATTAAAAGCTGAAAGAAGGAGAGAGATTCCGCTACCAATAGCCAAGAGAAAGTACATAACAATCATAAATATTGGAAGGTGGATGGTTTTGGTGACATAATGCAAAACCAGGGGAACGATACCACAACAGCTGACTAACCCAGATAAGCCTATGCATACAGCGTGGTAGACAGGAATGTTGCCCAGTATATTGCAAATACCTGCCATCTTTTTTTGACTTGGGAAGGAAGAAATATTTTGGAAGGAAAGAGGGATATGTGACTGTCAGTAATGAAGAAGGAAGAATATATATAACAGAGCCAGACGTTTGTTACATTGGGATTCGTGAATCCTCTTCCTTTTTTTTTTTTTTTTTTTAATTCCCCAATTTTAAGTGAATACTGAAGTCTAGGCTACTACTTATACTGATTGTTGTGTAATGTGATGATTATCTTTATACTCTATAACCTGCCAATTTCATATGATATTTTTTGTGAAAGAGAGTGATATGTGAATCAAATTATATAGAATCAGGCGTTAGAAAATACATGGGGAATCATGCGCCATTTTTATAAGTCTTAATACAAAAGAATCAAGCGTTCGATAAAAAATAATATTTACATTATCATTCTTACATAATTAATCCTCGCATTCTAATTCCTATATTATATTTTATATATTTAAATTATTTCCCAACCAAACAATGTTAATATCAAGGTAATATTATGGAGGGTATATTTAGTTTGTACCAAACTAATAAATATTATAAAAAATACAAATTGTTATATTATACCATTTAATTAATATGCATGTTGAACTTGTTGTTAAATAAAATATTTTAATATCTTATTAATTTCTGTAGAGTTTTGTAAATATAACTTATAATGTCATAGTATGTAATCACATAAAGCGGGGTAAAAAATGAGAATGAAGTACTAAACCACGAGGAGATAAATGAATATTTTAGTGGGATATATTGACACTCGTATATTATAGGAGTACTCTTGAATTAGACGTTAGTTGTTACCTGGGAAACGTGCATCGTCCTTCTTTCGTTTTATTTGAGATAATATTAAAAACAACCTCTCTACCTCAGAGTAGGGGTAAAATATGCGTACACTCTACCTCCCCAGACCTCACTACGGCCTCATTTATTTGCACTTAATGGATCTCTGAATCTTAATCATTCAGATATCATACATTAAGTGCGTTTGTTTTTAAAATTTGAATCTTAATTATTCAGAGCTTAATCATTAAGTGTGTTTGTTTTTTTTACTTCACAACCACTTAATAGGTCTGAATAGGTATGTATGATTCAGATCTATAACAGAGACTTAATTTCATTAAGATGCTATCATATAGTATTTATTATTAACTGTCGTCACCGTCTATCATTATCAACTACCAACATGCCACCAACAACATCATACTCAACCAACCTCACCACCACCACCACGCAACCATCATCCTCAATCACAGCCGCCACCATTATTGACCATCACCGCCCACTATCCCCACCACTTTGACCACCATCACCCACATTCAATACTCATCCACCTCAACTAACACAATTGACCACCCCATCACCACCAACAACCATGGCCGACATTGCCGATCATTATAACCTACCACTACCCACCCACCATCTTCCTTAGTCACAACTACTACCACCACCCGTCATTATTAACTATTATTAGTCACCACCACCACCACCATTACCATCCTGAAATATAATCGCCACCACTACCAATAGCTACTAGTTACTAGCATAAACCACATCATCAACCAATACTACCACCATCCACCATTGCTAATCGGTATTCACCCGTTAACCATCACCACCAACAACTATCATATTTTTAAAAACTATAAATTTTATTGATAAAATATTAGATTAGTTATTATTTCATTTGAATTTTATGTTTATTAATTTTTAAATAGAGATAAATTTTATATATTCAGATGTTTAAAATCAAACAGCTTTAATTATTTAGTATTCAGATCTTAATACACATCTTAATATATTCAGATGTGTATTCAGATTCAGATGTCTTAATCTTAATACATATCTTGATATTCAGATGTGTATTCAGATTCAGACGTCTTAATCTTAAAAAAATAAATGAGACCTAAGTGGGATTATACTGGATTGTTGTTGTTGTTGTTGTTGAGCTACAACAACTCTAAACTAGATTTTAAAAGCACTTCTTTTTAATTTTTTTTTATCTCATGAGTTGATACCACGTTGATGGTAATTTATAAAATTTAACTTGATTTTCATAATTAGTATGTATTATATGTTAATTATACTCCCACCGTTTCGTATTAGATTATATAGTTTTCTTTTTAATTTGTTCCAAAACAAACGATACATTTAAATTTGAAAATAATTCAATTTTAAACTTCTTATTTTACATATTTACCTTCAATGAGAAGCTTTTATAGCCACACAAATTTCATGACACTACAAACCTTTTACCTCTTAAACTTTTAAAATCACAAATTTCAAAAGCTTTTTTTTTTCTTAAACTTCATGTCGAATCAAACTACCTCGTCCGATATGAAAAGAAGGAAGTATTTTTCTTTCCTTTAAACTAAAACTAAAGCCAAAATAAAAATTCGGAATAGAATCGATTTTTTATGTAGTATTTTATCCATATAACAACTTTTACCTATATCACTCATTTTTATAATTTTTGTAAAATTACCTCTTTTTAACATTCATCAAAATACTAATAGATTCACAACCTATAAAAAAGATGAAGCAATGGTGGTCAGGTAGAAAAAATTGTTTGTGATGGCGTAATGTTTTCCTGATTAAGGAATACTTATTTACTTTTAAAAGAAAAGGATTGGAGAAGAAGAAGAGAGAAGTTCTAAAATTTAGAGAATGTTTTTTTTAACAGAATCAAACATGCATGAAGATCGGAGCTAATTATTCATCACCTTGAAATTTAAGAGAAACTATAGAAATTCAGCATCTTCCTCACAATAGAAAATTAAAATATGTAGCTTCTACAACTATTCAAAATCTTTTATTTTTTCCCCTGGAAGCTTAGTAATTCCCTAGTAGATCATAGTGGGCTGCTTCATGAATTGAATCAAATGGGGCCGTATTAATTTAATTAATTTAGACATAATTAAATGGAAGATTCGCGCTCATTAAGCATCATATCAGAAGAAGAAAGGGGCTTAAGTCATCTCTTTTAATTCGATAAAGGACTTTCTTTTTTTAATTTTCCATGATGGTCGGTTCGTCCCTTAATTTTAAAGGGATACAGTTCTGATTTCTAGTTTCTCAAACTTGACCAACTGGCTATAAGTTTCCCTAATTCCGTTTAAAAGTGCACCTAAAACTTCTTTTGTTTCTGTTTTCTCTTGTTCTTATAGGGTCTGAATATGAAAATAGAATAGGTAAAGGTATATTTTAAGAGTGAATTCTTAGACCCACAAGTAACGGGAAATAAACAGAATGTGCAGCGCAGGGATCCTTCTACTTCAAAGTTCTTTATAATCAACTTGAAAAAGACAAAAACTGATATGCCATATTCAACCGTTTAAACTTTAAACTCGACTGACCATCTTTTACATTGTGCATCTTTAAAAACATAGTTAAAAATAAATATTAACATTCTACGCCATTTTAGATTAGACGGAAATATTTGATATCTCTTGGAGGGATATCAATGAAAGGATCGGAAAAGTTGTTAACATTCCAAATTGTAAATGAGTCAAGTATTTGAAATAGACCTTCGGGGCTTATTTTCCATTGGCTTCTTCCGCTAATAATTTTCCAAAAAAAATAAAAATAAAATGAAAACAGCAATACTAATTCTCATTTTGAAATAAACTTTTATATTTGGATAATATAATTATTTGAAAATACAATGGTGGCGTGGTAAGACAAATTGGTGATTCAGTGATGGCATAATGTTTTTTCGGATTAAGGAATACTTATTTACTTTTGAAAGAAAAGGATTGAAGAAGAAGAGAGAAGTTTGAAAAATTATTTAGAGAAAGTTTTTAACAGAATCAAACATGCATGCATGAAGATCAGATCGAGCTAATTATTCATAGACTTGAAACAGATGTAGATATTCTTTAACATCCAAATGAACTATATTATAGGATTGCAGGACTAGAATCGTAAAACATTACACAATGCAAAAATAAAGAGTAACTAACTAGTACGAACAGTGCAACATCATGAAACTAAATGAAGCTTGAAATAGCTAGCTAGGAACATTACGTGAGTGCAAAAAAGGAACGAACATATGTATGATGCAAAAAAGGAATTAGTGCATGAACAGATGAAGATCTACTACCATGAACAAGGTAATCTAATTAGCTTCCTTGGGGAGCCATGGATAAACCATCCGATCGACGTTGCGGAGAAACCGGAGCAGCAGCAGCAGGTTCTCCAGATAAAGATTTTCTCAGATCTTCAACAACATTGTAAATCTGAAAGAGGAAGACGCTACCGAGAGAGAGAGCTAGAAAGAAGGCAAACACAATACCACCAGTTGTTACATGGTCGGTGGTGGAGTTTTTGTGTAAATAATGCTTTACCAAAAATGTTATTGGCCCAGCGGAAATAGCACCAGTAAATGCTGCCCATCCTGCATATTTGTAAGGGAAGTTGTAAATGATATTACCAATGATGGATGGTTCGTCCATTTTATGCAGTAAAGGAAGATGAAGTAGATGATGAGTGGAAGATGATTAGTAGCGATGGTAGCTAGCTACAATATATACACGCTAAAATCAGCCGCCCGCAACTGCTCTCTCAGATTCTAACAAACTTTTCTGGATTAACCCACTTGCATGCCCACGGCGCGTTTGCCATTTCCCATAGGCATGGTAGAATAGTCCACGTCAGCTCAAGCTTTGATATTCCAAATTTCTTTTTTAATTTTTCAAAATTTATTAAAATTCTCTCCAACGAAATATAGTTATTTTGATATATATATATATATATATTGTTTTAATAGTATAAAATAATAAATAGGAGTATATAATAGTTGAGTAAGACTATTATAGAAATATAATTTTACAAAGAATATTGTTTGGCTCATAAATATTTACAAGTATTTATGAACTCAAAGCAATTGTTAAAAATAAAGGGGCCAATCATAGCAAGTCGTAACATATCTGAAATTCAGTAGAGGAAAAGATAATGGAAACATATATAGAGACAACAAAAAATATTTAGTGATCTTTATTCATGATAATGAATTAATCTGCCTCTCCATGAAGAGGTCAGATCCTTACAATCATGTTTTCATAGATCTACTCTTATTCTGTGTTTTTAGTATTGGGTTCTCACTCTCCATTGTACTCTGTATTTCTTAGAACCCCTATAGGGAGAGAGTGGAGGCCCCCTTTTCTCCTGCATGCCTCTGTATTTATAGGTCTTAGTTATACGAGTTGACTTTTCTTGAAGATTGGGTCCGTGTCAGGAGATTATTGCGGGCGTACCTGGGAGGCGTCGACCTCGGCCAAAACTTCTAGGCGGATACGAATAATATCTTGCGGTCGGGGGCGGCCTTGCCTCTTGTGGCGTTTGCGCTAATCGAGGGAGGCCTCGCCGCTTGTTGCGTATGCGTGGGTCGAGGGAAATGATTAGCCCACTTGATTTATAAGGTCGAATTATAGCTCATACAGATAGTCCCTCCGCTTATCATGGTCACGTCGAGGCGGACCGTGGTAAGCGAATATGATCGTTTGAGGAGCGTGGTAAGCGAATATGATCGTTTGAGGAGCGTCCCCTCCCAGATGAGGAGACGATAACTTCTTATGGCGTCTCATCGCTATTTTCTTTTTCATGGAGGGGATGCGACTGCGTGCGGTCGTTCGTGGCAACGGGTAATGGTTGGTATGCCATAGTCATGGGTTTGGGTACATTCTTACCCGTGCTAGCTCTGGGACGCGGGGCCTGATTGCTTTGGCCGATAAGGCGTCTTCACGTTCGGCAGCTTTAATTTAGGCGCACACTCGCTGATTTTGATCATGGTGGCGACGATTTTGATGAAAACTGAACCGTTCTCTGACGGTTGGGATGCGCATTTATTGGCGCCTGTCGGTTTCCCGAGGTTTGATTTAATTTGCCTATAAGAAGGCTTGGTGTGTCAGACATCTAACACTCTTTGATTTACTAATAGCCTTCCTCTTTATCAAATTCCTAAAGAATTTTGTTCTTTCTGCGACATACTTGTTGTTCGTTCTTAGTTATCTTCTCTGTTCCCCCTAAGCGTTCCTTGTGACCTGAATCAATGGCTGGCTCTTCCTCTCGCGACGGTCTTCCGACGTTGGTACCGGCTGTTCCTTCGGTGATTGAGGGGTTGTCCCTAGTGCTTCCAGACGGTGATCGGAATCAAACTGAGAGAGTACCCTCAGTAGATGAGATACTCCCGACGGCGGGAAGCTTGGCGGTGGATTTCACCGCAGATGGAGGGGTTGACCTAGTTGATGAGGCCCCGTTGATAAGGGAGATAGGTATGACCCAGTTGCGCGAGCAAGGGCTCATCCCCTTCCATGCCAATGTTGTGCTGGCTCTATCGGGGGAAAGGGTTCACCCCGATCGTGTCAGGTATTACGTGTTTTATTCTTATCCCTTCAGGCTGGGGTTCAGGATGCCCCTCCCCAATCTATTAGTTGATTTCTGCCAGTACTACAGTGTTTGCCCGGGGCAGCTCACCCCGTCCGTGTACAAGCTCTTGGCCATGCTGCTGAAGTTCTCGGAGCTAGCCGGCCGGACGGTCACACTGCAGCAGGTTCTTGGTCTCTATGCCCCTCAGCGGGTCCGGGGGAGCATGATCCGAATGGTCCCAGGGGGGTGGCAGGACCTGGTGAATGCTTTGGATAATGAGGTCGAGCCTCATCATTCGAATAATTTTTCTACGTCAGGACCGGTCATCTGGTGGTGCCTTCTCCAGGGTTTCCTGAGACCTGGAATCAAGGCCGTAAGTCACGCTTTATCCTTTTGGCGGGGTCGAACTTATTCTTCTTCTTCGTTCTTTGAATGATTGTTGTTTTGTTGTTATTTCTGTAGCCAAGAGGTCGCCCCCGCCTTTATTCACTAGCCTGCACGGATGGCCGAAAGTTATCCTTTCGCATACCGAGGGGATCCGCTCGTAGACATCCTTCTCAATGAGGCACGGCCAAGGGCCGGCCGTAGGTAAGGAGTTTTCCTATCTTTGGACGTGTCCGATTTTTGGTCGTTGCCGTGACTTGAGGCTGACCCAATTTTATATTTGCAGAGCGGGTAAATTGCGGCAGCACTCCTCAGCTAGTATTCCGGCGGCCTAGGGCGATCGCCAGGTTCTTCACTGCGCCAGCGGCAACTGAGGTGCCCAGGGCCGCTTCTGTTGATTTTGTAGTTGCGCTTTCTCCTGTGCGCCCCTTGCTCGATGGTGGGGGCCTGTCGGGAGCGGTTCGCCCTCGGGAGGCGTCGCCCTCTCGTGATGAAGAGGAGAGGCCTTTGATTAGGCGAAGAACCATTCCCCCCGGCTCCCTCAGCAGCTCGGCCCGCTGCCCAATGAGGTGATAAATGTGGATTCCCTGCCCCCCTCCGAGGCGAGGGAGGGCGCTGATGCGGCGCGCGTTTCAGGAGGCGGGCCATATGATTCTCAGGCCCGAGAGGAGCGAGAAGGAAACGCCGCTCCTACCGCTCAGTCCTCTACCCACAAGTTCGAGGTGGGCGAGCCCTCTCGGGTGGCCGTGGACATTGGCGACTCAAGCACTCCATCGACAGAGGTGGCTGCAGTGGGAGAGGGGTCCCCGTCAGGTTCTGACTTGGACTCTGAGGATGTTCCCATATTTCGTGACGAGGTCACGAACGTGACTGTTCATCCAGATGGGAGGTCGCGGGTCATCGAGATTCTCGCGAATGAGAATTTATTGCTGAGGGAGTCCGCTCTATTGCCGTTGCTGAGCCAGTTGTGTTCCTCCGTTGAAAATCAGTCGCTGATAGAGGTGACGGATGTGGGCTTAACGAATGAGGTGGCGTCGCTGGGAATGAGAGTGTGTGTTCTGGACTGATTATTTTTCCTTGAACCTTTCGTTTTATGGGCTTCTATACCAGACTCCTCTGCTCTTTTTTCTTTGTTTTGCAGGTGTTTCTGTTGCAGGTGGAGAGCCTCCATCGGGCAAATGTTCGATCTGGGGTACTCCTTCGGGTTCTCGAGAGGTGCCGCCGGTATCGGATCTGGTGCAGGGAGCTTAGTGAGCGCATAAGGGATGATCCCCGTAACCACAAGCTGGTTGGGAAGTTAGCGCGGAAGGAACTACAGAGGAGCCATGCGCTTGGTCGTGCTGAGGCCCTGGAGGAGCGGCTGCAGCAGGTGAGTGATGAGCTTAAGGCTGGAAGGAGGGCATCATTTGAGAATGAGCACCTATGCTTGGCCAGGGTGACGGAGGTCACCTCGGAGTGGAGCGGAGTTGCTGCGCTGGAGGGGGAAGTGGCCGACCTGAAGTGCGAGTTGGCAGAGCCTTCTGCCCGGACGACCGAACTTGAAGGGATCATCCGTGCCAATGATTCCCAACTGTCGTTGGTGAGGGCCGCCGCCTATTTCAGGGAGAGTGGTCTCGAAGAGCGGATCAGGATACTGGAGCGGAATGCTCAGGATGTCGTGGGGCAGATTGCACTCATTGAACAGGAGAATCGGTGTATCCAGGAACAGTCCGCATGCATGGGTAGCTCCCGTGAAGCTTGGGTTTACGCCGAGGCTCAACGGGACATATATAAACATCTGTTCGAGGCTGGTATGATCTTTGAAGATACCTTCGAGGGGGCGCGCCAGAGGGCACGAGAAGCCCGCGAGGAGTGCGACTTTGACGCCGCAACGCCCGGCATCGATGATGTCCTTGGCGGAGCTTGGCCGGAGTTTGGAATGATGTGGGCGTCGCGAATGCCGGCGGGGGCGGAACTGGCGATGGAGTGGCGCAGGCGGGCGATGATGTGACTGGCACGGATGGCGGTGTTGGCAATCCCCAATTAATTGATGATTAGTTGATAATGCCTTCTTCGATTGTTTCCGTGCTATTTTTTCTTCCTTTTTTTTATTTGATTGATTGTTGTGGTTTGCTTCAGAAAATATTTGCATTGGGGCGGACAAGCGTGGCCCGTGTCCGCCTGTTTTAATTGAGGGAGGGGGAATTCCCCCCTTTCCCGTTGTTCACTTATTGCTCGCTTCACTTTATGTTTTCCTTTAGTATGGTCGTTAAGTGTTCCGGATCGAGGGCTCGTAGCCCGAGTTTTATTTCATCTATCGTTGAATTTAAGTTGGCGAAGGCTCATAGCCTGAGTCCCAATTCAACCGTAGTTGAACGTCGTTGATTCTTTTGAGTCGAGGGCTCATATCCCGAGTTTTTGCTTCAACTGTCGTTGAATTTAAGTTGGCGGAGGCTCATGTCCAGAGTCCCAGTTCAACCGTAGTTGAACATCGTTGATTTTTTTGAGTCGAGGGCTCATAGCCCGAGTTTTTACTTCAACTATCGTTGCATTTAAGTTGGCGAAGGCTCATGGCCTGAGTCCCAGTTCAACCGTAGTTGAACGTCGTTGATTCTTTTGAGTCGAGGGCTCATAGCCCGAGGTTTTACTTTAACTATCGTTGAATTTAAGTTGGCGAAAGCTCATTCAACTGTAGTTGAACGTCGTTGATTCTTTTGAGTCGAGGGCTCATAGCCCGAGTTTTTACTTCAACTATCGTTGAATTTAGGTTTGCGAAGGCTCATGGCCTGAGTCCTAGTTCAACCGTAGTTGAACGTCGTTGATTTTTTTTTTTTTTTTAGTCGAGGGCTCGTAGCCTTGTAATAGTTCAATTGTTCTTTTGGACAAGAAATACAATTCTCTCTATGTATATCTCTATGCTGTTTATCTTCTCTACTATTGCAGTCTATTTTTATTAAAACTATCCTAGGGTTCATTATTTTCGTTTACCCATCTTTATTGAATTATTTGCTTATAAATAGTTTCCGGAAACAGGCTCTCTACCCTTTCGGGTAGGGGTAAGGCCTGTGTACGTATTATCCTTCCCAGACCCCACTTTGTGAGAACATACTGGGTAGTTGTTGTTGTTGTTGCTTATAAATAGTTTAATATGTTTTGAGTCAAACATGTATGTTGCCTTTTCTTTTCCGAAATTGGTCATGAGTAAACAATAGTTTGCAACTAGCCCACATTCTTTCTACAAATTATTCTTCTAAAATCCTAACCACATTCAGCCGCAAAACCCTCAATTCTTACTCGGGCCTCCCCCCATCTCTACAGCGAAATCCTCACATTTCCGGCAATCGAACGGTATGTTTCTGGTATTCGCTGGCGTGCTTTTTACCCCTCCCTTCTTCTGTAGATGTTGAATCTATTAGTTTTTTTTTGTTGTTGATGTATTTGCTCCTTTTTAGAGAGACGGCAACAATAGTTTGACTTGTTCGCTTGTACATCTCTATGCAAAAATTCTGTACATTGAAAAAATTGTTCTCCAGAGGAGATTCATATTGTGCTGGCGTAGATGAAGTTTGTTTCCTTTGTTATTGAAGATAATTCTTTGAAGAAGGGGAAAAAAGGAGAAAAGTTAATTAAACGAAAACAAAGGGTGTAAAAGAAAGATATGGCGTTTGAGCTTTCCTCTATATTTGTGTCATCAACTCATCCTTGTAATTCATGTAAACTACAAAACTTTGTACATTTTTGGGAGGAAAGTTTTGTAGTTTGGGCATGGTTTAATAGCTAGGAGACCGAAATATGGTGAACGAGATATTTTATGACCTTTGTTGAACATTAACATCTGTTGAAAGATTGCAAATACAGAAATTCAGACTTCTGAAAGCGTCAAGGCAGGAGAATGTAAGGCAGGAAAATGCTTACATTCTCTCACCTTTTGAACTTTACATTGACATGCAAACTTAGTCCAGTTTTCCTTCTCTTTTTGGGGTGGGCGGAGGCGGGAGAGGGGAGAGATTTTACTTTGTTGTGCGTGTGTGTATGTATGTATATATGTATATCCCCCATGGGGTCTCCAGAGGTTATTGTGTTACTTTGCTGTTTCCTATGGGGCTAGAGTTAAATGTTTCACTAACTAAATAAAGAGGTCAGAGAATGGTTCATAGGTCCTGACTGGAAGTTGGTATTCCGCTTCTTCATGTGTTGTTCATCTTTCCCTCTTATGTAGCTGTTTTACTCTTCTTGTCTCAGGTGCGTATGTCTCATGGATTATTCAAATTGTCACACTAAGAATTCCTTTTGTGTTGGTTATACGAAAAAAGAATGATCCTCTATTTTGTGCATTTACCAGTGTTACCAAAGGCGGAAAGCGCGAAAAAGGCTCTAAGACCCATTGGGGCTTTAAGCACAAAGCGCAAATAAAGTGTGAGCTTTAATGAAGACAAGCACAAATGGAGAAAAAATAAAATTATATAGTTGTAGTCCAAGACTTAAGGGGAGCCGTAGCCGGTAAAGTTGCTTCCATGTGATCAGGAGGTCGATGTTCCGAGCCGTGGAAACAACTTCTTCTGAAAATGTAGGGTAAGACTGCATATGATAGACCCTTGTGGTCCGGCCCTTCCTGGACCCCGCGGGAACTTAGTGCATCGGGCTGCCTTTTTATTTGTAGTCCAAGTCTTAGAATTATCTGCATTTATAACAAATATATGGACAAAGAAATTGAAAAAAGTACGATAAGGTGAAGTATCAATTTTTTTAGTGTTGCCTCTTTTGGACTATGCTCATTGGCAAGGAAAAGTATGCCTTAGAGCCTTGATGACGACACGGAAGCGCCCACTAAGCGAGGCAGACCGTCACATGTATTGTGCCTCGCTTGAGGACTTAAGTGCGCCTTTGACAACACTGACATCCACATTTATTAGCAAAATCCTTTTCCATATGCTCAAAATATTTAAGAATCTGGATTTCATGGTTCATACACTTTCTACTTCACTTGTGCTACTAAGAAAACATCATAACGTGTTAGTGCTGTACTCTGTTTTACTTCAATGGGTGAATCTCTTGGTTGATTTTGCTTTAATCATCTTGTTACAGATGCACATCTTGTCTTAGTTTTGGAGTCTCCAAGCTTTAATGCAATTCATTTTGTGATTCAGGAAGTTGGTTGAACCGCGAGGAGACTATGCCACTTTATGATTGTATGCTTTTACTGAAACCACATGTAAAGAAGGAGGCTCTGATGGACCTTGTTGCAAAGGTTGGAAGGCATGTTTATAGGAAAAATGGTGTGCTTACAGATTTAAAGTCATTTGATACTGTTAATCTGGGATATGGCATTAAGAAACTAGATGGAAGATACTATCAGGTCTGTCTCTATTATCCTTTCAATATATTCACATTTGCCTTCTTTCCCGATAAGTAAATGATTTATCAGAATTCAGAAAATCATCAAAGGTGAAATGCAGTCCATAAACATTCAACCATAGAAGCAATAGAGACAAAAAACGTAGGTGATTTCTTCTCATCAGCCAAGCTATAATTGGCAAAGTTACCCAGTACCTGTGTTGGTGGTAGGTTGGTGGTAGGTACCAGATAGCTGGTAGAATATCATATCTCAAGCCATTTGGTGGACTGTCTGGCTTGAAAGAAACAATAGAATTTTTGAAGGCTCATCGAGTAATATTCACAACCTTAAACAGAGATGTATTTTTTTGTTAGCTTTTTGGTGCAATTTGGTAATTGAGCATGATGTAGATGGAATGCTAGATACAATAGAGGATTTGCGCAACCTGTATTTATGCCTGATGCACTGGCTTAGTGCATAAATTTATAATATCTTTAATTACTTATCCAAAAAAAAAAAAAAAACCGGTGGAATAATGAGGTGTACGAAACATGACCCGTACACCACAGTTATCAAAAAGCGAAAAAAAACTTTTAACTTTAGAGGTCCCGAAATAGGAATTTATTCTGGCAAGAGTTCCAATTTTTGGTCATTATTATGTCTGGCGTTTTTACCAGTTGGTCCGTCTAGCAGCAGAGATAGAGCTGTTTAGCCCCATCCTCATGTTTCTGCTGCTTTCCACATTTAGATACATGATATGATAAATACACTTTAGGTCTGTGACGACGACCATGCTTCTCTAATATCTTTCCATGATGCACTTCGGGGATCTGGGATTGGCCTTTCTGTTCTGTATCTTCACAAAGGAATCAATAATTTTAGGTCAAGCTTCTGTTCTCAGTATTATGATTATTGTTACTACATTTTAAAATGTTGCACGTTTTTAGGGTCAACTGATGCAATTGACAGTGATGACACCACCCAGTTTTAACAAAGAGCTGCATTACCTGAACAAAGAAGACCGCCTACTTCGATGGCTTTTGGTTAAGCATCGTGACATCAAATTTGGGTTGGACTTTTTGGACGAAGATGATGCTAAGAGTGAGCTAAGCAAGTTCAGGAGCAACATATACGAAAGTGAGGAAGAAGAGGAGGAAGATGACGATGATGAATATAATGTCGACGAATCCGGGAGGAAGCCGGTCTAGAAAACCAATGAGTTTCTCTATAAGCTGATCAGAATCAACCATAACCCCAACCGAAGGAAGAAAAAAGAGGCCACAAGTAAAAACCTAAACCTATAATTTAAGCTATTGCTTAAACTAATAGCAGAATAGTAGAAATTGATAAAATTTCTTGCAGTCTCTCTGTCTTTTGATCTCTACGATGACTGAATTTGCTTTGCCTCCTTCCATCACCAATCAAGTATAGTATGTTTTTTCTCTTGACCATATTTCCTTGATATTTGATCTTTAGTGTGTTTTCTTCTGTGATATGAGTAGCCTAAATTGCTTTTCCTATTGTTTGCCTAATATTTCTTTGCTTTTGATGCGATACTTATGGGATAGATTAAGTATTTGTTTTACATAAGAGAAATGAGGCGTTGTGTGGATAATGGGAGGCGAATCCTTGTTTACTAAATTAGTAAGAGATGGTTTTCTACAGTTGTATTTATGTTCCTATCATTCACTTCGTACGCAATTCAGGAGTACGAAATCAAAAATTAAATGAGTCAAATACTTTTCTAGTTGTATTATTTTCCTCTATGCTAATGCTATAGCCTATAACAAGTGAAACACTCTATTATGATTGAGACTTCATGTGGGTTTTTACAAATATAAGGTTCCAAGAATTTTAAATAAACTGGATAGAACCGATAGTAACCGAGATGGATTGATAATTCAGAAAATTTTATTATTTGTAATATTTAATATTAACCCAAAAATTGGTATAGTAGAAACTAAAAGGTAAAAAAAGAGGTAACCATCCACTCCTCTAATCTAGGTGAAGGTGATTGGACAAAACCTGCTTACTGCAGATCGTCTGTTAAGATTCTTTGTAAACCGTAAACTCTAGGATTATACAAAGAGCAAAATTGATTGTGTCATAAATTTGAAAGAATATCATCTTGCTCTAAATTTTAACGTTAAATCCTTACAGAAAAACTGATAAATAGACCATCCGAATTCAATGTTTGTTGTGATATTTTGATCAAAGGCAAAGTTTTCAGAGAAGTTAGTTCAATTAAAAATGAGCTTGGCAGAGGGTTCAAGAATAGGGTAGGGTTCGCTTTCTAGTCGTAGTTAGTACCGCCCCTGTTCAGAATAGGGTAGGGTTCGCTTTCTAGTCGTAGTTAGTAGCGCCCCTGTTCACTTCAGCATGCAAGGAATACCTTCGGGAAGAATCAAAGTTTTTCTCCTCTACAAAGCTACTCATCTTTCTGTTAGCTTTCAGTTAGCAGATACATTTTCAGTTTTCAGCTTCAACATTCAGTTACTCCCTCAGAAATGGCTGCTATTATCCCATAGGCTGAAGAGTAAAAGAAAGAATTCAACCCCAGGAGGGGCTCGCGTCTGATTAGCTAGTTGGTGACACAATAGCTTACTAAGACAATGATCAGTCTGGTCCAAGGACGATCAACTACATTGGGACTGAGACACGACTCGGACTCCTATGGGAGGAGCAGTGGGGAATTTTTCGCAATGGGAGAAAGCCCGGTGAACTTTCATTCAATTTATATAAAGATGTTTAAATTTCGAGAGTGAAACGAATAATATGTTAGTTATAATTTTTTCATATGCTTTTTAAATTATAGTTTTGATATATGTAAATTTTATTACGAACAATTAAAAAATTCTATATCCAAATACATAGTCAAATTAAAGGTTTAAATTTCGAAAAGCAAAAAAAGTCACTTAAGTTGGAACATAGGAAATATTAGTTTTTAATTCAGTTTTCAAAATTAGTTTTAGCTTTCAAATTATTCAAATTTATTAGTCCGACGTGAATTGCCTTTTCCACTTGCTGCATTTCATTATATTAGTATAGCTCATGCTTGTCTCCGCTTCGGGGGTATTTATCAAGGAAATTTTTGGGTATCCATTAGTGGTGCTTAGTCAGTTGAGGCTTGCCACGTCGTGTGGTAGGTGCTGAGTTTGTAGGTGACAAAGCACCTGGCTAGGGACAGATTCAGTAGACTCAGTTGGTGAGGCTTGATTCTTTCTAGTATTGTCGATATTCTTTTCAGACGTATAGCTGTTATTACACATTTATATTGTTTCAGGGGAATATCTTTGAAGACTCATGTACTCAAATTTTTTAGATAGAGGCTCATAACTTGTCATTGTAAGTTTAGATTTCCGGATGCTTATTCGTCATTGTTAAACAATTTTCAGATATCTATCATTTGAGGATTATCAGACTCTAATATACTTATTATCCTCGGTAGCATTTTTCAGACAGGACATGGGTGAGTACAGGTAAGTGCCAGTTTGTGGGCGTGACATTTAGGGACGGCAAATGGGGCGGGTTTAGGACTATGCGGGTTTAAAGCTATACGGGGAGGGGCGGGTGCGGGGCGGGTTAACATATTTTTCATAAAAACTAGGAATTTTTACACCCTATAGAAAACCTTAGTACCATATTTATTAATAATAAATACCATTTTAAAATATTACATCATATAAATACATTTTATACTTTATAGCAAAAAATCTAAATATAATTACATACTACAATTAAGGCACCATTTATGCTAACTATTATTTTTCTCTCTCTTTTTGTATTTTCTCTCACATAATTACCGCGTATCTGTAAACCCCAATACAATCGAGTTGTCCTCCTAGATTTCCCGCTCTCTGTTTGTATACAACCAGACTCTCTTCTCCCACAAACCCTAGTTTCTTACCCAAATATGCACAGCAAATGTTTGAGGACCTTGCGGCGTCACTCACACACCGCATTCGTGAAAGAAACAATTTGCAAGTTTTACCAATTAGTCAGGTTGCAACTGATAAAGATAATTCGCAAGTTTTACCAATAAATTTTACCAATATGAAATTTATGAGTTTTGGAGAGATTGACGGCTGGGTTACAACTTACAAGATCCAAAAAAGCTAGAAGTGGGGAAGAGAGAAGATTAAGAAGAAGAGAGAGAAACCCCAGCTAGAAGTGTATTCGAATGTATTCTTCAGTTGTATTCTCTTGTATTCAGGTTTAATCAGTTGTATTTAATTATTTTATTCAGCGGTAGTTAGTTGTATTCAAGTATTTTATAAAACTGTATTCAGTTGTATTTAACCATTTTATTCAGCAGAAGTTAGTTGTATTTTGTTGCATTTAAGAGTTTATTCAGTTGTATTTTTGTTGTATTCAAGTGTTTTATTCGGATGAATTAAGGTGTATTTTATTGTATTTAACTGTATTATTCATATGTATTTCTCTTTATTTAGTTATAATCTTTATTGTCTATCTTTCAAATACAGATTAATGAGGGATCTTTTTAGTTCGTTGAGTTAAATTAGGAGAATATCATGTGATTTTATTTCCTTTCATTTTTAGCGCAGACACGTTACTGTGGCAATGTTGCTTGAATACAGCTAAATATATGTCAAACTTGTTGGAATTTTAGATTTTATGCCTATATTTTTTGTTGTATTTAATGTTAATGTCGCTTGAATACAGCTAAATACATGTCAAACTTAGCTGGAATTCCAGATTTTACGCCTATTTTTTGGCTGTATTAATGAATACAATAACTTAAATATATGAAATACATTGTATAAAAACATAAAATATATCTATAACACGTAATATAGCAAAATGTATCTATAAATGACTAATTAGACAAAAAAAATGGTGCGTTATGAAAAATTCTGATTCTTAATATCCTATCTGAGCCCATAAATAAAGAGACGTACCATACGACCATTTGTCATGTCGTCTGTTTCGTCGGCAATATTCTCAAACTGACTCTGAAAATCCGATACGGCGGTGGTTTGTCTGAGTTTTGCCAAGCGTCCCTCAGCTGATTCTAACCCTTTCTGACGGAAACGGATTCGCACCTTTGTTGCAAAATGATCCCAACAACCAGTTGTTTATTCCGAAAAGCCAACGATACCATTCGAGAGCTTCTCCGTCCAAGTAACAGGAGGCGATTGAGAGCCTTTGATCCTCTGCTATGTGGTAAAAATCAAAGTAGCGATCTGCTCGAAAAATCCAGGCCTCCGGATTTTCACCACAAAACTGCCCTATCTCCACCGGACCTCTATGGCGAAGAATCGATGCCGCCGTAGGTTGGTCATCGTGTGGGTCTGTCCCATGGCGATGGCGATTGACTTCCATCATTGGATCTCGATGTTGATTTCCCACCACTTCCAGTAACAATGAACGGACATCAGCAAGGATTGAATCCTTCACTCCTTGAACTGATTCTTCTACGAGAGACTTGAGTTTTTGGTCATCTATGTTGCGGAAGCCAAATGTATGTAGTGTGAATGAGTCACAACTACTATACCAAAAATTATGGCAACCACCAAATAATAAATAAGACAATAAACAATAATAAAAGGAACACCAGAATTTACGAGGTTCGGGTAATTTTGCCTACTCCTCGGACACAATCAATATTTTATTCCACTCCAAAATACAAATGAAATAATACTAAAGATAGAAGATACAAATGCCTTAAGAAGATAAGAAGGAAAATGAGAGGTGTATCTAAATCCTAAACATTAGGCCTCCTTTTATAGGAAAAAATCCTACCCACTTTTGCTAACCTACCGATGTGGGAATCCAAATCCAAAATTTTTGACATTTCAACAAATCTCCACCTTGGCAAAAATTCCACATCTTCAATTTTCTCTCTATAACAAATTTTGGTTGTGTATTCATCTTCAATCTTCAGTGTTCAACAATGTTGATCAAATTCAAACAATGTTGAAACTTGATCTCAGTCACTACTTTTGTCAGCATATCAGCAGGATTCTCCGTAGTATGAATTTTCTTCACCGTGACTCCACCTTCTTCTATGATTTCTCGTACGAAATGATACCGAACATCAATGTGCTTTGTCCTGGCATGATAAACTTGGTTCTTTGCTAATTGAATAGCACTTTGACTATCACAGAAAATTGTGATACCTTTTTGTTCAACCTCAAGCTCCTTTAGCAATCCTTGAAGCCAAATTGCCTCCTTCACAGCTTCTGTAATAGCCATGTACTCTGCCTCTGTTGTAGACAAAGCAACTGTTGACTGCAAAGTGGACTTCCAACTAACTGGTGCCTTTGCAAAAGTAAACACATAACCAGTAGTAGATCTTCGTTTGTCCAGATCACCCGCAAAATCTGAGTCACAATATCCAACTACATACTTATTGTCTTCCTGCTTAAAAACTAACCCAATATCTACAGTATTATGAATATACCCTAGAATCCACTTCACAGCTTGCCAATACTCCTTTCCTGGATTATGCATATATCTGCTAATAACTCCAACAGCTTGTGAAATGTCAGGTCTCGTACAGACCATTGCATACATCAAGCTACCAACAACATTTTCATATGGTACCTTTGACATATACTCTCGTTCAGCTTCATCCTTTGACGATATAGTAGTACTTAGCTTAAAATGGGGAGCAAGTGGAGTACTAACTGGCTTAGTGTTTTCATCTATGCCAAAACGTTGTAGTACTCTCTTTAAATATTCTTTCTGAGATAAACAGAGTTTCTTTGAACGTCTATATCTTATTATCTCCATGCCAAGAATTTTCTTCGCCTCACCCAGATCCTTCATCTCGAACTCCTTCTTCAGTTGAATCTTCAACTTATCGATTTCTTCCGAATTCTTGGAAGCTATCAATATATCATAAACATATAGGAGAAGATATATAAAGGAACCATTTTTAAGATTGCGCAAATACACACAATGATCGTATTTTCTTCTCTTGTACCCTTGCTGCAACATAAACTTGTCAAATCGCTTGTACCATTGTCTAGAAGATTGTTTAAATGTGTACAATAATTTTTCAAGTTTGCACACCAAATTTTCCTTTCCAACAACTTTGAATCCTTCTGGCTGAGTCATGTAGATTTCCTCCTCCAAGTTTCCATGTAAAAACACAGTTTTTACATCCATCTGAACTAGTTCCAAATCCAACTGTGCTACCAAAGCCAACATAATTCTAATGGAGGAATGTTTTACAACTGGAGAAAATACTTCATTGTAATCAATTCCCTCCTTTTTAGCATATCCTTTGGCCACCAATCTTGCTTTGTAGCGAACATCTTTTTGGTTAGGAAATCCTTTTTTCTTTGCAAATACCCATTTGCACCCAATTGCTTTCTTTCCCTTCGGGAGATTGGCCAATTGTAACGACCCGGCCTGTCGTTACGGGAATTTACCACCCCGTTACCTTGCATTTACATATGTTATGCTTTTAAAACAATATTAGAGTATATCGGGTGAGTTAGAGGTGATTTGGATTGAAAATGAAACAAATAGCATGTTTGAGGAAAGCTTGAATATGAAAAGTCAACCAAGAGTTGACTATTGAGTTAGAGTGCTCGGAATCGGATTCTAATGATTCGACTAGTTCCGGGGGATCATTTATGACTTAGGAGAACAATCGGAATTGAATTCGGAGGTCCGGTGTAGTTTTAAGCTTGAATTGGCGAATGTTGAATTTTGGCGAAAACCGGATGGTAGGTGATATTTTGATCCGGGGGTCGGAATGGAATTCCGACAATTTCTGTAGCTTCGTTATGTGATTTTGGATATGTCTGCAAATTTTCAGGTTATTCGGACATCGTTTGATCGGGTTTTGGATTGAATGTTAGTTTTGAAAGTTTTGAAGAAACTTAGGCTTGAATCCGTGGTTAATTGGTGATTTTGATGTTTAGTATGGTGTTTTTATGATTGGAACAAGTTCGTATCATGTTTTGGAGTATGTTGGTGGTTTTCGTTGGGGTCCGGGGGGTCTCGGGATGAATCCGGGGGTCCAAACGGACCATTTTTGGAAGAAAAGAGAAGGCTGGTTGTTGTCATAAACGCAGCAGGCATTTGCTCTCCGCGATCGCGGGGATGGGGATGCGATCGCGTAGAGCTGGGAGATAAGGCATCGCGATCGCAGGGTAACAGTCGCGATCGCGTAGAGGTGAACGGGTGTTAATCGCGATCGCAGGCCAATATACGCGATCGCGTAGAAGAAGAAATGGGTCCAGGGAGAATGAGCTACGCGATCGCAGGAATGAAGGACGCGATCGCGTGAGGCAGGGTGACTGTGCATCGCGATCGCGTGAAGGAAGTCGCGATCGCGTGAGGCCGAGAATTTGAGCATCGCGATCGCGTGAGGAAGATCGCGATCGCGTAGAAGAACCTGTTCTGGCAGTGAACTTAAGTCCAGAAACAGAGAGTTACGGGTTTACACCCCCAAAACTCAATTTCAAGCCCTAGAGAGAAGAAAACTCGAGGAAATCACCGAGAAGTCATCGGGTATCGTCGGAGGTAAGATTCTTGACTCAAAAACATCAATTTATGGTAGTATTAACATCAATCTTCATGAAATTGGGTTGAAATCTTGAAGAAATGTGGCCTAAGTATTAAAAACGGGATTTTTGGATTTGGAGGGTCATTTGAACTCCGATTTCGATAAATTTTATATGCACGGACTCGTGGCGAGATAAGGATCGCGTTGGTACTAATTTCGGAATTTTCCGAGCAGTGGGGCCCGGGGTCGGGTTTTACCAACTTAGTGTAATTTTGCGAATTTCATATAAATTGAAGTGGGTTATGATTCTTTGACCCGTAATTGATATAATTATTGTCATTTGACTAGATTCGACACACGAGGCATCGCAATTCAAAGGAAAAGGCATCGCGGACGATTCGACGACCGGCTAAAGGTGAGTAGTTTGTGTATATTGTAGCTTGAGGGTTCGAAACCCCGCTTAGCACATTGTGACGCTAATAGGGCGTGGCTCGCACACCGTGGCGGGTGCGGGATTGATTGTGATTGGGGATTGAGACTTGGTCCATCCCGGGATATGAATAATATGTGTTAGTGTTGGAAATACACGGTATTTGCTATATTGTGGGCTGTAAGCCTTGTTTGGGGCCTTGTGCCGATCCGTACGGGTGTCACACCTCTTTTTACCACATCCGCGAGGATGCAAAGAGTTTTTCCAATTAAAGGACAATCGAGACGGGATTTATTTAATTATTTCAGAGTCGCCACTTGGGAGATTTATGGTGTCCCAAGTCACCGGTTAAATCCCGAGTCGAGGAAAAGAATGACTCTATTTAACAGTCCGCGAACCAGAAATCCGGATAAGGAATTCTATTAACCCGGGAGAAGGTACTAGGCACTCCCGAATTCCGTGGTTCTAGCACGGTCGCTCAACTGTCGTGTTTGGCTTATCTATCTGCTTTTACAATCATGTACTTAGTGCAAGTTAATATCCCTTTACCGCTTTTATTATTATTATTGTTTACGAAAGAGAATGTTGCCTAAAAATATGTTTCGAATCACGTCACATGAAATGCACCCGGATCCTCGACACATTCTTATTCAACATTTCGGGGTTTGGATTTGGGTCACATGAAATGCACACCCGTATTTAAAAAGGTAAAACTAAAATATGCCCGGATCGACTACTTATTTACACTGTTGAGAAAGGCGTGATATTCGTTAAGAAACGACGCATCTCGAAACCTAAATATTTATATGTACATTTATGACGGCTATGTGATTAGTGTAACTATTGGGCGAGGCGTACCTTTGATTCAAATCTAAAGCGAACTACATCTCACTGTATCTTACTTAAGAGTTGATTCCAAATTACTTAAAACTTGCTACGAACCCCATCGCATGAAATGCGCCTGTGGTTCATGTCATGCTTTATTTACTCTTGCCCGAAATTGGGGTCGGGTCACATGAAATGCACCCCGACTCTTTTTAATCTAATTACGTCATTCCGTTGAGTGACAACTTCCTAGCTAATCTTGCTTTTAACATAAGGTCTATCATTTAACAGGTTTGGAGATTATACACATGAGTGGAGAAGATTGAACAAAGATACAACAGACTAATTCGGATTCACGTGCATATCTAATGATAGTGTATCTTTGGCCTAGCTACGCTTTTCCATAACCAAGACTAACAATACAAGCTTAATTGGAGAATAACAGAATGTAATTGAACATAAGACGACTACATGTTTCAATAGACTTTATGCATAAGCTTCAAACTTCATTCTTGTCGAACCAAGGAACTACAATAAAAGAGGTGTGTACCTGGAATGCGGAAGAACAAGGAAAAGTGAGCGATGGCGATGCAGCGACAACAACAAGAAACAGTAACAGGTGCAGCAACAATCAAAGACCAATAACGACCAACAGTAAACCAATAGCAACAACAACCAGTGAACCACTCAGCTAAATACACCAGTAGCAAACTACAAACCAGCCTCAACCATACTGAACCAACAACAACAATGACTAAGCAGTAACAACCAAAGCAAATCAAGAGCTACCCAAGTCAAATGTAACAGCAGCGACCAAGACAGTGGCAACAACTACACACCAGTGGCAGCAATACTTAAACAATAGAAGAGCCAGCACTGTGTTGGACCAAGCAGCAACGCAGACACAACAACAAACACAAATGACCACCAGTAGCAAACTCAACACAGCAACAACCCGGCCAAGCAGCAACCAAACGACCAAACAGCAACACCACAGACCACAAACAACAATAGAAAATCCAGGCAGCAACAAATGAACAATGGCAGCAACACAAACGACCAAACAACCACCAAATGCACACTGCCAACAACAGCAATACACAAACACAACACTCGAAAGCCTAATAGCTCAGCCACTGCATCAAAGCTCACAAAACAGTGACCCAGGAACTAATGAAACAGTTTCTCTGTATCTTTATATTTATTCTTCTCCAGGTTTACTGTTTTGCTCTCCTAGATGCTCTCAAATTTATCACTGTCTATGCCTCTTTTGTTACTCTCAGTCTGCTCCTCTCAAGTGTATGTATGAAAATGCCTATCAATGTATGAATATGCTACTGTTTTTGCTTCTCCAGGATACTCTCAAGTCTGTCTCTATAATGTGTGTGTATGAATATCCCCCTCAATCCTATATTGATGCTATATTTATAGCTCACAGCCCCTCCAGAACACCTGCCCCTAAGGTTACCCCCTACCCTGGCTTCCCAACCCATCATATTCCCTGCACACCCCACTAACTACTGTCCAAAGATGGACTCAAGCCTTAAACAATAAGCCTGGCAGTGTTCAGTGGATACCCTGCTGTGCTCAGTTCCACTAACCCTTTGTATGGGTGTGTGATTAAACAATTATACTATTAACTACACCCAATTATCCCTTTAATCTGAATCAAACAGTAACCAACCCTATACCAGTGAATTGCATCAGGCAGATTCAAGGGATTAATGTTACGAACTATTTGACGACTTTAATCACATTGGACTCATGATTCGTTTTAACTACTAAAACAGAAGAATTGGCCAAATAAAGGGCCTCAAATGAGAAGAAACAGACCAAACGGGTATGGGAAATTAAAAACATGAGAAACTGAAATAATGAATGAAACAAACACACATATTCACACAAATCGACTTAAAACGACCAAAGAAGGAGTGAATACCTCAAAAGAAGACTGCCGACCAAACTTCGAACTAAAACTCGGACTTATTGAAGCCAAACGGGCTTTAATCAAGATGTTCTCGATTGAGAACACCTGGACTAAAGTCCCTTGGACTTCAATTGTGGCTAACCCGGCTTGAATTGAATTTCTTCAAAATTAGGGTTCTTGGGCTCGGATTTGGGGCTTTTGCATTTTTGGTTAGATTCGAAGCAAACCAATGCCGGCGGGGGTACGAGGGAGGTGTGGGGAGACTGTGGTGTGAATTTGGGGTAATTTGGCATAGGTTCGAGTTTGACTCGAATCTTCAAATGAAGATTCGAGGAGCTCCGGCATGATTCGAGGTTAATGGAGGCTGGGATCGTGATGGGGGAGGTGAGGGGAAGGGTTTGGCATTGGTTTGGTGGCGATTGGCCTACCGGAACCGCCGTGAGGCGATTTCCGGCAGGCGGCGCACGGCGGCGTTACGCCGGGGATTTGAGAGCTCCTGAGGGAGAAGAAGGGAGAGGGGGGGGGTCTGGCTTGGGGGGGCGGGGTATGGAAATGAGCTTATATATGTTCTGAGGAGTTAAATCCTGATCGTTGGATCAAACTTAATCAACGATCAGGATCTTCTCACTTAAACCAAACGGCGTCGTTTGGTCAAGTCTTAGGCTGAATGCATATTAGAATTAAAGGATTAATCTGGGCCGTTGGATAATAAAATCCAACGGTCCAGATCAAGTGTTACACAGGCTGTAGCTGGGCGGGTGTTTGGGCTTTTAGAAGAAATCCGTTTGGGCCTGGCTTTTAGACTGAATTTGGCCCAGATCGGATATTATGTGTATTATATGCATATGTGTGTGTATATATATATATATATGTATATATCCATACATATATATATATATACACACATATGTATATATACCAACCTATAACGCCGCTGTTTTTACTACAATTAACGCACACAATTACATATCACCCAAAAAATGTGAATCACATGACTTCGATATCAAACACTAAAAATGCAAAGCCTAGCATATATTTTTTGTATTTTTAATTTAAATAAATAAACGTGCACACAAAAGATAAAAATAACACAAAATCACACAAATCATGCCCAACGCGAGACTATTTTTATTTTTGAATTTTCTGGGAGTACTTCTCGAGTAAGGCAAAAATCACGTGCTCACAGCTGCCCCTCTTTGCGCGTAAACACGCAGAGTTTTCGTGCAAAGATAAATGAGCGGATATAAGCGATTTTTGCCCATCCGAACACTCCGTATGAAGCATTTTGGAAAAGTTTTGACCGAACCTTGCTTCAAAGGTCTCCTACATATCCCTGGCTAAAAGGGAATCAGGTCAATGTAGTTCGGGAAGTTCTGGTAGCTGGGACTACCATGCCTGTTGCGATCTCGCTGTTACTGCTGTTGCCGCTGTTACTGCTGTTACCACTGCTCAGCTGACTTCCTTGTTGCACCGCACTAGGCAACAAAAACAAGAAGTTAGACTAAGTTACAGTACTACAAGTTCTTATCTATCCTTTTTTAACTTGATCTTGTCGCGCTCCTTGCCATCCCGTCTGACTTGGCGTTCCTTCCGATGCTTCTTCTCTTCTTATGAACTTGGATTCGTGCCGGGGATTTCTGTTACATTCTACCGCTTTCCTCTACCAAATTAAACAGATCGCCACTCCATTCTCCAGGCGGGCTCCCTGACTTCAACTATAACTTCAAAATAAATCGCCACTCCGTTCTCCAGGCGGGCTCCCTGACTTCAACTACAACTTCAAAATTAAATCGCCACTCCATTCTCCAGGCGGGCTTCCTGACTTCAACTACTACTTCAAAATTAAATCGCCACTCCATTCTCCAGGCGGGCTCCCTGACTTCAACTACTACTTCAAAATTAAATCGCCACTCCATTCTCCAGGCGGGCTCCCTGACTTCAACTACTACTTCAAAATTAAATCGCCACTCCATTCTCCAGGCGGGCTCCCTGACTTCAACTACTACTTCAAAATTAAATCGCCACTCCATTCTCCAGGCGGGCTCCCCGACTTCAACTACTACTTCAAAATTAAATCGCCACTCCATTCTCCAGGCGGGCTCCCTGACTTCAACTACTACTTCAAAATTAAATCGCCACTCCATTCTCCAGGCGGGCTCCCTGACTTCAACTACTACTTCAAAATTAAATCGCCACTCCATTCTCCAGGCGGGCTTCCTGACTTCAACTACTACTTCAAAATTAAATCGCCACTCCATTCTCCAGGCGGGCTTCCTGACTTCAACTACTACTTCAAAATTAAATCGCCACTCCATTCTCCAGGCGGGCTCCCCGACTTCAACTACTACTTCAAAATTAAATCGCCACTCCATTCTCCAGGCGGGCTCCCTGACTTCAACTACTACTTCAAAATTAAATCGCCACTCCATTCTCCAGGCGGGCTCCCTGACTTCAACTACTACTTTAAAATTAAATCGCCACTCCATTCTTCAGGCGGGCTCCCTGACTTCAACTATAACTCACTGATTTTCATCCTATCTTGATTACCTTCCTTTGCCTCTTGTACCCTATCCTTGTTCCTGCGTTACCTCTCGGACCACCTTCACTTCTGAGTTACCCTGTCTTGGAATTGCTTTCCCCTAGGTCGTGTTACTCTTCTTCTGGCTGCTGGGGATATTTTTGGAACTGTTTACTTGCCTGCTGGGGGGTGATGCTGCCGAGGAAGTATTCTTCGTTTCCTTCACCCCTCATTCTCTTCCCTCGTCCCCTACCTCTTCTGGGACTCACGCTTTTGTTTCCTTGATCAAATTATAGGATGTAATACTGCTGGGGGAATCTCGAAGCCATTTTTCTTTTCCGATAACTGCTGGGGATGATACCGGGCTTCAAAGATCGCTCCGTCTTGTGTTGCTTTCTACACTTATCCTCTGAGTCTTGCTTTCCAGAAAATTTTCGCAACTGGAGAAAATTTTCTGCCCCAGTGTGGTAAACTTCTCGACGGTATGCTTTCCTGCCGTCGGACCCTCTTTTCCTGCTTTAAATCAAAGAAAAATTGTTAGTTTCAAAAGGCCGCGAGTGGTCGTGCCACTCTTGTTAAGGCCATTCTTTTTCAGCTGCTTGGCCTCTCTCGAACTTTGAGGACGACGTTGATGCTTGCTTGGAAAGATGCTTTTTCCACGAACGACCTCTCATCTTTCCTTTTATTCCACTCTTTGGTTTGGCCCGACTCTTTTTAGCCGGTGATCTGTTGCGTGAAATCATCTTTCGGACATGCCACATGTGTCCATCATACTCCATAATTCTTGCGAACTTTCCACTCAGCCTGTCATCCCAATCTTACTATCGTAACGACTTCTGTCTTATTGCCTCGTTCCATGCCTATTCACTTTCAATATATTGCTTTGGGAGACTTGGTAGTAAGCTTTGAAAAAATCAATTTTCGAAAATGAAAGAAAAGAAAAGAATACTGACCGCAAATGACAAAAGAAGAAAAACTTTTCTGAACTCAAAAAATAGGAAAACTTATCTGAATGTGTGCCTGATCCTATGTTATGCCGCGCCTTTGAGATTAAACTAACCAGTCTATTCGTGTCAATCACTTTCTGATACCGCGTCCTGCTAGGGGTAAACGGATGTCCTAACCTTGTCTCATGCAGACATCTTGTAATTATTTTATCCTGCCACCTCATAGTGCCCTTCAAAGGGTTTTCACTAATGGGATTCTCTCATTTCTCTCTATCTCCCGTCGCCTTAAGGTGCCCGTAAAGGTTTTCACCGTAAGACTCTCTCATTTTACTTCTCTCAACTTCCTTCGCCTTAAGGTGCCCGCGAGGGTTTTCACCGTTAAGACTCTCTCATTTATGCTTTCTTTCCCTGCGGCGGGGCATCACCCCTGAGATTCCCTCTAGAGCGTTATTCCCTTTCGGCTTGTGCATCCTGAATTCAATCGAGGGTCGGGACGTCACTCTTGGCTTTCATTCACATGACTTGGCACTTCTCAAATACTGATCGAGAGGTCTTTCTGGTTCTTGATATGGTTTCTGCGCGTGAGGCCGAAGAAAGGGGTTTAGCCTCAACGGTTAGCTTGTTACAACTTTCGGAATCCACACTATCTTTCCAATGAAAACAATGACTTCTGCCCCAGTTTTGTTGCTTGGGGGATTTTTTTGATTTTTATTTTATTATGACCGAGCCGTGTGGCGCCTACGTATCCTTCTTGAGGAATCAGGTCGAACGTAGTTCACTTTTTCTTGTATTACTTTTTGTTTCTTTTCTATTTTGTTACACATCTTCCTTGGTGATTCCGAAAGAGGGTATATGAAAGAATAATTAAGGCTCAAATGGGGAAACAAAGGTTAAAGTGTTTGGGTAGTAGAAAAATTGCCTCCGTCATTTCATTCTCCGAAAAATGCCAAGTACACACAAACGAAACCAAACGTTGACAAATGCATTAAAGAATTACACATAATATCTCTTAACTGCATCGGAATTGATAGCCATATCGGTGCATCTTCCCTCGACATCAGTCAGACATAGAGCGCCGTTGGATAATACTCTAGTTACCACAAAAGGTCCTTGCCAATTTGGAGCGAACTTGCCTTTCGCTTCGGCTTGATGTGGTAGAACTCTCTTCAGCACATGCTGTCCCACTTCAAATCTCCTGGGACGTACCTTCTTGTTATATGCTCTCGCCATTCTCCTTTGATACAATTGGCCGTGACATACTGCTGTCAATCTCTTTTCATCGATCAAGCTCAATTGCTCCAATCGGGTTTTGACCCACTCGTCGTCATCAATCTCGGCTTCAGCGATGATTCGGAGGGATGGAATCTCAACTTCTGCGGGTATTACTGCTTCAGTCCCGTATACCAACAAGTAAGGAGTTGCACCTACCGAAGTCCGGACGGTAGTGCGATAACCCAACAGCGCAAATGGTAACTTTTCATGCCACTGCCTAGACCCTTCTATCATCTTCCTCAATATCTTCTTTATGTTCTTGTTTGCCGCCTCGACCGCACCGTTTGCTTTTGGGCGATACGGTGTGGAATTTCGGTGTGTAATCTTGAACTGTTGACATACCTCTTTCATCAATCCACTGTTAAGATTTGCACCGTTATCTGTAATGATCATCTTTGGAATTCCAAACCTACAAATGATGTGGGAGTGTACGAAGTCCACTACCGCCTTCTTGGTCACCGATTTGAATGTTTTGGCCTCCACCCACTTGGTAAAATAATCAATCGTTACCAGAATGAACCTGTGACCGTTGGAAGCTGCAGGCTCAATGGGTCCAATAACATCCATACCCCATGCGACAAACGGCCATGGTGCTGACATTGTATGCAATTCGGTCGGCGGAGAATGAATCAAATCTCCGTGTATCTGACACTGATGGCATCTTCGCACGAAACTTATACAATCCCGCTCCATAGTGAGCCAATAGTATCCTGCTCGAAGAATCTTCTTTGCCAATACGTATCCGCTCATGTGTGGTCCGCAAACTCCCGAGTGTATATCCGTCATCACTGTTGTTGCTTGACTTGCATCTATACATCTCAACAATCCCAAATCCGGGGTTCTTTTATACAGCACCCCTCCACTAAGGAAAAATCCGTTCGCCAACCGCCGAATAGCTCGCTTTTGGTCTCCAGTTGCTTGCTCTGGGTATACTCCTAACCTGAGGTATTCCTTGACATCATGAAACCACGGCTCACCATCCACCTCTTCCTCTATCACATTACAATAAGCATGTTGATCCCGGACATGGATATGTAACGGATCGACACGAACCTTGTCCGGGTGATGTAGCATTGACGCTAAAGTAGCCAACGCGTCGGCAACCTCATTATGCATCCTTGGGATGTGCTTGAATTCTACCGATCGAAAGCGTTTGGTCAAATCATGCAAACACTGACGATATGGGATAAGCTTTAAATCTCTGGTTTCCCATTCTCCCTGAATCTGATGTACTAGAAGGTCCGAGTCTCCCAAGACCAAGACGTCCCGTACATCCATGTCCACCGCTAATCGCAACCCCAAGATACATGCCTCGTACTCAGCCATGTTATTGGTACAGTGAAAACGCAGTTGAGCAGTAACAGGATAATGATGTCCTGTTTCAGATATGAGCACAGCCCCTACTCCGACTCCTTTTGCGTTCGCTGCTCCGTCAAAGAAGAGCTTCCACCCTGGATCCTTGGTTGGTTCTAACCCCTCAATTTGCAACACCTCCTCATCTGGAAAATACGTCCTCAAAGGTTCGTATTCGTCATCAACGGGATTTTCAGCTAAGTGATCGGCCAGGGCTTGAGCTTTCATAGCCGTCCTTGTCACGTATATGATGTCGAACTCCGTAAGTAATATTTGCCACTTTGCTAACCTCCCTGTAGGCATGGGTTTCTGGAAAATATACTTCAACGGATCCAACCGCGAAATGAGGTACGTGGTGTAAGAAGACAAGTAGTGTTTCAGCTTTTGGGCTACCCAAGTTAAGGCGCAACATGTCTTTTCCAGATGAGTGTACTTGACCTCGTGGACTGTGAACTTCTTACTGAGGTAGTAAATGGCCCGTTCCTTCCTGCCGGTAAGATCATGTTGCCCCAGTACGCAGCCAAACGAATTCTCCAAGACCGTCAGATAAAGAATCAGGGGTCTACCTGGCTCAGGCGGAACTAGTACGGGTGGATTTGACGGATACCCTTTGATCCGGTCAAACGCTTCTTGACATTCTGCCGTCCATTCTATCGCAGCGTCTTTCTTCAATAGGCGGAATATGGGTTCACAGGTTGCCGTAAGCTGGGCAATAAACCTACTGATGTAATTCAACCTTCCCAACAGACTCATTACCTCTGTTTTATTCTTCGGCGGGGGTAACTCCTGAATGGACTTGATTTTGGAGGGGTCCAACTCAATGCCCCGTCGGCTGACGATGAATCCTAGCAGCTTTCCTGATGGAACTCCGAATGCACATTTGGCCGGATTAAGCTTGATGTCGTACCTTCGAAGTCTTTGAAAGAACTTCCTGAGGTCAGCGACATGGTCCTCTTGACGTCTGGATTTCACGATCACATCATCCACGTACACTTCGATTTCCTTGTGTATCATGTCATGGAATACCGTAGTCATCGCCCTCATATAGGTTGCCCCTGCATTCTTCAAACCAAACGGCATCACTCGGTAGCAATAAGTCCCCCACGGTGTGATAAAAGCCGTCTTTTCTGCGTCCTCTTCATCCATCAAAATCTGATGATATCCCGCATAACAGTCCACAAAGGATCCAATTTCGCGTCCGGCGCAATTATCAATCAGGATATGGATATTGGGAAGTGGGAAATTATCCTTAGGACTTGCCTTGTTGAGATTGCGATAGTCCACGCATACCCTGATCTTTCCGTCTTTCTTTGGCACCGGTACCACGTTAGCCAACCATTCAGGGTATCGAGTGACACGAATGACTTTCGCCTGCAACTGCTTGGTTACCTCCTCCTTAATCTTCACACTCATCTCCGTCTTGAATTTCCGCAGCTTTTGCTTGACGGGAGGATATGCCGGATCGGTGGGTAATCTATGAACCACTAGATCAGTGCTGAGTCCTGGCATGTCGTCGTACGACCATGCGAAAATATCTTTAAACTCCATGAGTGTTTTGATCAATTCTTCTCTCAGATTGGGTTCAATATGGACACTTATCCGGGTTTCTTTGACGTCATCCGCATTCCCTAGATTAACGGCCTCGGTATCATTTAAATTCGGTTTGGGTTTTTCCTCGAAGTGACTTAATTCTTCACCGATTTCTTCTACGGCTTCATCATCGCCGTACTCTGACTCACTCTCGTCACTTCTTATTTCATGTGTTATTATTTCCAAACCCGATTGACTTTCTAGGCTGGGTTGATTAATCTTTAAGCACGCCATATCATTAAGATCAGTTGCAAGAAGGCTGTTCAGAAAAGTAAAAAGAAGAAAAGATAAACAAAATTAGACGCGAAGGAACCACATTTCATTAATGGGAATTGTACAAAGGGAAAACAAACCGCAAACTTAAATCAAAAATGAACAAAACAACGGGATTTTACTCCGGGGACAAACCCCCAATACAAAATTTCGAAAGAAAAACAATCCAAGACAAACTACCAAGACTCCTTCCGGACAGGGAGAGGAGTAGCCTTCCAGTTATTCAGTTTTGCCTTTGGTCCCACAAATTGTATCTCGGCATGACTGGATCCCTCACCATCTTCGAGCATACATACATCTGTGAATAGGTTTTCGAACTTCCTGAAGAACTCTTCGTCTGGCCTGACCGTAGGACCGGGAATCTTTGGCGCTGGATGTCCTCTTGCTCCGGACCTGACAAAAGATTGGGAGAGGCGTGGAACAGGCTTTGGGAGCACCCATGTTTTCTGCTTGCTCCTCTTTGCTCGCCGGATGTCCTCCGAGGTTGGCTGGAATCCCAAGCCGAAGGTTCCCAAGTTCTCGACCACCGATACCGGTTGTATAATTCCTTGCAGAGATGCACCTAGCCCTTTACCGGGTACGAAACCATGTCGCAACATTTCATGCGCCACCATGACATCCGCAGTAATTGTTCTGTCGCCGGGAATACATTCCCCTTCCGGAACTCGGTGGGCGGACACCACATCGCAGACCTGATATACCCACGGCCCGACATCTTCTTCTGTTTCAACGAAGGGAATGATGGTGCCCGATTGTGGATCGTTCTCTCCATGGACGACGATCTCCTGCTGGTCCCATTCAAATTTGACGAGCTGGTGTAAGCTGGATGGAACTGCTCTTGCGGCATGAATCCATGGTCGCCCTATTAGGAGGTTATATGACACCACCACGTCCAGCACCTGGAATTCCATGGTGAACTCCACTGGCCCAATCGTCAAGATCAACACTATGTCACCAACCGATGCTTTGCCTTCTCCGTCAAACCCTCGAACGCATACGCTGTTCTTGCGTACCCTGCCGACGTCTATTTTCAATTTGCCCAGTGTAGAGAGAGGACAAATGTTAGCACTGGACCCATTATCGACCAAGACTTTGGTAACCACCGCCTCTTCACACTTCACCGTAAGATATAAAGCCCTGTTATGCTCAGTGCCTTCCTCAGGCAACTCGTCATCGGTGAAGGTGATCCGATTTGCTTCGAAGATCCGATTGGTGATCTTCTCCAAATGGCTCACTGAGATTTTATCCGGTACATGTGCCTCATTCAGGACTTTCATCAATGCTTGCCGATGTTCTTCAGAATGTATCAGCAAGGACAACAATGATATTTGTGCCGGAGTCTTCTTTAACTGCTCTAAGACAGAGTAGTCATGCAGCTTCATCTTTTTCAAGAATTCTTCCGCCTCTTCATCGGTGACCGGCTTTTTCAATACTGCCGGAGTGGTCTTCCTCAATTCCGCAGGGGCAAAACATCTCCCCGAGCGGGTCAACCCTTGGGCTTCACAAACTTCCTCTTTCACTTCCTTTCCTTTGTAGGTCGTTGTAATCCGAGCATAATTCCATGGAACAGCCCGGCTATCGGTTATTGGCAACTGTGTTGCTGGCTGGATGATGAAAGGATCCATTCGAACGCCTGCTACTGTCAAGATGGGCTTGATTGCTGCCCCCGGTACAACTATCTTGGCCGGCTTCACCGGTACTTCGTTCACACTTTCCTTTCCTGCTTCCGACTCTCCTGGTATGTCCTTCTTGCAACTGGGTGACTCATCAAAGCTTGGCCCTTTTCTCGTTCCTGCCCCGCTAGACTTAATCATCATTACAGTCTGAGAGGCTTTCTCCTTTCCTTCCTCCGCCCGTACCAACTCGATCATATTGGTCTCATGATGAGTTGGAAGCGGGTTTTGGTTGATGTTGGGCTCTGTTGGAGTCCGGACCTCGATCCTGCGGGTGTCAATGAGCTCCTGGATGGCCGTCTTCAGCCTCCAACACTTTTCTGTATCATGTCCCGGACATCCCGAGCAGTAGGCACAATTTACTGAATGGTCCAGGTTCTTCGGAAGAGGGTTTGGCAGCTTAGCTTCAACCGGATTCAGCAACCCTACCTGCTTTAACCGGTGGAACAAACTAGTGTAAGACTCTCCTAAGGGAGTGAAAGTCTTTGGCCTCGGCGCCCTGTCGCCCCTGAATGCCGGGTTCGGACGGAAACTCGCGCCCGAGGGGTTTCTGTAAGCTCTTGGGGGTGGATGATTGTTCTGGGGGTTTGGTGCACGCCATGGTGCATGAGCGGGAGGTGCGGAATAGGACTGTGCATGGTGGACAGTAAAATGGGGATCAGGTGCGGGATAGTAATGTTGTGGGTGGCTATATGGGTTGTGAGAGTAATTTTGGTGGTGAGGTTGGGGTGGGCTATATTGTGGTGCGGGGCCTCTATTTCTGAACCATGCCCCGGACTCGACGGCCGCAACTTCCTCTCTCCTCTTTTTCCCCAGTACTCCTCCAGTACCACTTTGGATAGCCTGAGTGGTGGCTTTCAGTGTTGAGTAACTCATGATCTTGTTGGCCTTCAAACCTTCCTCGATCATACCCCCCATTTTTATCACCTCAGTGAATGATTTGCCCACGGACGTTACCAGATGTCCGAAGTAGGTGGGCTCTAATGTCTGCAAGAAGTAGTCCACCATCTCGCTTTCTCTCATCGGTGGATCTACCCTGGCCGCCTGTTCCCTCCATCGGAAACCAAATTCCCTGAAGCTTTCAGCAGGCTTCTTCTCTAGTTTTAGCAATGATAGGCGGTCGGGGATTATCTCAAGATTGTACTGGAACTGGCCGATAAAAGCTTGAGCCAAATCATCCCACGTAAACCATCTACTGGGATCCTGTCTAGTGTACCACTCCAACGCCGATCCTCCCAGACTCTGGCCGAAGTAGGCTATCAGAAGCTCGTCCCGTCCTCCGGCCCCTCTCATTTTACTGCAAAACCCCCGCAGGTGGGCCACTGGGTCACCATGCCCCTCGTATAGGTCGAATTTGGGCATTTTAAATCCTGCCGGCAACTGGACGTCCGGAAATGGACACAGATCCTTATAGGCGACGCTGACCTGGTTGCCTAAACCGTGCATGTTCCTGAAGGACTGCTCCAGGCTTTTAACTTTTCTGGCAACTTCCTCGTGTTCCGAACTTTGGAAGTGTTTTTCCGGTTCTGCCGGATTATCCCAGTGAGGTGTATGTGATTGTGGTTCAGGAGCCCTGAAAGTAGGCTCCGGAGGGTAGTAAGAGTTGTCATGGATCTGAACATACGGCTCGCTGGCCGGCCTTTGCAGAGGAGCAGGTGGAGGTGCCACAAAAACAGGGGTGGCTGGAGGAGGATTTGGTTTGGCTGGTGGAATGTGGGTGGCATATGGATTTTCCCCCTGAAAGTATGGATAGCTCGGGGCGCTTGTTGAAGGATCGACGGGCGGACGTTCCGGAGCTGAGGCGAGAGTAGGGCGGTTTGGTGAAGACTGTTCCCTGGCCCAGGCCAGGTGCATCTCTGTTATCTGTTGTTTTAACCGGTCTACCTCTTCTTTCATGATCTGTAGCTCGGATTTTTCTTCCTCAAGACTCTTGCCAGAACTCGACATGCTTACTGTAACTGGTCCTTTGGATCTAGTACGGTAGTGATGGCTGGCCAGGATATTCTGTCAAACCAACTGCTAAACTTTCTGGAATACGCAACAAACTTGTTAGTTCACCGAGTTTGACAGATATGTTATAGCATGTTGGATGCAATGCACCTAACCAAATAACCCTTTCTACGTGTACTCTTTAATATGCGTCATTCCGGCCCTTTTTCTTTTTCTTTTTCTTTTCTTTTCTTTTTTTTTCGACTATCTTTGCAAGCCTTATTGTTATTTAGCCTTTGGATTCTTTTTCTTTCTTTTTAGTGGTGGTCGAATCTTATGTGGATTGCCTACGTATCACGACCCCGCGTGAATCAGACCGAGCGTAGTTCTGGTAACAAGATTGTGGCAAAATTCAGTAACTTTTATATCAAATAAAACCGTGTAGTTACAAAACACGTCTTACAACGATCAGCAAAACAAAAGAAAATGCTTGACTTGGAAAAGTAAAGAAAATGCCAACTAGCTTGACTCAACATTAAAATACATTTTCAATCAAAAATCTAATGCCCTAAAACTCCTGGGGGCCTGCGAGGCATCATTCGGCCTTGCCGCAGGCCTCGGTGTGAGGTCCTTGTGCAGTTCCCTCAACTCTTCCATGATCCGATGAACATAACCCATAACTGAAGCGAAAAGGTCGGCGCGGGGCATTCGTTCACAAGCTAGGCACTTCATGGTGACATAGTGCCCGATTTCTCCAATTCTATCCTTGATCATGTCCCTTTCTCCGAGTAGCCGCTCTATTTGCTGGTTTTTCGCTCCCAATCTTTGGGCATTGTTGGTGACTTGATCTAGGAGCCTATCCACTTGTCCTTGTAGTCGGGCCATCAAATTGTGGCAGCGGTCGAGGTCTGCTCTGGCATCTTGGGCTTGCTTGAAAACCCGCTCCCTAAGGACAACATTTGCTTCCCTCGGGTTAGTGATGATATCGGTGTAATCTTCTTCCACCCGCTTTAGGTGAAGTGCATGTTGATGTGCCTCCTTTTTCCAGCTAGCACGGATCCTCGTTATTTGGGCTTTTGACTCGTCCAATTCTCTTTGGACGTCGGTGACTTGGCTTCTCAAACCCTTTATCAATTTTTCGTCGGCCCGACTCCTCGACTGTCTGTCAACATCTCTTTTCATTTGCTGGATTTGAGCTCTCAAGAAGTCATTTTCTTGTGCCAACTTCTTTTTGTCTCCTTCGTCGGTGGCAGCTTGCATGTTCTTCTCGAATTGGAGGTCCCGGACCTGCTGTTCTATCCTGCCAATCTTCGTCCTGTATCCCTCCTCCTTTGCTAACCAATCCCATTGTTCCCGTGAATCTTCCGTGAATTGTTGGACATGGGCTCTTTTAGAACATTTCCGACGAATCTGAAATCTTTTCCCGAACCACACGTTGTACTTTGGGTCCACCTCTCCCTTAGATAGTTCCCGGACCATGGTTTTAGGCTCAAGGAATCGACATTCGTGCCACAACCTTCTAACCTTCTCTTCGGGGAAGACAACTCCCGGGCTCAACTCAATGGCGTACTTCCTTAGGTCTTGATCGGTAGGAATAACCTGAAACCTCCCTAGTTGACGTAATACACGGTGAGGGACATATGGTTGAACACCGCGGATCCCCATCAGAAGGATATAACACTCCTCGGCTGCCATATATATTACTTCAGTATCGGGTAACCACCCGAATGCCCATTCAATCCGATCGGCTTCTATTGAGCTCAGTCGTGCAAGCCATGCCTCGACGCCTTCAGGGAATACAGCACCCATCATCCGTTCTTCGAAACCCCTGATACAGTTTTTTCCGGTCAACCCATGGTTCATGTATTGTGTTCGGTGATGGAGGTGTTCTTGCATCCATAGTTGAAGTAACAGATTGCAACCTTGGAAGAAATTGCCCCCTTCTCGGCATACAGTCAAGGCTCGATAGATTTCGGACAAAACCAAAGGGACCACAGTGCTGGTAGCCTTTTTGATTGCAACATCGGCTATTCCTACCAGACTTATCTCTATTTTCTTAGCTTCACGCGGACAAATCACAACCCCCAAGAATGTCGTTAGGAATGCTAGAATTCGTCTGGCCTCCCACTTGGTTCTATTCCCTGCGTGAGTCAGTCCAAGGTTTGACTCTTCAAAACCCCGAGGAGTGCCGTACCATTGATATAAGAATTGGAGGTCGCAACACCCTTTCAGCAGATCATCATTTTTCACCTTCCGACTAATGCTCAGCAGATCCAGAAACCCATGTGGAGATACCGGTCTTGGTGAAAGTAGGTATTGCCCTCTTAATTTCCCATTAAGTCCCGCATAGCCCGCAATTTCCTCTAATGTGGGCGTCAATTCAAAGTCAACAAAACGGAACACATTGCGGGTCGGATCCCAGAAAGATACCAGTGCCTTGATGATGTCCTCCCTTGGCTCGATATTCAACAGATCAACCAAACCTCCCAAAATTCTCCCTATGACCTTTTTGCTATTGTCTTCCAAATCGTTCCACCATATACGGAGTTGCTGAGGGACCTCATTAAAGATTGAAAATGATTTATTCTGATTCGTGCTCATCCTGCACATTTATTAAGGTGATTTAAATAAGAAAACAACTTTGTTTTGCTAAATAATAAAAAATAAAAATAAAATAAAAAAATCAGTTTTCAATCACGGCCTTTCAACGTCTCGGGGACGAAGGCTTTTAAGGCTGTGGGGTGAATCGATCGAAATCGAAATTGACCCAAAGGTGGTCGTTTATACGAAATTAGCCTTCCGGCGTCCCTTTCGGGAACGTTCGGCTATTTTTAAAACAGCGTCACCGACTTATTTAGTACAAAAGTTAGTTTTGATTTTTCGGCCATTTTTCAAAAGGTGAAGTTGGACCCGATGGAGGTTGCCTACGTATCTCACATCCAATGAGAATCAAACCCACGTAGTTCGGTTTTGACGAAACAAACGGCATTATTTATTTATTCACTTTACTAAAGGAAAACAAATAAGCTATTTCTATCTTAAGAATAAAACACAAAAAAAAATTTTCTTTTTTTTTTTTTTTTTTTTTTTTTTTTTTTTTTTTTTTTTTATTTTTTTTTTTTTTATCTCTAAAAACGGTTAGCCTGCAAGTCTGAAGCAAATATATACATAAAACAGACAGGATGCAGCAGGATGGTCTTTTCATTTCAGGTCACCTGTCCTAGACGGACCCAACCCCTGTGTTGAGTTCCCTAAGCCAAATGCGACATGATGCAAATAAACGTTTCCTACTAGGGATCCGGCATGAAGCTTTGTTATTCTAGGTTTAAAAACCTGGGTTTATCTGTTCTAGACTTGGCTTACCCGAGCGGACAGCTCGAGCCGAGGAGGAGGCAGCAATCCGGGAATACAGAAGCTTCACCGGTTTTGCAACTTATCCAAACCTCGTTCTAAAATGGGAATTAGACACTATACGGAAAAGAAGTCACACGAAGTGCACCCTTCTTCATGATTTAGAAGACTCAGAGAGGAGATTGGTTCCGGCACAATTTATATGTACAGTTCACACAATATCAAAGCAGTAAAAACAACATTTTGCACATTGATGCCAACATGTAAAAAATCAGATAATAAAACATGCCAAATACAACAGTTATTCCGAGCTCGAATTCTAAAGATATCCCCAGCAGAGTCGCCAGAGCTGTCACACCTCTTTTTACCACATCCGCGAGGATGCAAAGAGTTTTTCCAATTAAAGGACAATCGAGACGGGATTTATTTAATTATTTCAGAGTCGCCACTTGGGAGATTTATGGTGTCCCAAGTCACCGGTTAAATCCCGAGTCGAGGAAAAGAATGACTCTATTTAACAGTCCGCGAACCAGAAATCCGGATAAGGAATTCTATTAACCCGGGAGAAGGTACTAGGCACTCCCGAATTCCGTGGTTCTAGCACGGTCGCTCAACTGTCGTGTTTGGCTTATCTATCTGCTTTTACAATCATGTACTTAGTGCAAGTTAATATCCCTTTACCGCTTTTATTATTATTATTGTTTACGAAAGAGAATGTTGCCTAAAAATATGTTTCGAATCACGTCACATGAAATGCACCCGGATCCTCGACACATTCTTATTCAACATTTCGGGGTTTGGATTTGGGTCACATGAAATGCACACCCGTATTTAAAAAGGTAAAACTAAAATATGCCCGGATCGACTACTTATTTACACTGTTGAGAAAGGCGTGATATTCGTTAAGAAACGACGCATCTCGAAACCTAAATATTTATATGTACATTTATGACGGCTATGTGATTAGTGTAACTATTGGGCGAGGCGTACCTTTGATTCAAATCTAAAGCGAACTACATCTCACTGTATCTTACTTAAGAGTTGATTCCAAATTACTTAAAACTTGCTACGAACCCCATCGCATGAAATGCGCCTGTGGTTCATGTCATGCTTTATTTACTCTTGCCCGAAATTGGGGTCGGGTCACATGAAATGCACCCCCGACTCTTTTTAATCTAATTACGTCATTCCGTTGAGTGACAACTTCCTAGCTAATCTTGCTTTTAACATAAGGTCTATCATTTAACAGGTTTGGAGATTATACACATGAGTGGAGAAGATTGAACAAAGATACAACAGACTAATTCGGATTCACGTGCATATCTAATGATAGTGTATCTTTGGCCTAGCTACGCTTTTCCATAACCAAGACTAACAATACAAGCTTAATTGGAGAATAACAGAATGTAATTGAACATAAGACGACTACATGTTTCAATAGACTTTATGCATAAGCTTCAAACTTCATTCTTGTCGAACCAAGGAACTACAATAAAAGAGGTGTGTACCTGGAATGCGGAAGAACAAGGAAAAGTGAGCGATGGCGATGCAGCGACAACAACAAGAAACAGTAACAGGTGCAGCAACAATCAAAGACCAATAACGACCAACAGTAAACCAATAGCAACAACAACCAGTGAACCACTCAGCTAAATACACCAGTAGCAAACTACAAACCAGCCTCAACCATACTGAACCAACAACAACAATGACTAAGCAGTAACAACCAAAGCAAATCAAGAGCTACCCAAGTCAAATGTAACAGCAGCGACCAAGACAGTGGCAACAACTACACACCAGTGGCAGCAATACTTAAACAATAGAAGAGCCAGCACTGTGTTGGACCAAGCAGCAACGCAGACACAACAACAAACACAAATGACCACCAGTAGCAAACTCAACACAGCAACAACCCGGCCAAGCAGCAACCAAACGACCAAACAGCAACACCACAGACCACAAACAGCAATAGAAAATCCAGGCAGCAACAAATGAACAATGGCAGCAACACAAACGACCAAACAACCACCAAATGCACACTGCCAACAACAACAATACACAAACACAACACTCGAAAGCCTAATAGCTCAGCCACTGCATCAAAGCTCACAAAACAGTGACCCAGGAACTAATGAAACAGTTTCTCTGTATCTTTATATTTATTCTTCTCCAGGTTTACTGTTTTGCTCTCCTAGATGCTCTCAAATTTATCACTGTCTATGCCTCTTTTGTTACTCTCAGTCTGCTCCTCTCAAGTGTATGTATGAAAATGCCTATCAATGTATGAATATGCTACTGTTTTTGCTTCTCCAGGATACTCTCAAGTCTGTCTCTATAATGTGTGTGTATGAATATCCCCCTCAATCCTATATTGATGCTATATTTATAGCTCACAGCCCCTCCAGAACACCTGCCCCTAAGGTTACCCCCTACCCTGGCTTCCCAACCCATCATATTCCCTGCACACCCCACTAACTACTGTCCAAAGATGGACTCAAGCCTTAAACAATAAGCTTGGCAGTGTTCAGTGGATACCCTGCTGTGCTCAGTTCCACTAACCCTTTGTATGGGTGTGTGATTAAACAATTATACTATTAACTACACCCAATTATCCCTTTAATCTGAATCAAACAGTAACCAACCCTATACCAGTGAATTGCATCAGGCAGATTCAAGGGATTAATGTTACGAACTATTTGACGACTTTAATCACATTGGACTCATGATTCGTTTTAACTACTAAAACAGAAGAATTGGCCAAATAAAGGGCCTCAAATGAGAAGAAACAGACCAAACGGGTATGGGAAATTAAAAACATGAGAAACTGAAATAATGAATGAAACAAACACACATATTCACACAAATCGACTTAAAACGACCAAAGAAGGAGTGAATACCTCAAAAGAAGACTGCCGACCAAACTTCGAACTAAAACTCGGACTTATTGAAGCCAAACGGGCTTTAATCAAGATGTTCTCGATTGAGAACACCTGGACTAAAGTCCCTTGGACTTCAATTGTGGCTAACCCGGCTTGAATTGAATTTCTTCAAAATTAGGGTTCTTGGGCTCGGATTTGGGGCTTTTGCATTTTTGGTTAGATTCGAAGCAAACCAATGCCGGCGGGGGTACGAGGGAGGTGTGGGGAGACCGTGGTGTGAATTTGGGGTAATTTGGCATAGGTTCGAGTTTGACTCGAATCTTCAAATGAAGATTCGAGGAGCTCCGGCAAGATTCGAGGTTAATGGAGGCTGGGATCGTGATGGGGGAGGTGAGGGGAAGGGTTTGGCATTGGTTTGGTGGCGATTGGCCTACCGGAACCGCCGTGAGGCGATTTCCGGCAGGCGGCGCACGGCGGCGTTACGCCGGGGATTTGAGAGCTCCTGAGGGAGAAGAAGGGAGAGGGGGGGGGTCTGGCTTGGGGGGGGCGGGGTATGGAAATGAGCTTATATATGTTCTGAGGAGTTAAATCCTGATCGTTGGATCAAACTTGATCAACGATCAGGATCTTCTCACTTAAACCAAACGGCGTCGTTTGGTCAAGTCTTAGGCTGAATGCATATTAGAATTAAAGGATTAATCTGGGCCGTTGGATAATAAAATCCAACGGTCCAGATCAAGTGTTACACAGGCTGTAGCTGGGCGGGTGTTTGGGCTTTTAGAAGAAATCCGTTTGGGCCTGGCTTTTAGACTGAATTTGGCCCAGATCGGATATTATGTGTATTATATGCATATGTGTGTGTATATATATATATATATGTATATATCCATACATATATATATATATACACACATATGTATATATACCAACCTATAACGCCGCTGTTTTTACTACAATTAACGCACACAATTACATATCACCCAAAAAATGTGAATCACATGACTTCGATATCAAACACTAAAAATGCAAAGCCTAGCATATATTTTTTGTATTTTTAATTTAAATAAATAAACGTGCACACAAAAGATAAAAATAACACAAAATCACACAAATCATGCCCAACGCGAGACTATTTTTATTTTTGAATTTTCTGGGAGTACTTCTCGAGTAAGGCAAAAATCACGTGCTCACAGTAGCGTCCTTAGAGGACAGTATTTATGTGATAGCTATAATTGCTTAAATCACCGATCTCAGTCCTGGAAATTGTAATCACACTTTTGAAATGCTAAGTCACCGGCTTTTGCAAAAATAAATAAAGTTAAAGTATTTTTCATAAATTATGAATTGAGAACTGGAAATAAGGAAAAATGTATTGTTTTGTGACTTAATTGCTTATTGTGGACTGAGTGTGGGATCGGACTGCACGCCGCAGTAGTTGATATGAGGGTCGGGCTGCACGCCGCAGCAGTATTGCGCTTGGGCTGCAGGAGCCCCTCCGGAGTCTGTACACACCCCCAGTGAGCGCCGTCGACGTTAAACTGGATCGGGCTACACGCCGTAGCAGTTATGTGCATTGCATTGCAATTGTATTTGTTGGATTACTTTGTGGTAGCTGTATGGAATTATTGTTGCTAGTTCGTAGGAGATTCGGACCGTAGTGTAGCTTCATTTTGTGGTATTTTGTGGATTTCTCACTGTCAGCTACATATATATATTTGTTACTCACTGAGTACTTAGTACTCACCCCTACTCCCTGCACCTTTGTGTGCAGACTCAGGTACACAGGAGCAGTAGACGGACATCTCCAGCGTTTACATTGTCACATCGAGTTGCTGAGGTAGCTGCCTACGTTCGCAGAGCCTAGCTTCTCCTCTCATTCCAGTTGTTCGTTTATATTTTGTATTCGGACTTGAGTACTTCTATATCGTACTCTCTATTTCCTGTTGGTTTTGTTAGAGGCTCTAGACTTGTGACTCCGGATCTTTGGGAGTGTCAGTACTTTCGTTCAGTATTAATATTATTGGAGTTCTTAAACTCATATATTCTTTTTGGTCTGTCCATTTGGGGACTGGTATTGTGTTATAATTAAATCGTTTGTTTGGCTGGCCTAGCTTGATTGTTGGGCGCCATCACGACCGGATTTGGGTCGTGACAAGTTGGTATCAGAGCTCTAGGTTATTAGGACTCGCGAGTCATGAGCCGGTTTAGTAGGCTTTCGCGGATCGGTACGTAGACGTCCGTATCTATCCTCGGAGGGCTACAGAACCTTAGGAAAAACCTCACCTTTCTTGGATTCATATCGTGCGGTTTATGTTATCGTGAAACTAAACTTTTCCCTATTCTATTGTCTCGCAGATGGCAAGAACACGTGCTAGCGGACGTGGCGGACGTGGCGGACGACCACCATTGGCACCCAGAGGCCGTGGTCGTAGTAGAGGTAGGGCAACAGTACCAGCACCAGCTGATCCACCAGCTAACGAGACTCATGGTCAGATTCCAGCACCGGTGGCCCAGGGTTCAGGATCAGGTTCCAGCTGCAGGCACCCCAGCAGCTTAGGTTCAGGCACCGATAGTGTCTATTGAGATACCGGGTCTTCAGGAGACTTTAGCACAAATTTTATCGGTGTGCACTGGCTTAGCTCAAGTGGTTGCAGCCTCTACTGCAACAGCTTCTTCACAAGCAGGGGGGGGGAATCAGACCCTTGTTGCTCGCACACCCGAGGCGGTAGTTCAGGATTTACAAGCACCTGAGGTAGCTCCAGCTCAGCCGGCTGCAATCGTTGCACCAGCCCCTGCTCATGTGGTTCCAGCTATGCCTGATGATGAGCAGCATCGGTTGGAGAGGTTTGAGAGGCTACGGCCTCCGGCATTCAGTGGTGTTGAGGGCGAGGATGACCAGGGTTTTCTTGACAGATGTCAGCGCATGCTTCGCACTGCGGGTATTCTAGAGTCCGGCGGTGTTTCATTCACCACTTTTCGGTTTACAGGTGCAGCATTCCAGTGGTGGGAGGATTTTGAGAGGCGTAGGCCCGCTGGGGCAGCGTCCCTCACTTGGCAGCAGTTCTCCACGGTATTTTTGGAGAAGTACGTGCCTCAGTCTCAGAGAGAGGAGCTGCGACATCAGTTTGAGTGGCTGAAGCAGGGAGATATGACGGTTACTCGGTATGAGATGAGATTCACACACTTGGCCCGTCATGCTATGTGGATGGTTCCTACAGACAGAGTGAGGATTCGGAGATTTATTGATGGCCTTATTTATCCCATCCGCATATTGATGACTAGGGAGAGAGCTTCGGCAATTACCTTTGAGGATGTAGTTGATGCTGCCCGACACATTGAGACAGATCGCCGCAGAGAGCGGGAGGAGAGAGAGGCTAAGAGGCCTCGTGGTAGTGGCAGTTACAGCGGTGCTCCATCTAGGGGCCAACCCCAGTATAGCAGGGGTCGTTCTTTCAGGTCTCATCAGTCTGGACGTGCAGAGTCCAGTGGGGTTTCATCAGATCGTGGTCGTCAGGAGCCATCAGGGTTATCAGGGTCAGCAGGGCCGTCAACAGAGTCAGCCTGCATTGAGTGCTCTTCCAGCTCAGAGCTCTGCTCCTGCTTCCTCAACGCAGGATTCATCTGCAGCGAGGGGTCCTCAGCATCCCCTTCTTCCATCTTCGGGCCGTTGTTTTGAGTGCGGTGACTTGGGCCATATCAGGAGAGAGTGTCCTCAGTGGCTTCGTAAGCGGTCTCAGCAGAGGGATCAACCCTCGTCTTCTACTCCTGTTTCTTCGGCGCCAGCACAGTCGGCTAGGACTGGTGGCCAGGTATCCAGAGGTCGCCCTAGGGGCGAGGATCGTACTGGTGGAGGCCAGGCCCGTTTCTATGCTCTTCCGGACATGAAGGATGCTAGTGCCTCAGATGCTGTTATTTCAGGTATTATCTCAGTCTGCCACAGGGATGCTTCTGTCTTATTTGATCCCGGATCCACCTATTCTTATGTCTCTACTTATTTTTCACATCACTTGGGTATGACCCGTGGTATTCTTGCTTTGCCCGTACATGTGTCTACCCCGGTGGGGGATACTGTTGTTGTGGATCAGGTATATCGATCCTGTCTTATTACTATTGGGGGTCTGGAGACCCGAGTTAATTTATTACTACTGGGCATGGTAGATTTCGATGTGATTCTGTGCATGGATTGGCTATCTCCTTACCATGCGATTCCGGATTGTCATGCCAAGACAGTCACACTAGCTATTCCAGGTAATCCGAGGATCGAGTGGCGTGGCTTGACTGATTATGTGTCCGACAGGGTGATTTCTTATATAAAGGCCCAGCGAATGATCGGCAAGGGTTGTTTATCTTATTTGGCCTTCGTTAGAAATGTTGAGGCTGAGACACCCAGTCTTTATTCGGTTCCCATTGTGAGGGAGTTTCCGGATGTATTTCCAGCAGACCTACCAGGCATGCCGCCTGACAGAGACATTGATTTTGGTATTGACTTGGTGCCGGGCACTCGGCCCATTTCTATTCCTCCTTATCGCATGGCACCAGCAGAGTTAAAAGAATTGAAAGAACAGCTTCAGGAACTCTTGGATAAGGGTTTCATTCGTCCAAGTGTGTCACCTTGGGGTGCACCGGTGTTGTTCGTGAAGAAGAAAGATGGCACAATGAGAATGTGCATTGATTACAGGCAGCTGAACAAGGTAACAATGAAGAATAAATACCCATTGCCTCGTATTGAGGACCTATTTGATCAGCTCCAAGGAGCTAGTGTATTTTCTAAGATTGATCTTCGATCGGGCTATCATCAATTGAAGATCAGGGACTCAGATATTATGAAGACAGCGTTCAGGACGCGATATGGGCACTACGAGTTCCTGGTGATGTCTTTCGGGTTGACTAATGCCCCAGCTGCATTCATGCATTTGATGAATAGTGTATTTCGGCCGTACCTTGATTCTTTTGTGATTGTGTTTATTGATGATATTCTGGTGTATTCACGCAGCTAGGAGGAGCATGCACATCATTTGAGGGTGGTATTGCAGAGGTTGAGAGAAGAGAAGCTCTATGCGAAATTCACTAAGTGTGAGTTCTGGCTTGATACTGTCGGTTTTCTGGGACATATAGTGTCTAGTGATGGTATTCGGGTTGATCCACGGAAGGTTGAGGCAGTGCAGAATTGGCCCAGACCTTCCTCAGCTACAGAGATTCGGAGTTTTCTCGGCTTGGTAGGCTATTATCGCCGGTTAGTTCAGGGTTTCTCATCTATTGCTTCACCGTTGACCAAGTTGACATAGAAGAATGCTCCATTTGTGTGGTCCGATGAATGCGAGGAGAGCTTTCAAAAGATCAAGGAGGCTTTGACCACACCTCCAGTACTGGTATTTCCATCAGCTTTAGGGTCATATACGGTGTATTGTGATGCTTCCAGAGTTGGACTCGGTTGTGTGTTGATGCGGGAGGGTAGAGTTATTGCATATGCTTCTCGTCAGCTGAAGCCCCACGAGAAGAACTACCCTGTTCATGATTTGGAGTTAGCTGCTATTGTTCATGCCTTGAAGATTTGGAGGCACTATCTATATGGTGTATCTTGTGAGGTATATACAGACCACCGCAGCCTTCAGCATTTGTTTAAGCAAAAAGATCTAAATTTAAGGCAGCGGAGATGGCTTGAATTGCTTAAAGACTATGATATTACTATCTTGTATCATCCCGGGAAAGCCAATGTAGTGGCCGATGCATTGAGCCGGAAGGCTATTAGTATGGGCAGTTTGGCGTATATTCCAGTTGGGGAGAGACCCCTAGCAGTTGATGTTCAGGCGTTAGCTAATCAGATGGTAAGGCTGGATATTTCTGAGCCCGGTCGGGTGATGGCTTGTGTAGTAGCTCGTTCTTCTTTATATGATCGTATTCGAGAGCGCCAGTATGATGATCCACACTTACTTGTCCTTAAGGACAGAGTTCAGCATGATGATGCCAGAGATGTCACTATTGATAGTGATGGTGTATTGCGGATGCAGGGCCGGATATGCGTGCCCAATGTCGATGGCCTTCGTGAGTTGATATTGGAGGAGGCCCACAGTTCGCGGTATTCTATTCATCCAGGAGCCGCGAAGATGTATCAGGATTTGAAGCAGCATTAATGGTGGAGAAAGATGAAGAAAGATATTGTGAGCCATGTGGCTCGGTGTCTAAATTGTCAGCAGGTCAAGTATGAGCATCAGAGACCTGGTGGTGTATTCCAGCGTATTGATATTCCGGAGTGGAAGTGGGAAAGAATAACTATGGACTTTGTTAGTGGACTCCCTCGGACAGGCGAGGAAGTTTGATTCAGTCTGGGTGGTGGTGGATAGGTTGACTAAGTCAGCTCACTTCATCCCAGTGTGTACTACCTATACCTCAGAGCGGTTGGCAGAGATATTCATCCGTGAGATAGTGAGATTGCATGGAGTTCCTATTTCCATTATATCGGACAGAGGTACCCAGTTCACATCTCAATTCTGGAGGACATTTCAGCGAGAGTTGGGTTCACAGGTAGAGTTGAGCACAGCATTTCATCCACAGACGGATGGGCAGTCTGAGCGTACTATTCGGATATTGGAGGACATGTTGCGTGCTTGTGTCATTGATTTTGGTGGTTCATGGGCTGATTATTTGCCTTTGGCGGAGTTTGCTTACAATAATAGCTATCGGTCCAGCATTCAGATGGCACCGTATGAAGCTTTATATGGGAGGCGGTGTAGATCTCCAATCGGTTGGTTCGAGCCCGGCGAGGCTAGGTTGTTAGGGACGGAGTTAGTCCAAGATGCCTTAGATAAGGTGAAGGTGATTCAGGAGAGACTTCGCACAGGCTCAGTCGCGTCAGAAGAGTTATGCAGACCGGAAGGTCCGAGATGTGTCTTATTCAGTAGGTGAAAAGGTGTTGCTGAAAGTTTCGCCTATGAAGGGTGTTATGAGGTTTGGAAAGAAAGGGAAATTGAGCCCAAGGTTTATTGGACCTTTTGAGGTGCTTAGGAAAGTTGGGGAGGTGGCTTATATGCTTGCTTTGCCACCCGGTTTGTCGGGAGTTCACCCGGTGTTCCATGTATCTATGCTCCGGAAGTATGTCGGAGACCCGTCTCATGTGTTAGACTTCGGCACGATACAGCTAGATGAGGATTTGACTTATGATGTGGAACCAGTAGCCATTTTGGGTCGACAGGTTCGTAAGCTGAGATCCAAGGACATAGCTTCGGTGAAAGTGCAGTGGAGAGGTCGTCCCGTGGAGGAAGCAACTTGGGAGACCGAGCAGGAGATGCGGAGCAGATATCCACACTTGTTTGATACTCCAGGTATGTTTCTTAACCCGCTCGCGGACGGGCGTTTGTTGAAGTTGGGGAGAATGTAACGACCCGGCCTGTCGTTACGGGAATTTACCACCCCGTTACCTTGCATTTACATATGTTATGCTTTTAAAACAATATTAGAGTATATCGGGTGAGTTAGAGGTGATTTGGATTGAAAATGAAACAAATAGCATGTTTGAGGAAAGCTTGAATATGAAAAGTCAACCAAGAGTTGACTATTGAGTTAGAGTGCTCGGAATCGGATTCTAATGATTCGACTAGTTCCGGGGATCATTTATGACTTAGGAGAACAATCGGAATTGAATTCGGAGGTCCGGTGTAGTTTTAAGCTTGAATTGGCGAATGTTGAATTTTGGCGAAAACCGGATGGTAGGTGATATTTTGATCCGGGGTCGGAATGGAATTCCGACAATTTCTGTAGCTTCGTTATGTGATTTTGGATATGTCCGCAAATTTTCAGGTTATTCGGACATCGTTTGATCGGGTTTTGGATTGAATGTTAGTTTTGAAAGTTTTGAAGAAACTTAGGCTTGAATCCGTGGTTAATTGGTGATTTTGATGTTTAGTATGGTGTTTTTATGATTGGAACAAGTTCGTATCATGTTTTGGAGTATGTTGGTGGTTTTCGTTGGGGTCCCGGGAGTCTCGGGATGAATACGGGGGTCCAAACGGACCATTGTTGAAAGAAAAGAGAAAAATCTGGTTGTTGTCATAACCTCAGCAGACAATTGCTCTCCGCGATCGCGGGGATGGGGATGCGATCGCGTAGAGCTGGGAGATAAGGCATCGCGATCGCAGGGTAACAGTCGCGATCGCGTAGAGGTGAACGGGTGTTAATCGCGATCGCAGGCCAATATACGCAATCGCGTAGAAGAAGAAATGGGTCCAGGGAGAATGAGCTACGCGATCGCAGGAACGAAGGACGCGATCGCGTGAGGCAGGGGGACTGTGCATCGCGATCGCGTGAAGGAAGTCGCGATCGCGTGAGGCCGAGAATTTGAGCATCGCGATCGCGTGAGGAAGATCGCGATCGCGTAGAAGAACCTGTTCTGGCAGTGAACTTAAGTCCAGAAACAGAGAGTTACGGGTTTACACCCCCAAAACTCAATTTCAAGCCCTAGAGAGAAGAAAACTCGAGAAAATCACCGAGAAGTCATCGGGTATCGTCGGAGGTAAGATTCTTGACTCAAAAACATCAATTTATGGTAGTATTAACATCAATCTTCATGAAATTGGGTTGAAATCTTGAAGAAATGTGGCCTAAGTATTAAAAACGGGATTTTTGGATTTGGAGGGTCATTTGAACTCCGATTTCGATAAATTTTATATGCACGGACTCGTGGCGAGATAAGGATCGCGTTGGTACTAATTTCGGAATTTTCCGAGCAGTGGGGCCCGGGGTCGGGTTTTACCAACTTAGTGTAATTTTGCGAATTTCATATAAATTGAAGTGGGTTATGATTCTTTGACCCGTAATTGATATAATTATTGTCATTTGACTAGATTCGACACACGAGGCATCGCAATTCAAAGGAAAAGGCATCGCGGACGATTCGACGACCGGCTAAAGGTGAGTAGTTTGTGTATATTGTAGCCTGGGGGTTCGAAACCCCGGCTTAGCACATTGTGACGCTAATAGGGCGTGGCTCGCACACCGTGGCAGGTGCGGGATTGATTGTGATTGGGGATTGAGACTTGGTCCATCCCAGGAATGAATAATGTGTTGTTAGTGTTGGAAATACACGGTATTTGCTATATTGTGGGCTGTAAGCCTTGTTTGGGGCCTTGTGCCGATCTGTAGCGTCCTTAGAGGACAGTATTTATGTGATAGCTATAATTGCTTAAATCACTGATCTCAGTCCTGGAAATTGTAATCACACTTTTGAAATGCTAAGTCACCAGCTTTTGCAAAAATAAATAAAGTTAAAGTATTTTTCATAAATTATGAATTGAGAACTGGAAATAAGGAAAAATGTATTGTTTTGTGACTTAATTGCTTATTGTGGACTGAGTGTGGGATCGGACTGCACGCCGCAGTAGTTGATATGAGGGTCGGGCTGCACGCCGCAGCAGTATTGCGCTTGGGCTGTAGGAGCCCCTCCGGAGTCTGTACACACCCCCAGTGAGCGCCGTCGACGTTAAACTGGATCGGGCTACACGCCGTACAGTTATGTGCATTGCATTGCATTTGTATTTGTTGGATTACTTTGTGGTAGCTGTATGGAATTATTGTTGCTAGTTCGTAGGAGATTCGGACTGTAGTGTAGCTTCATTTTGTGGTATTTTGTGGATTTCTTACTGTCAGCTACATGTATATATTTGTTACTCACCGAGTACTTAGTACTCACCCCTACTCCCTGCACCTTTTGTGTGCAGACTCAGGTACACAGGAGCAGTAGACGGACATCTCCAGCGTTTACATTGTCACATCGAGTTGCTGAGGTAGCCGCCTACGTTCGCAGAGCCTAGCTTCTCCTCTCATTCCAGTTGTTATTGTATATTTTGTATTCAGACTTGAGTACTTCTATATCGTACTCTCTATTTCCTGTTGGTTTTGTTAGAGGCTCTAGACTTGTGACTCCGGATCTTTGGGAGTGTCGGTACTTTCGTTCAGTATTAATATTATTGGAGTTCTTAAACTCATATATTCTTTTTTGGCTGTCCATTTGGGGACTGGTATTGTGTTATAATTAAATCGTTTGTTTGGCTGGCCTAGCTTGATTGTTGGGCGCCATCACGACTGGATTTGGGTCGTGACACCAATCTCCATGTATGATTCTGATGAAGGGACTGTATTTCATCATTCATGGCAATCCTCCACTTATCTTCTTCTGAACTTTGGACTGCGTCTTTATAAGTGGTAAAGGAAAATCATCAGCTATAATTGCGGTTGCACAAGCAACTGTCTCTATAAGACGAACATGTTTCGTTATTTTCCCTTTTGGCCTGCTGGTTACTATTGATTCAAGTTGTTGTAGAGATTCTTGAGTTGGAATATCCTCTACTGGCTCTCCTTCAAGAGGATAATCTTCATTTGTTTCCTCCTCTGCTTCTTGTGTTGGAAAAATAAATTTTCCCTCAAACTCCACCTTCTTTGAAGCACCATCATCTTGTTTGGTATCTACATTTGTTACCTTGTTTACCATAGCAGATTCATCGAAGGTAACATCCCTGCTGAATATTACTTTCTTTGTCATAGGACACCATAAGAGGCGTCCTTTGACTCCAGAAGTAATCCCCATTAAAATAGCCTTCTTTGCCCTTGGATCCAATTTTGACTCTGTCACATGATAATATGCAGTTGAGCCAAACACGTGCAAAGAGTCATAATCTACAACATGCTTTCCATACCATTTTTCAAATGGTGTCTTGCCATCAATAGCAGTAGATGGTAAGCGATTAATGAAGTGGCATGCATATGTAATTGCCTCAGCCCAAAATTCTTTGCCTAATCCAGCATTGAACAACATACACCGTACCTTCTCCAGCAAGGTTCGGTTCATGCGTTCTGTCACTCCATTCTGTTGTGGTGTATGTCTGACAGTGAAGTGTCGGACGATGCCATCATTTTCATAGACCTTATTGAAATGATCATTTTTATATTCACCTCCATTGTCTGTGCGAATACACTTGATCCTCCTGCCTGTTTGATTTTCCACCATCGTCTTCCATTTTAGAAACATTCCTAGCACTTCATCTTTGCTCTACTCTTCGGGAAAAATCATCAACAAAGGTCACAAAATAGTGCTTCCCACCCAATGAAGGTATTTTAGAAGGACCCCAAACGTCAGAGTGTACATAATCCAAAATGCCTTTGGTATTATGGATTGCTGTACCAAATTTAACCCTTGTCTGTTTCCCTTTGACACAATGCTCGCAAAACTCCAAATTACAAGCCTTTACCCCTTTCAACAGTCCTTGATCTGATAGAGTTTTCAAGGATTTTCCTCCAGCATGGCCCAAGCGCATGTGCTATAGCCTGGTTGCTTCTGCCTCTTTGTTCTCACTGGACGTCATTGTCGCTGTCCCAATAACTGTATTACCGAGATAACGGTACATGTTATTGTTCTTCCGATTGGCCTTCATTACCACTAGTGCACTGGAGCATACTCTCATCACACCATTTTCTGCAATAATTTTGAACCCTTTTGATTCTAGGGCTCCCACAGAGATGAGATTTTTCTTCAAACCCGGTACACATCGAACATCTGTTAATGTTCTGATCATTCCATCATGGTTCCTTAATCGTATTGAACCAATTTCATATGAGTTAAGAGGGTTGTTATCCGTTGTTTGGACGACTCCATATTCTCCTTCTTGAAAGTCCACGAACCAATCCCTGTTGAGACACATATGATAGCTACAAGCCGAGTCCATCAACCATATGTCTGATGACGTTGACGGCTCCGTTGTAACTAATGAGAAATCTGAATCATCACAATCAGCTACATTTGAATCCATAATGGCATTTCCATTGTTATGTTTGGCCTTATTATTCAACTTCGGACAGTCTTTCTTCCAGTGCCCCTTTTCTCGACAAAAGGCACATTCATCTTTGCTAGGTTTATATCTTGACTTAGATCTTCCTTTCATTGTCCTCGTTTGATTTTGAGTCGACCCCTCACGAGCAGTACTTCTCCTTCTCCGCCCTTCTGTTTTTCTCGCTTTCTTTGTTCATAGCTGTACAAAGCCGAACAAACTTCTCTAAGAGAAACTTCGTCATTTCCATGGAGTAGGGTAGTTTCAAGATGCTCGTACTCGTCAGGAAGTGACGCCAACAACATCAAGGCCAAATCACCATCATCATAAGTTGTATCCATATTTTGCAAATCTGTGACTAACTTATTAAAACTAGTAATATGTTCATTTATCGTGGTACCATGAACATAGGTGAAGTGAAACAATCTTTTCTTCATGTACAATTTATTTTGACTGTTTCTCTTCAAAAATTTATCCTCCAGTGCTTTCCATAATTTACTTGCAGAAGTTTCCTTTGTGTATGAATATTTCTGCTCTCTAGCAAGGTAGGATCGAATGGTACCGCAAGCAACACGGTTGATAATTCTCCAATCTTCTTCTCCAATAGCATCTGGTCTCTTTTCTTCAATGGACAAATCTAGCCCTTGTTGAAAAAGAACATCTAGAACCTCGCCTTATCACATCCCAAAATGTCCGGACCCGTCAAAAATTTCTACCGCAAATTTTGCATTTGACACAATTCTTGTCATAAGCGAAGATGCCAATGATGACGTATTGCTGACACTTGATGTAGATTCTTCTTGTTTATTATCTCCCATCTTTGATATAAATATTATTTAATAGTTGACGATACAAATCAAGATTATTTCCTTTCTGATGTGGAAGATCAGACTAAGCTGCAACCACAGAGCATACTGAGACAGAAACTTGACTCAATTACCAAGATAAATCTTTTATGATGTGGAAGATCATACTACGCTGCAACCACAAAGCATACCGAGATAATACCTTGGCTCTGATACCAATTATTGCGGAAGCCAAATGTATATAGTGTGAATAAGTCACAACTACTATACCAAAAATTATGGCAGCCACCAAATAATAAATAAGACAATAAAACAATAATAAAAGGAACACCAGAATTTACGAGGTTCGGCTAATTTTGCCTACTCCTCGGACACAACCAATATTTTATTCCACTCCAAAATACAAGTGAAATAATACTAAATAGAGAAGATACAAATGTCTTAAGAAGATAAGAAGGCAAATGAGAGGTGTATTTAAATCCTAAATATTAGGCCTCCTTTTATAGGAAAAAATCCTACCCACTTTTGCTAACCTACCGATGTGTGGAATCCAAATCCAAAATTTTTGACATTTCAACAATCCATTTTAGACCTCCGGATGAAAGCACCAATGTTACAAATTCAAAAGAGCAGAAGAGTGCAACTCAAATAAACAGAAAATAGTACCAATTGATTGATTGAGCTGAAACTCGTTTACAAAGACAAAGCCGGATGAAATCTCTAAATCAAAAATTACAATGAAATACAGGAACTAGCAACAACTAAGGAGAAAGGAAGTAGAAGGAGGTGAGGAATACAGAAGAACTGGGAAGAGAAATAGAATCCTTCATAACAACTCAATTGACTCCTTCCAATGCCCATTTCGTGGTGCCTTATACTGCTGCCTAATTAATTTTACCCCTTGTCACGTGCATTTCTCCCTTTCCAGACGTAGTCCTCGAGTCGTTTAGGCGGAATGATTATTCCAGAAGTCTTGCGTGACATTCCCATGTGCTCTGTTTGCGTAGCTTCCACGTCATCTCTATTTTCATTCACAACAAAAATTCTCGAGCTTGACCTCTTGAATGAGGATGGCTATTATACACAAGGGAACTTTGTTTCAACTCCTCCAAAAATATTTACAAAGCAGTGCTGATAATGCAACATCAAGCCCTGGATTATGGAGCTGAGTTTGTTATAGTTGCCAGTCCTGAAGACAAAAGATGGAGGCAAGTCAAATTTCCATATGATATCCACTCTGTGTATAACGGGATTACAACATTGCATGGACGACTTCACTATAGGGTAAGGGTTAAAAAGCCCCACTTTAGTGAAGACGAGAGTATTTGGGATAGTTTTGGTCCTCGTAATGCAGTGATTTGTTTCCTATCTCTGAAAAGTTCCACATGTTTCCCGTCCCTGAGCCTAAATGTGATCAAGGAGAGAATGATAAAATTGGTTTAGGAGTTTTAAATGAATGTCTAAGTATGGCTTGCCTGGAATATGGACATCCTTATTTTTCATAAGGAATTTAGAAATAAATCTTTCTTATGGAATTGTAGTGCCCTTTTTCATGACAGGAGATGGAGAACTAGTTTTGATAAAAGACGATCTTAAGAAAAAAGTTGTTGTATACAATCCTAAGAATGATAACATGCAAAACATTCTTGTTCATGGAAAGGAAGTCTCCATATATGGTACCATTAGCCATGTGGAAAGCTTGATCTTGCCAAAGGAGTGCTACTGAAGTAGAAAGCGGCACAGAAAGTTTGGACAGGGATTTGAAAAGTTTCACTATGATACTTCTTTTTAATGACATAGTTGAGGAATAGCCAGTCTATATCTGATGTAGGTATGTTACACTCTTTTTACATTCAGTAGATCAAATTGGGACTCCTTTACAAATCTACAAAACCAATTACAATCAGAATCTCACCAGTGATCATCACCCAAAAAACAAAACAAACAAAGAAAACTCAAACTCACTAACAGTTAAAAATCAGAACACCACGTAAAATGGAGCTCGAAGCCATCACAAAGTGTTTCCAACTCAATTATTGACCTGACTTTTTTTACAAGAGAGAAGATATCAAGCTACGGGTGAAGCTATAAGTTCTAGATGGTCTAGGTGAAAAATCAAGACCAAACATCTCCTTGGGAGCCTGCCCTGGCTTCATCAATCCGGTTAATTTTGCTATCAGGTAAGCACTATCTGCAATGTGGTTCGTATCATCTGTCTTGTTCCACAAACGATGAGCCAATTGTAACCTCCTAAGTTTGCTGTTGATCCGAATGCCCCACTTTAGGTACAGGCTTTCTCGTTCTTCTTCTGTTAGCTTCCTCAGCATTTGCTTGCGCAGCATCCGTCTCTCTTGCCGAAGGTCTTTCATGCTGTTTTCCAGATCAAACAAGTTTTCAATTAGCATTCTGTTTGTATATTATCTAGCATCTTTTGCTTTTGCATTGAACATACCAAGTACAAGACTGGTCCATTAAATGCAAAGACATGACCTGTTATGATGCTTTTAGGAACAAGGATAGTGCATGTGTACATATAATTATACTTAAGGAAGGATTGTGTTTCCTTTTTTCCTTACAATTGTTAAATGTTTTGAGAGCCGGATGTGATTCTTACCTTTGTGCAAGGGACAAAGTCCTGCCATTGACCACAGTTTTCTCTCCACGTGTATATATGTCGTTGAGGAAGGTCAGTCTTCTGATCTCGACCTCCATATATACAGCATCCTTAGGATCATCACCTTGGAAAAGAAGGAAGAAATATGTTCTGTGTACGAGGGAAATGTTGCAAACATGCCAAAGTTCCATAATCTCTTTCTGTAGTATCTTGAACTCTGAGGTCCAGCTGGAAAGACTTTTAAGTTCATCTTCTATTGGATCCAGACCGACATCTCTGACACACTTTGACAGTTTATGATGCTCTGGTTCAGCCTCATGAACCTGTTATATACAACAAGCACATATTAGTCATAAATTAAGGAAATGTTATCTGATACCATTTAAACAGTGCGTGTAAGCCCAAGGAATGTAATCCGACATCCCAAATTTAAGGGTTTTCCTCTTTTCTTTTTCAGTCAAAACATTCACATATAAAACTCTGATACACTTAACCTTTTCATTCCATGAATATCAACCATGAAAGAACAATGTTTGTGTGAAAATCTCGGGACATTATAATTATCAAACTTAGGTGAAGCTTGTATTCTAAAAGAGCTGGAAATTTTCAGTAAGGGATAGAAGAATGGTAATTAAAAAAAACAAGCATATAAATTCATCATCCTACAGTAGAAACTCCATGAATGACTGAAAGTATGAACAGATAAGACTAGAGAAATATGGCAGAATGCTCAAAATGACTAGTAGAGAGAGAAGAAAAGATATTACTCACAGGGCATTCTCTAACCTCCTTTTCAGGTTGAAGTTCATCTTTCTCACTGCTCCCTGAATCACATGTATCATCTACATCCATGACATTTTCATAAGTTGTATCTTCCCCTTTTGACACTTCAAGCCCAATATTGATAGCAACCTCGCCATGAACGGTGGAGTCCTTCTCTGGAGAGGCCCCCACATCAGGGGTAAAGTTCAGGGGAGATATTTTGAGTTCCCAACCCTTCGGTCTTGCACTGAAATTTCTTTCTGACACAGATGGCGGAGTAATTTCATCTGTGGCAAGTTCCTCAAAATATGAGGATACATTAGCCATTAGGCTAGCTTTACAGCTTCTACTTCTACACAATTTCAAGTTTCTTGAGCATGGTGATTCGCCAATGAGCTCACATGGTGAGGATAAATTTGCTGGAGAAGGAGCGTCAAATGTGCACACTAGCTCTTTCTCTTCTTTCTCTGCTTTTTCTTCCTTCAGTGGCAATGGTACTGACTTTCTACTGTCACTGAACTTTGCTGATTCAAGGGTTTGGAGATCCTTCGAGGGAAGTAACAATGCATCTTCATTAGATTTCCGTTCTTCCTCAAAAGATGGTAATGCAACAAATCCGTGCTCTTCTTTACAGGGTAACAATGTCAATTCTCCATCTTCCTTGAGTGAAGGGGGTACTGATCTTCTATGGTCATCAGCCGGAGGTGATATTGTTTCCTTATCAGCTCTTTCTCCATATTCTGCTGTCATTTCTGCTGGAAATCTACTGCTTTCTTCGGGAGATGGAAAATTGGATTCTTGTTTTCCCTTCACACTTGATTCCTCGGTTTCAATGCAATGAACTTCCTTGAATAGGTCCTCTGAAGTTCCATTACTTTGTTTTTCAATCTCATCCCATCCTTCACATGAATCAGTTTCACTACAATTTGAACTGCCGGCTAACAACCTTGGAGACGAACTTTTATGGAGAAAGTTCTCTTCAAACTCTGGCACACGTATAATTTGGTCCTCAGAGCTACTCCTGCTATGTCCATCTGAACATGTTCTAACATCAGCATCGATAGATGGGGTATCTGACATTATGGACACTTGCATCCGGCTTCTATAATCTGGTGATCTCCGCACACGCAGATTTGGGTAGTTTCCAAAACCAACCTGTAGTGCAAAGTGCCTTTAGCATTGAAAGCGTAAATACATAGACACAAATTAGCAGTCTATGTAGCATATATACCTGCATCAATAAACTTGCATCATCTCCAAGCATTTGTTGCATTTCTTTAACTTGAGTCTGAGCAATGTCACGCTGCAAAGTCAAGTCCTTTATTTCTTTCTCCATCTACAAAAAGAGATGGCAAAATGATCAACGGTCCAAGCTATCTAAACAGTAGGCAGCTGTAAATAGCCAGGTAAAATTTTACAAGATAACAAGATTTTGATCCATATTCAATAAAGATGCAGTATACTTAAAAAGCATGTCAGATGCGAAATATTACTTGTTTTCAATTTAAGAAAAGGCTAGAAGTTAAATTCCTAGTTATGTGAAGCTTACATCTTCCATGCGCAAAAAGTTTCAAATATTTGTAAGTTTGCTTCTGTAAAGTTCTTGTAGCTTCAATTATTCCTGTTTAGTTCTACATATTACCTTTTTATCTTTGTTTACTGCAATCATACCAATTTGCTGACACCTGTCACCATGTTATGGGGCCAGACAATTGCTCTCTCTCACACACACACGCGCGTACAGAGTAGAAGTTCCCATACAGCAGAATACAATTGTCACCTCTCTAGGGTGAGGAAACAAGTGAAAGTTTCCAAGTAAAAAAATAGGATATCAAAATTTGGAAGGGAGGTACCATAATTCAGTATGTGAGAGAGGAGAATTAAGATGCAATACCTGTTCTATTTGCTTGTTCTTCTCTCGCAGTAATGCTTCATAATCTGAAGGGAATAAAGAAGGTATAGGACTCCTTAGCTCACTCTCCAATCTCGCCAACTCCCTCTGCAAATGCTTCACTAACACTTTATCTGACATGACTACGTTCACTTGGGCAGTAGTAGTAACTTCCTTTGCACAACTTGCAAACAGAAGAGTGTTCCTTGATTGCTCAACATGACTTCGTGCAGGGCTCATCGTACAGATGATGGCAGTTCTACCGTTGCCACCCAATGAAGGTTGCAATATCCGAGTTAACTTTGAATCTCGGAAAGGAATGTGACCATTCCTACTCTTGCTGTATTAAATTATATAACAACTTGCATTAGTGGCAATGTAAGAGGACTGCACAATTGATGCAACTGACTTATATGCTACACAGCTGAATGCAATGCCTGACTTTTTTTCTTTAAAGTGCCGGCATTACAAGATTGAAGCACAGTGCAAGTTTGCACCAGAACACCCGAACTCTTACAACAATCATATCTCACTAACTTAGAAGGGCAGCAAGAAAGTGAAAACAACCTTAGCTTACGTATCACAGTGCCCAAGGTCAGCAAGCTTCGATTTATGTGACAGCCCTCTTTCAGCCTTGCCCCAGCTGACAAGGACTGAGATGCACGCTCACTTCCAGCTAAATCAACAAAATTCTGTGTTTCCCGGGTGAAAAAGAAAGCCGTTATTAGTAAGATGTACCAACAAGACAACACTAAGTAGCAACTATCTTCTGGAGACACATTTTCATACCACAGTAGCTGAAAGAGTACTGGAGTTGTCCCTGCCTAAATACTCTCGAGCAGAACTTTCAATTGTCTGCAATAAGTAATGTGTCAAAACTGTAATATAATATAAGTTAATAACTTGTTAGCCAGTTGCACAAGAGTAATATTAAGTTATTTTACCAGTCTGATAATTTGGTGAGATCTGGAGCTGGTCTCATTTAGTGCAGTCTCCCCAATCTGTCTCTGAGCTGCAAAAGTTCAATCAATATCAATCAACTACTCTTCCAACCCACCTCTGTATACATTCCACTAATCTTTCATCTCTTACCTTCGCAAATAGAAAGGAGCTGAATCACATGGTTCCAGTCCTTCAATGTTTCCTCTGTGAGTTTCTCAACAATTGTCCCTCTCTGTCAAAGTTGCTTTATGAGATTTTAAAGGGAAAAAGAAGACAAGAAAGAAAAAGGAAAACTAAACATTTGTTGATCAAAGAAGAGAACTAACCTCAGGGTCATCTAGAAGTCTAAGAGGAGTACTATCTGCACTTAGGAGATCGCGGACAGACTCATTGTGAATCTCCATAGCAGAGAACTTCAAGATAAAGTCTCTCTCGGCATGCTACAAGTAGTAGTATAACTGGATAATCAGTAAGCAAGCGAAAAACCCTTGGAAATAAGGAATGCAGACACTATAACACATGATATCAAAGTAATGAGTTTACCTTCTGAATACAGTCATATATGTCTGCTATTGCATATTCAGTTATACCAGTCATAGTAAATGTCTTTCCACTGCTTGTTTGGCCATATGCAAATACACTTGCTAGCAAATACATAAATTGTTTCAGAGAAAAATAATATAGGAGATGGACTAAAGAAAAAGAAAATGTTTTTCTTACTCACAATTGAATCCACTAACAACCGAAAGAGCAACATCTTTAGCTGCTTCTTCATATACCTGTCTTGTGGAGCAATTAGGCCTAAATACCCTGTCTGGAAGCAAAATTATAACCAGAAAAACAGAACAATGTCAACTGAGAGAATCATAGTTATAGTATGCAAGCCATAAAAATAGCAATTGGTAATATCCTAAAATGGTAAAGCAGATTTTTTTAGGCTGCAAAAGGCTTTCTTTCCTGAATTTGCACAGTAGAACTTACAACAACAACATAAAACCCAGTGATTTCCCACAACTACGGTCTTGGGAGGGTAAAAATGTGTGCAGCCTTGCCCTTACCCCTACCCGGGAAGGCAAAGAGACTGTTTCTGATAGACCCTCGGTTAGAAAATACAGCGGAACTTAAATCACAATTAATAAAAACAAAATTGAAAGAGCCTCGTTACAGAATTCTCTGATTAAACAGCTAATGCAAATAAAATAGAGAAAGCAGATTTTAACAACATGAGTTGCTGAACAAAATTTCACTAAACAATGAATGAACAAGCAATAAGCATAAGAAAAAGCAAATTACAAGACCTCCAAGTAAATTAGACTCTACCAAAGATCAACAACAACAACTCAGTGTGATCCCACAAATGGGGTCTGGGAAGGGTAGTATTTACACAGCCTCACCCTACCTGGAAGGGCAAAGAAACCATTTCCGAAAGACCAGAGATCACATAAAATTAGGAATAATGTGAAGAAATAAATCATAAAATTCCTAAAAACTTACCAAAACTATAGGCAGAGGGATACATTGAGCGTTCAGACACAGAAAGATTAACATTCTTGTAAATAATGGTAGTATCATTAATACACTCCCAATCTGAAACATCATTTCTGAAAATTTCCTTATTATTCAAAGGTCTTAGCCTCACCGACACTAAAATTCTCTCGTCACAGCCTCCAGCCTCTCGCGCCACTTCATCAATTGTACCCATTCTACTCAATCCCAACCTCAAAATTATGCTTAAAATGTCAAACTAAGTGTATATAAATATGATATATCATATTTTTAAGGGTTGCATTCTTGAAAAATAAGTAAAGGGTAAGCATATTTTGGTGCATTATTCAATGATCACATTCTGTGAATTGAAGCGAAGCTGATGATGAGTAGTCAATGGAACATGAATTATAAGAAGGGAGTATATATTATGGGTCTAAGTGTTTTTTGTCTCATGCATTTATGTTTTTTTTTCTTCGCTATTTTTAGAGTTAAAAATACTGTTTTATTTATGGGTTAGCTATGGTCCCCATTTACAGTCTGCCAGTCTGTGTCTTGATTCTTATGAATGTTCCTTAACCTTTGGTTTTCACAACAAAACGAAGGATTAGGTTGAGAATATAGTCATGCATTAATATAATAATAGTATGCGCTTTTTTATTTACATATTATGACCAAAATAACTTACTATTTTAATTTATTGTTTTCTTTTCTTTTACACCTGGCAAATTGTGGAATTATTCTAGTCAGGGTCGTTTTCATGGAAAGTTGATTTGATAGTTTTTTGATGAAAAATACTAAGTACCATTTGACAATATCTCTGGGTTTTTTTTCTCTACTGTTTGGAAGATGATCTCAGAGAAAAGAAGAAAGAGACAGAAAGTAAACAGAATTAGAGAATTATTTAAATATAAGTAGAAATTAGAAGAGAAATACTTTTTGATTTTTTTTTTAAGAAAAAGAACAAAGTTGGGTATTTTATCTTTTTCATAGGTTGGTTGATACTTGATACTAGAAAAGATGAAAAGATAACAGTCTTAATTTTCTATATTATTTATTTTTCCATTGTTTTTACTTCTGTTCTTTAATTTTTGGTTGTCTTGAATTTCTTTCTAATTTACGTTGCAAACATAACAACCAGATCGAACAACAGCTTAACCAATTAATCACATTTTATTTTGTGTTTGTCATTTTATTAAACATTAACTAATCGTTGGTTAATTGTTGTTATTCACGTTAGATCTCATTGTAACTGGTTACCAAATTAAAGTTAATGGATTTCTTCTATTTCAATTAAATTATTTTCGCCCTGACTCAATCAATTCGGTGGACTGACCATTTCATTAGATAAAGGTTAAAACTAAGAAGAATCCTTAAGATTCATGCCTAGATTTTTATTTTACAAAAAAAAAAAAAATCTAGTGCAACAATTTTCGTTTGAAATAAAGAAAGATAGGTTGACATTAAAGATGAACAGTCTTTATCAGCTTAAGCGTCAACTTTTGGTTAGCTTTAAAAGCAATACCCGGCCACAAATTAAATATGGAGTTCAAAAAAGAATTTAAAAAAATAAATAAATATATTAAATAATTAGAAATGTCAACAGAAAAGTAAGGCTCACTCTTAAACATATTTGTCATCTTTAATCATTAAAAACTACAGATTTTGTGGATTTTAGGAACAAGTAAACCACATTTTCAGGTATATACAATACTAGATCTGACAGAATTTTATTACTTCACGATAAAATGAAAGGGCTATTTAGAAAGAGAGCTTAGAGCAACGTTAAATTTGTTTTTGTATGGATTCGAGTTGTGGAATCACTCATTAATGTTAGCATTAGAATAGTCTGTCTACATCACAACTCTTGGGATGCGACCCTTCTCCGAACCTTAATCGAATAGAGAATGCTTTGTGCACGAACTACCTTTTTTAAATTAATAAGTATGTGATTACACGGAATCAAGAGTTATCGCATGCTTTTCTTCTGCTAGACATTTGCAATTGATTATCTTTGTTCATATATTGCATTGATATTTATATTCAGCAATGAGACAACTCTAGAAGACACCATATATTAGAAGTCAACACATAAAAGACATGAAGTTTAGGTGATTAATCAAAAGCTAAAACATCATTTTCACTTTTATGTTGGGCCCAAAAATAAGTCTCATTTACCCGAAGACACTAATGCATAGTTTCACCTAACCAGAGATAAATATATGAAGACAATGAATGCTAGTAGGTGAAGATCCTTTTAAGTCCAACTCGTGTTATCCCTGTGGAGCCTAATGACTGACAATCTGTTACACTGTTATCTTCATGTACTAAGTTGGTATTTATGGCTAAATTCAAAATTTCAGTCATTCAAATTCCTTCTGTCATTATTCCATAGCAGGCATATGCTTAATCATTAGCAGAATTTAACTTATATCCATACAGAGCTTAGCTATTTTTTGCACTATCAATATATTTTAATATTGTATACGGTAGAAATCGAGGCTATCCGATTTTATCCTTCGCTCGAGATGGGAATCTCGCGTCAAGGAGCTAGGACGTCGAGTCCGGAATCAAAGTCTCTTTTCGGACCAAGGTCGATGTCAATCGCGGCCAGAAAGAGACAGACTCCGAGTGATCGGTATAGCTTGATAACAGAAAAGTCGAGATATCCGTAATTGGTCGAGGATCATGGTGTGAGTCTCGAAACGGATCAATCCACGACGGCTAATCATATGTCAATGCGATTTCCTACTATAATTAGAAGTGTACCTTATTTAGGACTCCTCTATTATATAAAGAGGGATCCCATTCATTTGTAATTATCATTGTTCACTAAGAAGAATACATACACTCAATACTTTTCTGGATTTCACTTACTGTTCATCAGAGTTGCTTTATTATTTATTGTTCTTACTATTCCACCTCGAGACTACCTCGAGCCGAGGTCAAGACCTGGCTAGCATATTGGTCTGATTTCTTTTATTCTCCAATTATTTATATATTTTCTTGCTTGTCAATTGGTATTGGACGAAATCACATACCCTTTAAACTATAATATAAGTTTAATTGTTATCCGAATTTGAGGGTAAGCAGTTTGGCGCCCCGTAGGGCTAAGGATAATAGTGATTGTTCGGTGATGATTATGATAACACGCATTATTTACGCTTGTTCTTGTCAAGTATCTTTGCTCTCAGGTTAAAACATGTCAAACTCACAAAATGCACCTACACATGGTGACAATGGCCTCGGGTTTCATGGGAAAAAAGACAATGTAATTGCTCCAGGAGCCTTGGTGCCACAGGCTAATCTCGGGGGAGCACCGGTTGCCAATCTAGTCGATGTCAGTTTGCACGTTGCTTTAAATACGGACCTAGGTGCAGACCCCGAAGGGAGTGTACGTAGAGAAGGCTAATCCGGTGGCTAAGGTACACAGGGAAGAGAACATAGAGGAGTCAGCCTCCAAGTGATATTCGGGATGCTACAAGCTCAGCAAGCCTCTATTGCTCAGCGACAACATCAACATAGAGCTCTGAGTGGGGTCGAGAGAGAAATCACTCGTCATACCAAGCGAGATCCGAAGAGGTCGAATGGTTAGGAATTAGGGGCCGATCCTGTAATAATGAAAATTCTCGAGGATCTCACCAAAAGAATTGAGTCAGGAGAGAAGAAAATTGAAGCTAATGATAAAAAATGAAAACATACAACTCCCTAGTTGATCATATACTGGGGGAACCGCCAATTTTGAAAGGGATGGATTTAAAGAAATTTGTACAAACGACGTCCCCTTCGAGTGCGGCTCCGAAACCCATTCCAAAGAAGTTACGTATGCCGGACATACCTAAATACAATGGGGCCAATGACCCCAAGGAGCATGTCACCTCCTACACATGCGTCATCAAGGGTAATGATTTGGAAGATGATGTAATCGAATATGTTTTATTGAAGAAGATCAGGGAAACCATATCAAAGGGAGCAATGATTTGGTATCATAATCTACCACCAAATTCCATCAACTCGTTTGCCATGTTTTGCAGACTCGTTTGTAAAGTCACATGGCGGAGCCATAAAGGTTGCGACAAGAAAATCGGACATTTTCAAAGTAAGACAAAGGAATAATGAAATGTTGAGGGAGTTTGTATCCCGGTTTCAAATGGAACTCATGGAGTTGCCACCGATCATAGATGATTAGGTTGTTAAAGCTATCACTCAGGGATTGAATGAACGAAGTTCGATAGCATCACATCAACTTAAGCAAACTCTGATCAAATATCTGGTTGTAACTTGGGCAGATGTACACAATCGGTACCAATCGAAGATGAGGGTCGAGGATGACCAATTAGGAGCTTCGTGGAGCAGCTCGCCTTACAAGATCAGATCGTTCCCGCAGCTTGGGTGTTGGACAATTTCAATATGGCTAGCGAAACAACTAAAGGAGAGATTATCCTACCGATGAATGTGGCTGGATTTATTCAAGATACCAAGTTTCACGTAATCGAGAGCGATATGAGGTACAACTCCCTGCTTGGGAGGCCTTGGATCCAAAAAATGAGGGAAGTCCCTTCGACTCTCCACCAGGTAAAGTTAAGTTCATTTTATTTTTGACTCATTATTTCTCTAAATGGGTTGAGGAACAGGTTTTCGAGAATGTTAGAGAGAAAGAAGTTATAGACTTCATATGGGATCACATCGTGTACTGATTCGGGATACCCGCCGAGATAGTGTGCGATAATGGAAAATAATTTATCGACAACAAAGTAACAAAGTTCCTTGAAGATCACAAAAAAAAGGAAATTATCTACGCCATATGATCCTAGTGGGAACGGACAGACCAAATCGACGAACAAGAACATCATTCAAAACCTAAAGAAAAGGTTGAACGACGCTAAGGGGAAATGGATAGAAATTTTGCCCGAAGTCTTTTTACGAATATCAAACAACGACAAAACCCAGTACGGGGGTAACGTCGTTCTCCTTAGTATATGGCATCGAAGCTCTGATCCCAGTCGAAGTCGGGGAACCAAGCATCAGGTTTTGATATATAACGGAAGAATCAAACCACAAGGCTATGAGCACAAGCCTAAATTTGTTAGACGAAAAATGGGAAGCCGCCCTCGTTCGAATGGTCACCCAGAAATAGCGAACCTAAAGATATTATAAACGAAGGGCCAATCTTCAACACTTCAAAATAGGGGACTTAGTCCTAAGGAAAGTCACCATCAATACTCGAGACTCGAACGAAGGGAAGCTCGGCCCAAATTGGGAAGGACCATATCAGATCCTCAGTTTCATCGGAGGGATCTTACAAACTTGGCACAATGGAGGGAGAACAATTTCCGAACAATTAGAACATATCACTCCTCAAATGATATAATTGCTAAGGTATATGACTTTCTCCCTTTTCATTTGTATCCGGTGCTAACTTATTGTAGGTCCTCGATCGAAGACGTCGAGAAGCTCTTCAACACGAAGAGCTTAGGTTTTAAAGCACATGTTGCACTCTTTTTCCCGTAGATCGTTTTTATCCTAAAATGGGTTTTTCCGGCTAGGTTTTGGACGAGGCAACAATTATATGTGCTACCTAGGAATAATTCAACAGTATCCGAGGCTTATTTACAATCAACCTCGAATACTTAAGGGAATCACCCTCGGATATTATGTTTTCAAAGAAGATGATTCGTGTCAACAGGGTCTCGATGTGAAAATTTTATAAAGGGTCAAATGGTCAAACGAACCATTCTCATGTAGATTGCCCGAGCCCTAATGACAAAATATGTATGCATGAAAGAACTATTGAAAGAAGTACCTTTCCATATCAGATGTTCCATGCCTCAGTAAAATTTATAGTCATAATTTCATACTTACAATATTTTACGATAACCGGCTCGAGAGCCAATAAAACTAAAGATCGAGCAATTAACCTCATACTCGGGGACTGTCATCCAAAAATCAGTATGCTCTAAATGTTAAACTTTGAAATCTTAAGACCTTAAAAAGGAAATCCTCAATTTTATAGGCCACGCCCACCCTACTCCGGGATCGATACTTCGAACAAGTTTGAAGTATAATCGAGAAACAAGCCCAATGGGCAAATATCGAGTTAAAGGCTACGATCGAGCTAACACGGTTTCGAAACGTCCGAATTTAGTAATATAACTTGCCTTTAAATATTTTCACAAAATCAGTTTAAAAAGGCTACCCTCGGCAAAATTTTTGAAGGATTTTGATAACATCAACCCTCGGAAACCTTAAGGGGTACTAAATTGTTCGAACTATCGAAAAAATTTATGCTAAGGCATATCAAAGTTTCTGATGACTCTAACCCTCGAGAATCCTAATTGGTACAGAGTTACCTCGTGCTAAGGCATAATAAATTCTTATCTAATTAATCTTTTTAAGCGCAAAAGGGAAGAAGCCAATCTTTTAAGGCCATATCGGCCCAATACAAAGAGCCTAAGGGCCGTTATATTGTTTTAGGTTCGAGGATCCGTCCTCGCTCGAACGAAACCTAAGGGTTCCTTCTACTCCGAGTTCGAGCACATACTCACTCGATGATAGAGACTATATTAGTCCAACTACGATCAAATCGCTTAAATTTCGGGTTCAGAAACAAATGAAAATAAAAAATATTCACAAGGCAACAAAGTGAGCCAAATTTCTCACAAGACCTAAAATATATCAGACTTATCATAAGGCAAAAGAAAAAAAAAGTTTTCACAAAACAGAAATCAGAGACAAATCGGAAAGGAAAAGGACCTTTCATATATTCAAGAGTATTAACAAAGACCACTTAAGACCTTACACAAAATCCAAAAAAGAAGGAAAAAATTCTAAGTGCCTAGTTTTCCTCGGGAGCTTCATCTTTATCTTCTCCGCTGTCGGATCCACTCACACGCCCGAAGTCATCATCAGAGAGCAAAGCTTTGGCCTCGGCCTCTAGCACTTTTGCGTTCTCAATATCGGCTGTGAGGTCAAAGCCACGAGCATAAACCTCCTCGAGAGTATCTCTACAAGATTGGCATTTAACATGCTCGGAAACACGGGATAATCGAACCTATATGGCATTAGAAATTTCCTGCACTCGAGCATTAACGGCTTCAGCGTCGGCTCAGTAGACAGCCACGACCGCCTCCGCATTGACCTTTACTGCTTTCACTACTGGTATAGCCTTTGCAAGCTCAGCAGCCAACCAAGCCTCGATCTCTTCCATTTTCTTGGATCGAGCCAAGCTCTCTTCTTTTATGCTTTGGAGTTGACGCTCAACCAAATATAGCTGGGACCGAGCGATATCTTTCTCTGAGGCAAGACTGTCCATGTTCTGCTTCCACCCCAAAGTCTCTGCCTCTTTCACTTCAGCCTCCTCGTGAAGCTGCTCAATATTTTCGGCCTTTTGCTGAACCTATAGGATCTAAGTGTTAGTCGTTACTATCAAATTGCTATGTCAAGCTCCCTAAAAATTTACGTTACCTGCTCAATGAGATCGGTCTGCGCTCTATGTTCTCTTGCTAATTCAGTGTGGAGGTCCTTGATCTCCGCCTCTCTTTTCACATAGAGGAATTTGAGGGCATCCCTCTCCTTTGTGAGCCACTTGAGATTGGCCTCACACCGGTTCAGCTCAACTAGGGATTTAGTGAATGCTTCCCAATAAAGCGTCACAACCTATAGAGAAAGGAAAGAAACCAGACGAAAAGAAATAAAAGCAAACGTAATAAAGGGGGGTGAAATTTACCTTGTTCAGGAGTCACTCATCCTCATCAAAAATGATCATTGTATCTAGTTCGGAAACGTCATCAACCCCCGCGAAGCAGCCATGGAATATATCTTCCAGCCGTTCCGACATCGAGGGTCTCCATAGACTATGCCTTCCAAAATTGCACGTCAGAAAATATGGGGCCAAACGGCAAATCGTCAATATTGATTGCCCCAAGAAAGTCATTTGGGTACCATCTCTTTTTTGAAGGGCCTCGGAACCGGACCCTTTAGGCACACTCGCCGGTTTTTCGTCACGGTGGCAGACATCTTAGGCCCCCGATGACTCGGGGACTATGCTTGGACCATCTTCCGAGACCTTCATGGTCCAAAAATGAGCATGCTCGACCATTACTGGCTCGGTTGCTTTTGAAGTATCGACATTTCCCTTCTTTCGAGCCACTATCTCATAGTCAGCATCTTCCCCATCCTCTTATTCATCTCATAGCTTTTGGTTTACGTCAGCATACAGAGCAGCGGGGTCGTTCTTTGACTTATGAGTCTTTCTCTTCTTAGGGTTCGGAGTATTTGAACGCGATACCCTTGTCCTCTTCTTATCCTTAATTGGTTTTGGGGCCACCTTCTCCCCAGGTAGGGCCGACCTTATTTCGGCAACATCTCTGAAACATGTATAAAAGGAAATCAAGTGAAAATAAAAAAGACATATTTCACAAAAAGGCATCAATCAGGATAGAGAAGCTTACCATGGTTTTTTGGCCTCCTATAGGCCCTTAGCCAAGTCACGCCAACAGATCTCGGACTATGAAGAGGTTGAGTCCAGCTTTCGAACCCAGCCTTCAAGGTCCAGGATTGCACCAGACACCCAAGAAATCGTTGTATAATAGGAAAGGATGTTAGTGCAAAATGACAAAAGAAACAAAATGGTAGATGGAAGTTATAAGTACATTCGTGCTTACGCTTCATGTTCCACTCTTCAGGGAACGACATCTTCTCGACCGGAATTATGTCAAAAGTCCTCACTCGGACAAATCGGCCCATCCATACTGGGTCCTTGTCCTCATCTATGCTCGAGAATAGCACCTTGGTGGCCTGGCAGTGAAGCCTTATCAACCTTCCTCGATAGAAACGAGGGGACGGGGGATGTACATTCTAATAAGGTGGTCGAGGGGTAAAAGGCATCCCATCGGCTTGACTCACGAAGAATCAGAGCAAAATAATAGTGTGCCAGAAGGAAGGGCGAATCTAACCCAAGGTTATTTGGTACTAGCTGCAGAAATCAAGGATAACGGAGTCAACAGGACCCAACGGAAAAGCGTAAGTGTAAACACTCAAGAACAACGTTTACGTGAGTAATGATGTCCTCTTCAGGGGTCGGGATCACCACCTATTTGCCTTCCAAATGTCAATCCTTTTTTACCTGATTCAGATCGCCCTTAGTTATCGAGCATATATATATATGTATATATATATATATATATATATATATATATATATATATATATATATATATATATATATATATATTTTGTCATCGGCCAGGGACAGACAAAGTTTTCTCAATCTTGAAATCGGAGGTAAGATCACACGACCCCGGACATGCATCCACCGGTGTTTTATCACTGGCCGGCTGCGATGAAGAAGCCTTTTCCTTTTGTGGGGTGGTTTTGGGGGTTTTTCACCATTAATTGCGGGTAGAAGGAAGCGAAAAGAGGTGAAATTTTGTATTCTTGATACTAACAAAGTTGACTCAACGGGTGGTGAAAGAGAAGAGATGGAGAGAGTAAGAAACTTAGAAAACTTGGTGGAGGTGAAAATAATTTTTGGTTCAACCAAAGAGCCTATATTTATAGATTTACAATGACGTTCGGTGGTACTAGTGGCTGACCGTCCACTGGCAAGCATTAATGGTTTGGAGAAATGTACCAACGGGACGTTCGATCACCTCAATCGCTTACGTCACGGGGATGGCATCATTATCGGGGTCTCTAGAAAATTGAGGCTCAAGTCGTTTCTTATTACTTTACTCTAAGAAACGAGGGGACTATCTGCATACGGTATGGGCATGTCGTGTCAAGGAGCTAGGAAGTTGAGTCTGGAATCAAAGTCTCTTTTCGGACCAAGGTCGACATCAATCGCAGCCAGAAAGAGACAAACTCCGAGTGACATCGATATAGCTTGATAACGGAAAAGCCGAGATATTCGCGATTGATCGAGAATCATGGCGTGAATCTCGGAACGGATCAATCGAGGGAGATTAATCAGATGTTGATATGATTTCCTACTATATTATGAGTGTATCTTATTTAAGACTCCTATATTATATAAAGAGGGGTCCCCATTCATTTGTAATCATCATTGTTCACTAAGAAGAATATATACACTCGTTACTTTCCTATTATTTCACTTACTGCTCATCAGAGTTGCTTTATTATTTATTATTGTTACTATTCCACCTCGACACTATCCCAAGTCGAGGCATACTGGTTTGATTTATTTTATTCTCTAATTTATTCATTTATTTTCTTGCTTATCAATTGGTATTGGATGAAAATATATATATTTAAAGCCACAATATAAGTTTAATTGTTATCTGAATTTGAGGTAAACAAACATATTGTAATCTATTTTATTTTTCAGTTCACTAGTTTTACTTTTGATGGACACTATTACATTTGATAATATAAAAATTCTTTTAAACATAGAAATTATGACTTTAATCATTATTATCATCAACATAAACATGATTCTCTTATTTGTATATTTTGTCCTATTCTGTTTCTTTCAATAATGAACAGTTCTAATGGAGGATTTAATAATTATTTTCTCTGATTTTCTTAAGTTGGGGAATCTAGTCTAGGGAAAAAAGAAAAGTAAAAGTGGTAGAATATGTGGGGGTTGAGGGGACCTCTTTGACTAAGGGGGAAAAAAATATTACAAGCCATGTGCATGGAAAAGAGAAGCTTTATCATTTCCTTCCTTACTCAATTCATTATGGAACTCATCAATTGAAACAATGGAGAGAGGACCGTCCACATGCATGTGGCCACTTCTCATTATTTGCAGCTTTATCTATTACCTGTCACTACTTTTATTTTTTTCTTTTTCTGTAAATAAAAAAGGAGTTGGTCTTCTCTTTCTCCCACTTTAATTTCCAATTGAGTAGTCTGTGAACCAACGATTCCTTTTCATTCCAACTATTCACTACTGAACATTTAACATTAGGTACTTAAATTTCTTGGACCCTTTCGAACGAATCGAAAGAGAGTAGATATACAGATGAAACGACTTTATTGTTATAATTTGCTTATATTCTTCTAATAATTGGCATTACCATTATATTGCATAATGCTAATCAGGGCGGAGCTAGCATAGCACTTGCGGGTTCGGCTGAACCCAGTAACTTTGATTGAAACTTTATATTTGTCGTAAAAAAATCATTGAATATGTATAAATTGTTAATTTAGAACCCAATAATATAAACGAACAAGAATCCTGAACCCACAAGTTTCGAATTCTGGCTCCGCCTTCAATGCTCTCAATCCTTTAAATGGAATAAATAAAGGAAATTTTACCACCTATAGAATATGTTAGTAAGGTATTTATAATATATAAATACCTTTTTAAGATTTTACATAATATAATAACCTTTTTTATTTTGTAGCAAAAAATTTTAATTTAATACTTTCCTATATTTAAGCCTTATTAGATGGTACAAAATATTTTTCTCTCACCAATTTATGGTATAACTCTCATTTTTTGTGAAATGACGCCGCTTAATACAGCTTAATACACCTAAATACAGATTCACCTTCCCATGATTTGCGCTGAAACGTTACTTTTTTCCCGCTTAATACAGGCTTAATACACCTAAATACATATCATGATTTACAGGAATCCCTGTTTGTGCGGCGTCATTTCATGTTATATTATTGAATACAATTCGTTTAATACACTATATACATCATAAAATAACGTAAAACATATCTATATCACGTAATATAGGAAAGAGTTTCTATTTATTGCTAATTAGGTCTTAATGGATGCTTTTTGTGAAAAAATCTCATAAATAAATTCCACTTAAGATTCGTCCCTTCCAATCTTTCACAATTTCTTTTAGCAAAATCATTTAAAGTTAAATTTGATTTTGTACATGATTAGTGGCGAAGAGCCGAAAACATACTTGTACATTGATATATATATATAAACAAAAAAAACACGTTATTTAATGTGATTTTTTCGTGAAGGGGGTTTGGATCCCTCTAGCTTCGGCGTCGGTCAACAAGTTACAAAAATACAATGATATATAGACAATGAAGTATAGATTTGAAGCTGAATGTCTTTTGGGTTCATGCACATTCTCAGAGACTAAAGGACGAGAGGAGTTTGGACTAAAAACGCACAAGTCAAAAGGAAGACAGAAAACAAATTAGAGATTATATATGGAACCAAAGCCACAAAATCTAATGGCCAAACATTTGGTGTGAAGGTGTTTTCCTAGTGTTGGGAGGTTTTGGGGCATCAATATTTGATTTTGAGTCCCACGTTATAATCTTTTTCAAAGGCAAGATCTGATGCATGTCTCGTCTATTTTGTGTCTAAGCAGTATTATTTCTTGCAAAAAAAAAAAAAAAACTGCAATTTGTTCTATTGAGGGGCCTTTCAATTATATATGATCTAAAAAGTATGACATATTGTTGTGTTGGGTACCCCCATCAGAATAGACTTGTGCATAAACCATTGAGTCTTTGGACTATAATACAATGTCTATTATTAATTCAGACGCATAAGAAAACAGAAGTCATACTACTTTCTTACTTCAATTTTCTGTAATTTGGGGTTGCCTTTTTTTTTATTATACTCCTTAGTTTCCTTTGTCGTTTCACGCTGCTGCGACAATATTTCACAAGATTCAGCCTCATTTGTATTTAATTCAAATGGATGACAGTTTGTCAACCTAGCTTTACTGGATTTTGAAGATTTCGTCTTTTAGAAAAACATGTGATTACCTCTTCTTATTTGATTCTTTTTTTTTTTCAAAGCCATTTAATTTAACTTATATACACTAGCTATTTAAAGAATTTTTAAACTACTTCCATTTATAGCAGGTCACTTACTATATTTTTTTGGTTGCAAAATTAGAATAACTATAGACTATTACCTCCATTAAAAGTCATAATCTTAGCAAGATAGTGTAAAAACACTACTGCCAGATCTCCGCTTCTGCATCTGATATACCAAAAATAAATAAGTTGTCTCTAATAACTTGAGCATATGGATTGGATGGTATGCACAATATGAGCTTTGGTACTTCTTACCGTAAAATTGACACGCCTGTTTAAAAAGGAAAGGTTAAAAAAAAAATAAAAAAAATCCACCCTTTGTTTGTTTGTTTGTTTGTTTTTTTCTAATGAAAGGATAACTTTATAATTAAAAGCATAAGAAGTTCAGTTATTACATAACATAGGGATAGATCACATAGTGTCCCCAATCTGTCTTTATTAGATAACTTAGTGTACCGGACTGCCTCCATCCGTTGTTGACGGTTGCAGATGGTCCATACTTTGCTAGAGTGTCATCCATCCACCCGTTCTTTTGAATTCTCTTCTAGTTTTCTTTCAATTAGCGCTTAAGTAAATTTTCAATGTTCACATGATTTTTACTTTCAACAATTCAGGCAACGAACACACTATAGTTTTAACTGATAAGTATGTAGAATAAAACAAATCAAAGGAAGCCTTTTTATTCTTCTTTACTTGTAAACTCTTGCATATATGTGACAAAATACCACGGGGCAGTAACTTTTGAATCAAAGCAACAAGTACAGGACAAAATCCTTCCTAAGAATACTTACTATACTCACAGGCCAGCTGAAATGCTTTATAAAACTTTAAGCAAACTTCATTATGTTGGCTAATATACATTTATTTATTTTACACTTACAAGTAGTTGTCTCGCTGTTAGAGGAAGAATTGGAAGAGCTTGTCATGGGGCCATGAGTCCTTCAATGGTGTAAGACAGTGATTCCGCCCAATCAGATTTGAGAAGCAGTGTCTGCAGTGTGTGCATTACATCATAATCAGGATCAAGCTTCCGTTGCCAGCCCTATCAGAAAAAAGAAACACAAAAGGCAGTAAGTACCAAAAAAAAGAACAAATCTTAATCCGGAAAAGTAGTCCCTATGAAAGATTATCGTCGAATATTACTCAGCAGATTGATGAGTTAGTTTCAACATGTTTGAATATAGAAATGTGAGTTAGTCCATTCCACATTTTATTCAAGAACACCACATTTGCGGAAAAAAGAAGAATTACCTCAAGGACCAAAGTTGTCACCATGACAGTACAAACATTGCCATCTATGTTCACTCTGTAATGCCTAACTTTCTCAAGAAGCTGTTCAATGCACTCAGCAGGGTGGACTAAATCACCTTCTGGAGTGCCCCAAAAATCAAATGACTCCTTCACTTCCTGTAGGACATCAGTAGATAACTGAGGCAAATATTCATCACCTCCATTTATCAAAAAGATTAAGAAGTCTTTCAGCATAAAGATATCGTGTAAAATAGTAGGAGTTACTCCAGGCTATAGACATTAGTAGTATCCACAGATAGATGAACAATCATAATTTCATGAACAAAAATGTTTGCGCAGAAATATTGAAAAACTTGAAGAAGGTAGATCCTATTTTAATCTCATTCATAGCCAAAAAGCTAAAACTAGTGATGCATTTTGATCAATTAAGGAACATTAGCACCTAGTTTTGATCACCATTGCCTTTTCTCTTCCATTTCAACCTCCCTTTTTTTTAACTTTTGGCCCACTGGTGGCGGATAGGAGGAGAAGAGGGGTTTGCGAAACAATACGTTAGTCCCTCCATCCGACTTTTTGTTTGATCTACTTCTCATGATAGAAAGTCCTGAAAATATTTACCTTCTTGAAAAGGAAAATTTACTTCTCCAACAAGACAAATTAACATACAATAACAATACTCTACATAAATTTACATCTGGCGCTACATTTTCATACTCTTTTTACATCTTCTTACAATCCATATTCACAATTTTAAAAGCATTTCACTTGAAACCTTTATCAGAATCCCCAAGAAGTGAACCCTGATAGCCAATTTGGGAGAAGGATAGTTCATTAATGGATGTTAAAGTTACTAGTTCACTAATTTAATCATGATAACTAGCAAAGCATATGGGCTGCTTTTAAGGGGAGCTCGCTCGATTCGCAGATTGGTCCGACAACATCTAATCTCCAATCTAAGCTGCTCCGACACGGCAGTTTAGGTGCCGCACCCGTATCGACACGACACTAGTATGGGTGTGGGTGTAGGATCCCGGATCTGATCAAACAATTTTGGATACTTTGACCACGACGAACGAAAAAACTCGAGATGAGATATAATTTGATTCCATAAATGAGAATCAAAACTAGGGTAAGTTTGAAAAAAATTGCATACTTAAAAACATAACCAATCTTTTACTTATCTACAACTTGAGAATAAAAAAGAAATCCATACTTTACAAGTTATACGTAAGTATTCCACAACATTTCTCATAATTTAGAGATATTTTATTTTTTTGAATTATTTTTAGCCAGATCCTGCACCTGTATCCGTACTAGGATCCGTATCCCCGAATCTTAGAATTACATCTCGAAGCATCCGACCTCTATATCCGCACCCTTGTCGGACACCCGCACCCGTATCCGAGCAACATAGTCTCCAATTACTTTTCTTTGCATGAGTAAATTTTAGTTCTTTTCCAGGGAGCAATAAACAATGGCTAGCATTGAGAAAGTAAGAAAAGCTAAAGAAAGTTCTCAAATAATCCTTTTAAGATGTATGAAACTAAACCTTGACAAAGGCTTCTGGATTAGGGCAATTCTGTTTCTTCGACAACTGCAGAGTGCACTCTGCTACAGTCTGGCCATCTCGACGAGCAATTGCCTTAAAGAACTCCAATAATATTGGTCGATCATTCTTAGAAAGTTCAGCAGTCATGCCTACATCAAGGAAAACAACATGAGGCTTTGATTTGAAGATGCGTTTCTGGGATGGCTTGCTATGGGTTACCCGAACAAGGATATTTCCAGGATGCATGTCAGCATGAATAAAATTATCCACCTGAAATGGGAAAAGAGGTATTCCATGAAAAGTGAAAAAAGACTTGGGGCAAGTAAAAATTAGCGATTCAAATACATAACATAGAGATAATAGGTTCTTATCCATCTAAACACTTTTTGACAAGGTAATCCTCCAACACCATTTCCTCTTCAACATTGCAAATTCTAGATATTACTGAAATAGACTACATGCAAGCAACCAAGAAAATGTCATAGAAGGTTTCTTTCTGTTCCTTCTTTATAGTAATAACTAATTACACAAAGAACAGAATCAGCACTAAATATCAGTCATGAAAGAAATAGCGTGGATAATGCCAAAATAATGTGTTTCCATATTTATTTTTATCTCTAATCACTGCTTTAATTTCGACAAGAACACAGTTTCTCGTCAGTATTCAAGGCCAGTATATTTTATAAAGAAAATTAAAGTAAAGGACAGGCACTGACTGCGAGTATTCAGGGGCAGTATATCAACAATTACTCAGTAAGGCAATTTCTATAGTATATACAAACCTATTGCTTAATATGTCTGTTAATAGATCTCTCTTCATTGTGACAAGAAAAAATACAGCAATAACCATTTTCTTAAAGGGAGTAAAGACTATTAGGCAATTAGAAAAAAGATCATATAAAATGAAGGAACTTCCATATGTCTGAAAATTGGCCTAACCACATTAGGCATAACTACAGATTTGCTTGTTATACATGCTTCATATTTCTATTCAAATCTTGAACTAAATCATCTGCTTTTATAGCCTGAGAGGGAAGAATAACATCTGATATATTGTCAGTTCCGTATTCCAGTTGACCTTTGTATTGCATTTGAGTATATTCTGAGTCGCACATTTGCATTAATTTTGTGTTTTATACTCGAATTCAGACAAATTAATATAAAGAATACTTTCTTAATCAAAATATATCCCTACACACGGACATATATAAAGATAGTAATACCAAAAAAATCTTTAGAAGTTTAATTCCATTAAAAGTATATCCCAGGTTGCACACTTGCATTAAATGTTGTGCTTTATACGCAAATCTAGACGAATTAACACAGAGAACATTTTCTTAATTAGAATATATACACACACACTACATAAAGAGAATATTACCAAAAGCATCTTTAGAAGAGCATGGGTCCCAATATGAGCAAGTGCACTCTTAAGTCTTTCATGGCCCTCAAGCTCATCAACATAATATGAAACACATTCCCCTTGTTCAAAAGTCTCCACCAATACTGCAGGATGCACTAGGGGATAAACAGGCTTTGGGAAAGAGACATCCTTCCATCTCCGAAAATTATAGGTGAAGCGGCTTAAATGTGCAGCTTCCCTAGCAAGATCAACTTGAGACATCATAAAAACAGCAAATTGCTGTACGCTTTCATCCAACCTTAACCACTTCAGTTTAGGAATGCACTTTGATATCTTAGCAACTAGATTAATAATCTCAAAATCTCGTCTAATTGATTCACCCACTCCAGGATGCCTAACTTTCACTGCCACCACCACAGGCTTGATCTGTCGACCACGGTATCGATACAACAAGGACGCCCTATGCACTTGAGCAATACTTCCAGATGCCAGAGGGTTCTCCTCGAATTCATTGAAGATTTCAGAAAGTTTTCGACCAAATGCTTTTCCGATTGTCTTTTTCGTGTAAGCAAAGCTATGTTCAGGAGCTTTTGTGTGAAGCTTTGATAGCTCAGTACACAAATCTTTAGAGAAAAGATCAGGCCGTGTAGCTGCCCATTGGCCCCATTTGATAAATGCAGGACCTGCTCTTTCGAGTGTGCTACGAACTACCTGAAGCCACATTTTCCTGAAAGAAGGTCCAAAAGAATCTACAAATGGGGCCATGACAATGCAAGGAGAAAAGACTATTCCCAAATAAAAGGCTCTCAAAAGCAGAATAAAACCTTCAAATATGGAATGCACTAATGAGGTAATCAAAACATGTCCATTTTCAGCATGCCTGTAGAAATCTGGTGATGCTTGTGCCAATGCTATATTTCTTCCATATGTTAAGGCAAGAAAACCAGGGAGAACCACATAAGACCTGCTCAACGCCAAACTAAGCGCTTGTGCCAATCGACTTAAGCGGATAAAAGTTTGTCCTTTGTAGAAAGATATACGCGATATCCTCTTCCAAGCGATTTGTGCATGATGACTTACAGCTGTTCCTGGTGAAGTCATTAAACAACTCCCACGAAAAGTACTATGCATCCTATATGTCTTGGATGAAGCATGTCCCCTAGTGATAGACACATATTGCCCATAAAATCTACATCTAAGAGAACTTACCCCATTCCTAATAAGTGTTCCTTTTCTTGCTTGTTCTGGACGGATCGTGGTCTGATTTCTGCATAAGGATTGTCCAAGTCCTTTAGTTTTACCAACTGCCAAGAATCTGCATACCAGGCACAAGACAACTTAGCAGAAGCACAATATAAAATATATGGTCATTTCACACTAAATGATTTCCTCTTTTAAAGATGTGCAACTCAAATACCAATTCAACAACAGTGACTATTAGAATAACTACAGTAAAACATGAATGTTAGTTTCTCTATGCAGAACAAAAAATGCCCTACACCCCAAAAGCAAGACATCAGTGCAAAAAGTAGTTCAAACAGAGGACAGCCTCCTATAGTTGGTAACTTTATGCTGCTTGCTTCAAGGTATATACAATGGGCCCCTAAATTTAGGAAACGTCAAACATGCAATATCTGAAGAATAGTTGTAGTGTTTTCATCTTTGAGCAGATGATAAATAGGAAAATCCCAAAGCAGGTTCCACTTTTCACTAGAATAACCAGTCAAAAAGAATAAAATGATTAAAAAATTCGAACTAGAATAACCGGTCAAAATATTGATTCATTGAACATGAAACCTATTACAACATCATTTCCAACGGCCGGATGTTTTTGTTAAACTTGCACCAGATAATAACCTTCTTGTATTTTACTTAATTTGAAAAAGGGGTTCGAAAACTTGAGAATTTAGAATTGAGCTATGCTAATGGAGCATCAAATGGCTACAGAAATCTTGCAACGAAAGCAAAGAGTTGCAACCAACTTAAGTTCCCAATGAAAACATAAAACTAAACGAATTAAAAACAATGTCTTTCATGTCAATAATAGGAAAGGCGAAATGTCTAAAGACTCATGAAATCAACGAATAGGATAGTTTATTGTGGAATGAGAGAGAAAACAGAGGAAAGAGTGGACCTTGACATGGCGAATAGAGGAATTTAAAGGGGTAGCTGTTGATTTTTGCAGCGGTTAATGTAGAGCGGCGGTGAAGAGCATCTCCGACTAGCATTTTTCAGAGGTTGTCGGTGACAAAGAGGAAGATGAGCAAACCATAAGATATACGTGTAATATTAAATGCTGCTTATTTCTTGTATCTTTGGACAATCAAACCTAGGTGAGGTGACTATAAAATTCGAAGACAAGATGCAATTGAACTGAAATAGTTTTAGCTGAATCTTTTTGTTACAATGCTTAATATAGTTTGCGCAAAGATACCTAAAGGTGTGTTTACATAGTTGGAATCCCTTTAATAAGAGATGATATACTAAGTATGCGTTTGGACTTTGGACATAAAAATTGTAATTTCTGGGAGAAAAAAAAATATAGTATTTGGAGTTAACTTAAAAAATAATATTTGAAATTTAAAATTATGTTTGAACATCCATTTCTCTTAAAAAATATTACAGTTTTTTTAGTGGGAAAAAAGTTATTTTCGAATTTTTTTCAAAAACTTATAACATTGGATGGACAAATTTATTTTTTAAAGAAAAAAATTGAAAAGGGGAGGGGGGGGGGAGGGGAATTATGGACAAATGAGTGCTAAATGCAAAATTTATATTAGTGAATTTCAGGTATCGAATACTTAAACTGATTATCGCTTCATGGTATGTTGATGACAAATTGAGTAATTGGAATTGCAATATCGAAAATATGTTATGCAACTTTTTGTTAACAATGTTTTGAGGAAAAGTCAACAAGGCAAGGGATATATTTGATCTATTTTTATTCTCTGGGAAAGATAAGGATAGGTGATTAACTATTAAGTTTGAGTGCAATCTTGATTAAAGAAAGTATTAAGCTCAAACGAAAAATGAGACGAAAAGAAGCAAAGGTCTAAAAGAGAACAAGTAAGCACTTACTGCACACATTCTTAAATAGTTTGGCCAAGTACTACATGCACCACAAGCCCGTGAGCTACCGTGTTCCACCTTGATCCATATAGAGCATTGAGTACGTTAGACAATTTTTTTCTTTTAGTAATAATTAATTATTTATAGATATTATTTGTTATATTTCGGAATATAGATACTTTTTTTGTGGCTATAATATGTATTTGATATATTTAAGTTATTGTATTCATGAATACAGTAGAAAAAATAAGCGTGAATTAGAGAAGTTGTTGTATTCGACTGTATTCATGGAGTGAAAAAATGAGATTACAGGTGAAAAGATTATTGTATTCGACTGTATTCACGGTGTGAAATAGGGGACTACACTGCTTTTAAAACGGAAAGTGAATCAATTAACATAATAGACTCCAATAATGACTCAACAAACTCAATTATAATACACAAATTTTGTATTTTTCAATTATTAAAAAAGATTCTCAACCGCAAATATCCCAAAAGTATGCAATCTTCAGATAAATTATATAATACATCCGAATACATAAATTATAGTAATTAAAGAAAAACATATGAATACATTCATGGCATATAATGAGACAATGAATATAATGAATTAGATAGAATACAGAGGGATACATTGAAATACAAAGTGGAGGAGTTCGGAAATTTTAAGAGAAATTTTCATAAAGCACTATCTTTAGTAGTAATTAGCCATCTATAGATATCATTTGCTATATTACGGAATATAGATACCTTTTATGTGGTTATAAGATGTATTTGATGTATTTAAGCTATTATATTCATGAATACAATAGCAAAAATAGGCGTGAATCAGGAAAGTCCAGGTAATCAGTTGTTGTATTCGACTGTATTCATGGAGTGAAACATGGGATTACAGCTAGACATATTATTGTATTTGATTGTATTCACAGCGTGAAATAGTGGATTACACTATTTTTTAACGAAAAGTGAATCAATTAGTATAATAGACTACTAATATAACTTAACAAACTCAATTATAACACACAAATTTTGTATTTTTCAGTTACAAAAAAAGATTCTCAACCGCAAATACCCAAAATATAGCAATCTTCAGAGAAATTATATAATACATCTAAATAAATAAATTATATTATTTAAAGAAAAATATATGAATACATTCATGGCATATAGCGAGACAATGAATATAATAAAATAGATAGAATACAGAGTGATATATTGAAATACAATGAGAAAAAAGGACACTGAATACAATGAAATACATGCAATACAATGAGATACATTGAATTACAATGAAAAAAAAAAGATAGCGTGCAATAAAATACATAAAAATACAGCGAGATACATTGAGATACTCTACACAAAAGAGCAAAATCATAACAAATCTTATTGAACGTTGTAGCTAATTGTCAATACATTATTGACCCAAAAATTTCAAAAAGCATCAGAAGAATTAGCCAATCTAGTATATTCAGGCTCTGTTGCCAAAGCTATATCAATGTTAATTGTTAAAACACTATATTGATCCTATTATTTCACAAAAAAAAATTAAAAAAAAATCATAAGAATTAGCCTATGTAGTATGCCCATGTTCCGGGGCCGACAGTGAGAAGATAACGAACTGGTAATCTTGCATCAATAAATCAAATTCAAAATCAACATCAGCAGGATTATTTTTGTTCCCAAATAGCCCGTTGGAGCAAGGCTGTTGAATTGGACCAAGTTCAAGTTGTTGCAGTCGTATTTGATTTAACTTCAAATCATTTCGATTTAATTTTTCACTCTAGTTTGATTTCTAAAATTATTTTGAAATAACCTCTACCTCACAAAAATAGAGGTAAGGTCTCTGTATACGTCCTATCTTTTTTAGACTTTACTTTGTGAGATTACACTGATATATCGTAGATGTTGTACTCCTAATTGTACACTCTTCTCAACTTCCCTCTAAAGGAAATATATTTCGGTTCAAGAAGGCTTAAGTTTTTTCTTATTTTTACTAAGTGATCATTTTGATTTATCTATATGTAACTCTAGATAAGTGAAAGCTTGCACAAAACTAATCTAACATAATATTTATAAAAATGTATCTAATATTCTAATTTCTTTTCTTAAATTTTATTTATCAAGCATTTGCTACAATTATCATATAAAGACTATTTAGAAGTGAAATTACTAAACATAATTGTAAAAGATTTGCAAAATAATTTGTTAATTCTTTTACAAATTAATGATTTGATCACTTTAAAAAGACACCATGCAGCGGGTATATAATACTATTAAGAGAAATTTTCATAAAGCACTATCTCTTACTAGTAATTAGCCATTTATAGATACCGTTTGCTATATTACAGATTATAGATACGTTTTTGTGGTTATAATATGTATTTGATGTATTTAAGATATTGTATTCATGAATACAATAGCAAAAATAGGCGTGAATCAGGGAAGTCCAGCTAATCAATTGTTGTATTCGAGTGTATTCAACTGTATTCATGGAGTGAAACATGGATTACGGCTGGACAGATTATTGTATTCGATTTTATTCACGGCGTGAAATAGGGGATTGCACTGTTTTTTAAATAGGAAAGTGAATCAATTAACATAATAGACTCCTAATATAACTCAACAAACTCAATTATAACACACAAAATTTATATTTTTCAGTTTTAAAAAAGATTCTCAACCGCAAAATACCCCAAAAACATAAATCTTCAGAGAAATTATATAATACATCTGAATACATAAATTATATTAATTAAAAAAATATATGAATACATTCATGGCATATAGCGAGACAATGGTTATATCGAAATAGATAGAATACAGAGGGATACGTTGAAATGCAATGAGAAAAAAAGATATTGAACAATGAAATACATAGAATACACCGAGATACATTGAATTATATTGAAAAAAAGATAATGAATACAATAAAATACATAGAAAAATACCGAGATACATTGAAATACTCTTAAAAAGGTAACAGAATCTTCAAATTGCTTAACTCCAAACATTAGATGACCTAGCTTAGTTGACAATTTTCGACGACCCATCGGATTCCGACCATGATTCCATAAGCAACGATGAGAGAAAGAAGAAGAAAACGAGAAATCACAAAAATCAGAAATCAGAGATACTGATTTTGATATTCGTGGACATGAATAATACGCCAACTCTAGTATGTTTCTTCTTCTTCTTCCTTTTCGATTTTGATTGTTTTCGTAAAATTCCGATTTTGAAAAACTCTAAGACTGTGATTTCTCCTTAATTAAATAGCACGCGGTTACGCCAAAATTTAGGTTTTTGTCTTCTTAGTCTTCAATGCTTGCTTTGTGCATATTTGCAAGCACAAACAAAGCAATAATGTTGTTCGTCTTCTTCGTCTTCAAACTTAGTTTGATAGATTTTTGTTTTGTACTAAAATGTTGTTCCAATAATCAATATCAGTATTGCCTTTAATGGAGTTATTTTGGTTAAGAAGAAAGAGGTCACGAAATTTTAGGAGAATAAGATGTATCAAAGTAGAGAGAAAGAAAAAAAGAGTAACTGATTAGGGTATTTAGTGGCTTAGGTCTAGGAGCAAATCAAAAATAAATATATTGCTATAAACCTTAAAAGGTTTCTATAGAATATAATTTTTTTAAATGGTATTTATTTAAAATAAATAAAGTATTAATCTTTGCTATACGAGGTAAAAATTTGTACTATTAAAACTGTAATGGGCCCCATCAGTTTTTATAGGAGAATTCAAACAAATGCAAAGAAAACCGAGGTCTCAAATAATGTGAAAGGTAAATGGGATCCACAGGTAGAAAAATTCGGCGGAACAGAAACACAGTTCAAATTTAGTACTGGTTTTCCTGTCCTGTTGTAGATCCGTACATTCATAAAGAAAGGTACAACATTCTTAGAGCACTGAAACTGTTAGATAACCCTAATTTTCCAAATACCCCCATGAATACAGTCCAAAATTAAGCGTGAAACTCAAAAGGATATTTTTGTCAATTCACCTATACGACCCTAAGCTGCTCTTAGCCGCTTCTATAATAGTATATACTTTCCTTTTAATTTATGTGAACCTATTTTATTTTTAGTCTGTGCCAAAAAGAATGATCTATTTCCCTATTTGAAAATAATTTACCTTTATGTAATGATTTATAGCCACACAAAATATATGTACTTCATTTTGCACTACAAATTCAAAAGTTTTCTATCTTTTCTTAAACTCCATGCCTAGTCAAATGAATTCATATAAATTGAAACGGAGGGAGTATAAAGTATAACGTGACTATTGTATTCCATAACAGTGTGGAGTAAATTATGGAAAATGGACCTTTCTTTAGCTGAGGAAATTTAATGGGCTATTTTCGGTCGTATAACATTACTTATCTTGAAACCGTTGGAGCTGGTGGCGCCGTGGCGGTGCCGCCAGCCTCCCCTGCTACATTATTTTCGAATAATATAAAAAGAATTACGTACTATATCGGAATTCGAATACGTCATATTACACTTAAATTATGGTCTAACTTTAAGGTTGTAGACGTTCAAAAACTTGAGTAATCTTTTTGTTTGCCTTGTATTCTTCTTCTTTGCATATAGTGTTCCACTGACATCAAGACGTCTGAATTTACCATGCATGCGTTATTGATTACTATAAAGAGATTACCTGAGTTCATTTCCTCAATTTATGTAGAACATTAATACTCCTTGCGCAACAAAGGTCAGATGTTTGAAGCGCGAACGATATATGTAACAAACAAACAATAGAAACATAATCAATATTGTTGTAAAAAAACCAATATCTAGGCATGTTCTCTTCTTTCTGCTTCTTCTTCTTTGTTTTGCTTTTGTACTTTTTCCATTTGCGATTGACGTACTCGCAACAACGTACAGTAACAAGATACATGAGTAAGGTTCAGTTCACTATGATATTTTGATCTTTACTATCGCTCATTAATGTTTGTATGTTTGTATATATGGGGTGAAATTGGTGGGCGAATGACGGCGTGATATGTGGATCTAAAGATAGGTGGGACGTGAATCAACAAATGGCTGACACCAGATGAACGTGCAGTCATTTCTGGAAAGATTCCGAAAGCAGAGCACCGGTGACAAAGATTCAAAGCATTGTCATTGGGTAACATTCAATGGGCAACCATTATAGAGAATATCTGCATTTATAGCCAATCGTTATGCACCCGTCAATGATTATTTTATTCTCATTCAAGAGGAGCTTGATTTGAGGATCTTGTCTCCCTGAATCAAGCTATAAATAGGGGATTAACGTCCATTGTAAGGACAAGAAACTAGGTGCACAAAAAGCTATATAATCTATTGTCTCATTACACTCAATTCGAACACTTGAACATTGTATTCGCTCTTGTCCTCGAAAAGACTAAGTTCATAATTAGTGAGGCTTGTTATCTCCTTTAATTGCACTTGATAACTCTATCTTTGTTTTTATTTACTTATTATTATTGGGTCAAATCGATTCGCATATCTATAAACTACGTTATAAATTCAATTGTACCATTTTATGGGTAAATAATGCTTACATATAATCTTCTCTGTTTGTTTAATAAGATTTCTGTTAATATAAGTAGTAAATATTTTTTTTATTTTAAGCCGAAGCCAAGCGACGACGTCGGCACGAGACTTGCCTTCTTCTCAATTTTTTAAGAGTTAGAAGAAGAGCAATTGTTTATATATCCATTAAAAATATTTCTCTCTTCCAATATGAGATAATGTTCCTTCGTTAACATGACTTAAAATTTCATTTTCCTCCATTTTTCAATTTCCGTTCACCCTCTTCTAAATCGTATTAATGCTTAAATCCCAACAAAGACAGAGAAAAGAATTCTATAAATCCAAATAAATTGTTAATTATCTGACAAAGTGAAGTCTTTGTGCCATCTAACTGTCTACGGAGCCCGTATTTTTGTCATGACCAGATTAGTGCACAAGTATTTCTGCTACTTTTAATACACGTGAAGACGCATGTAATCAGGCTAGAATATTTTGGTACAGTTGGGGGTTGGTGCTTTGGTGAGGCAAAATGAAAATAGGTTGCTTCCTAATATATGGTACATCATTGTCCTATACTCCATGATATATAAGAACTTTCTCGGAAAGTTCACACACAATCACTTGTAAGTTATAAGTTGTATATCAAAGGATCTCCCTGCTGTTATAAATAAGCCAATCTCCCTATCTAGACTTATATCCACAACACATATAAAGTAAGAGAATATATAATAAATTAAAGAAAGGAGAAAGAGAACATCTATATTATTTATAATAGAAAAGAGAACACAACATAATATTGGAAGAGAAGATGATAGTGGAGATTGAAGAAGTCATGAGCAGCTGCCAAGCACTGCCTCTGCTTTCACTCAACCATGTGTCTTTGTTGGTGAGAGATGTCTGGAATTCTGTGCGATTCTATGAAGACGTCTTGGGCTTTTGTCTAGTTAAACGCCCTTCTTCTTTCAATTTCCATGGTGCCTGGTTAGTATACCCTCTTTAATTAATTACTATTTTCAGCTAAGATTCACTCATTAATTATATTTCATGCATGTACGTCTCGTGTAATTTTATGTACATTATTCTTCTAGGCCAATATAAAATTAGTCCTGTTATGCGTCCATTTCATACCATTATTCTTTTATCATGAGAGAATAAAGTACGTCCATATTACAACATGCAACAACAATAAAAAATTTCTTTAATAAGCATGAATAGTATATTTGGGTACCTCAGCTACCTATTTTGTTTAACGTTTAAAAGGTTGTACAACTATGGAGTTGGGATTCACTTGCTTGAGAACGTAGCTACGGAGGATTACGATGCCATCAACGAACCTCGACCCATTAATCCAAAAGATAACCACATTTCCTTCCAGGTAAATTAACTTTTAATTTCATTATTAAATGATGCAAACAGTGCAAGAGCTAGTTTGAGGAAAGGCGGTTCCATTGAATCCCCTTCGCTAAAAAGTTATACCGTGCAAATAGGGCTAATTAAACCTAGTTTCTTGGTTATATATAAGTTATTGAATAAGAAACATTCTAGTAAACTAATAAAGAGGATTCAAAAATTGCTTTTGGTCGCATGTTCAAATAAGAGACTACTCAACCCAAGGCAACTAAAGCCACTATTTTAGGCCCCCAAAAATATAGGGCCCCAAATTTTATTCATATTATATATATAATAAGTATATTTTAAATAATTATTTCTATAATTCTTTATAATGATAAGTAAATCTTGTGATAAATTATTTACTATGTCAATAATTATTATGGCATAGTTCCCAATATTATGCTATTTTACGGGGAGAATTTGATTGAGCTATAACAGATAAATAGAGCATTAATATCTTTGCCTCCAAAGACCTCTAATAACGATTTTAGCTTGGTTCAAATCTCAGACGTAACGTAACATTTCAAATCAGTTGTTGTCTCATTAGTATTAATTCTTACCGCACTATGTATGTAACCAAACAGTGCACTGATGTTGAGGTGGTGAAGAGAAGGTTGGAGGAAATGAGAATGAGATACGTGACTGCAGTGGTAGAGGATAATGGCATAAAGGTAGATCAGGTGTTTTTCCATGACCCAGATGGCTATATGATTGAAATATGCAACTGTGAGAATATTCCACTTTTACCTATCTCTTCCACTTGTCCACTCAATCTCCACATTGGCAACAACCATAACAAGTTCACAGCTACCAGTTGTGGATGTGAGACTATGATGGAAAGCTTAAGCAAGGACATGCTCAACTTTTCTTTCTAATTAATATTGTTTATTTTCAGTTAATCTCTAATGTGGTTTGTTTGTTAATTACTACTTTTAATTAAGTGGCTTTTCCACAAGTCGTGTTTAAGTTTGTCTGGCTATACAAGTTAAAACTGGAATGGAAGTACTTCTAATTTCAAAATTTATTTGTATATGTACAAATTATATATAATATTAATTATGATAGCAATCTAAGGAAAGGATAACAATTTGGCTTAACATAGATCATTTTTTCTTTGTTTTGAGCTTTTTTTTTTTTCCTCTTTTGCGGTATTTAAATATCTTGTGTTTTGATAATTTTCGTCTTTCAATTTTCTCTGTAATATGCTACTCATGATTTGCATGGAAAAAATAATAGCCTCGCGAGTTAAGACATCAACAAAAAGGATGATTATATCAAGATCTATTCAGCTAGGTGCATATTTATATTAGGTGTTTTCCTATATTTTTCTTTTTGGATACAAAAATCACTCTTCAACAATCGCGCAAGGAAACTTACTGTCAGGTGCCAACATAACAAATTTTTCATGACGGCATTTTTCTTACTATAGAAAGTACTACCTTCTAAATTATACCTAAATAATAAAGTGGCGTTTATCAATAAATATGCAAAATCGGAAGTAATTTGGAGCAAAAAATGAGAAATTGAAACCCTAGTTTCAGCGAAAGAGACGATTTCAGATTATTGTTTTGAAGAATAAGGGAAAGAATATAATACTCCTATGTCTTTCTACTGGTACACGTGCACTACTTTTTTTCTATTTACAAAATACACTAATATTACAAAATAGGCTATGTAAGGAAAATATTATATATATAGAGAAGAGAGAGATGTATCTTTTCTTTTTATAAGAACAGAAAAGGGCCTAAAATCCCCCTAAACTATCCGTTTTGGTACAATAATGTCAGCAATCCATTTATTGGGCCAAATATGTCCTTCCGTTAATGTTTTTGGCTCACAAATACCTTTTGAGTTAACGGACACGTATCATCGTCATATTGGTCCATTCTTAATATTTCTTAATTAATTAAAAAGACCCATTATTCATACCCAAAAAATAATTTTCTAAAGCAATTTTTCTAAAAAATATTTTTACTAAAAACTGTAGAAAAAATGGGAATTTTTTTCCAGTTTTTACAAAAAAAATATTTTTTTTACTAAAATAATATTTTTGTAAAAACAAAAATAAAATCTAAAAAGCAATTTTCTAAAGTAATATTTTTGAAAAAAAATGGAAAAACAAGTAGAATAATACTTTAGAAAATATTGCTACTTTTCTAATGGAAATTTTTTTTCTACTTTTCTACTGGAAAAAACATTAACGTTTTAAAAAACATAAACCCTTAAAATTTTGATACCAAACATTAACGTTCTACTGGAAAGCAATTTTCTACTTTTCTTAATAAAATATTGCTACTTTTCTACTGAAAAAAACTGGAAAGCAATTTTCTACTTTTTTTTCCAATTTTTACCAAAATATTGCTTTAGAAAATTAATTTTTAGATTTTTTCTTTTTTACAAAAACATTATTTTAGTAAAAAAATAAATCTACTTTTTTAAAAAAAGTGGAAAAAAAATCCCTTTATTACTTCAGTTTTTAGTAAAAAAAGTTTTAAAAAAATTGCTTTAGAAAATTATTTTTCGGGTATGGATAATGGGTCTTTTTAATTAATTAAGAAATATTAAGAATGGACCAATATGACATTGACATGTGTCCCTCAATTAACTCAAAGGGCATTTGTGAGCCAAAAACATTAACGGAAGGGCATATTTGGCCCAATAGGTGGATGGAGAGCATTATTGTACCAAAACGCATAATTCAGGGGTATTTTAGGCCATTTTCCGTTATAAGAAAGATGGTATATTATGTTACTATTACTAAATTAGATCAGTATATATGGTAGTGAATGTTAAGCCGCTAAACATCAATATATTTATAAGATGAGTGTTACAAACTTCAATATATATATATATATATATATATATATATATATATATATATATAAAGAAAGAGAGGAGATGAATGTTCCTTCTTTTTATGAGAAAGATGGTATATTATGTTACTATTACTAAATTAGAGCAGTATATATGACAATGAATGTTGGGCCACTAAACTTCAATATATGTGTTTCAGCTGACCTTCCGGGCATACCGCCCGATAGAGATATTGATTTTGGCATTGATCTGTTGCCGGGCACTCAGCCCATCTTCATACCTCTGTATCGTATGATTCCTCCTGAGTTGAAAGAGTTGAAGGATCAGTTGCAGGAATTGCTTGGCAAGGATTTATTCGACCCAGTGTATCATCGTGGGGTGCTCTTGTCTTGTTTGTGAAGAAGAAGGATGGTTTTATGCATATGTGTATTAATTATCGCCAGTTAAACAAGGTCACAGTGAAGAACCATTATCCTTTTCCTCGTATTGATGATCCGTTTGACCAATTTAAGGGCGCACATGTGTTTTTTAAGATTGACTTGCGCTCGGGTTACCATCAGTTGAAGATTCGGGAGTCAGATATCCTGAAGACTACCTTCAGGACTCGGTATGGTCATTACGAGTTCCTTGTTATGTCATTTGAGTTGACCAATGCCCCAGCAGCTTTCATGCACTTGATGCACAGTGTGTTTAGGCCATATATTAACTCGTTCGTTTATTATTTTTATTGATGACATTCTGGTGTATTCCAGGATTCTGGAAGATCATGAGCAGCACCTGAGGACCGTGCTTCAGACCTTGAGGGAAAAGAAGTTATATACAAAGTTTTCAAAATGTGAGTTTTGGCCGAGTTCTGTGGCATTTTTAGGCCATGTGATTTCGAGTGAAGGTATTTAGGTAGTTCCGAGGAAGGTAGAGGCCGTGCAGAGTTGGCCCAGGTCGTCCTCACCTCTAGAGATCCGCAGTTTTCTTGGTTTGGCGGGCTACTACTATCGCTTCGTAGAGAGATTTTCATGGATTGCGGTCCCTATGACTAGATTGACCCAAAAGAGTGTCCCATTCCAGTGGACAGAGGAGTGTGAGGGGAGCTTTCAGAAGCTCAAGACAGCTTTGACTTCAGCCCCAATCATGATGTTGCCTACCAGTTCGGGGTCTTATATTGTCTATTGTGACGCCTCGAGAGTTGGCCTTGGAGTGGTATTGATGTAGGACGGTAGGGTGATTGCCTACGCGTCTAGGCAGTTGAAGATACATGAAAAGAGTTACCATGTCCATGACCTTGAGTTACCTGCTATTGTTCATGCCTTGAAGATCTGGCGTCATTTTGTACGGAGTGCCTTGTGATATCTATACTGACTATCAGAGTTTTCAATACTTACTCAAGTAGAAGGACCTGAATATGCATTAGATGAGATGGTTAGAGTTGTTGAGGATTATGATATCACTATCCTGTATCACCCGGGCAAGGTCAATGTGGTGGTGGATGCCTTGAGTCGCCGGGTGGAGAGTTTGGGTAGTTTGCCATATTTACCAGCTTCAAAGAGGACTATGGCGATGGATGTTCAGGCCTTAGCTAGCCAGTTTGTAAGATTGGATCTTTTGGAGCCTAGTTGGGTTCTAGCATGTGTGGTTTCCCGGTCTTCCCTATTTGGTTGTATCAGGGAGCGATAGTATGATGATCCTCATTTGCTTGTCCTTAAGGACAAGGTTCAGCAGGGAGATGCTAGAGATGTGACTATCGGAGATGATAGGGTATTACGGATGCAATACTGGAATTGTGTGCCCAATGTTGATGGCCTTCGAGAGTTGATTCTAGCAGAGGCCCATAGCTCGCAGTATTCCATCCATCCGGATGCCGCGAAGATGTATTAGGACTTGAGGCAACACTATTGGTGGAGGCGAATGAAGAAAGATATAGTGGGTTATGTGTCTAGATGCCTGGGTTATGTGTCTAGATGCCTCAACTGCAGTAGGTGAAGTATGAGCACTAGTTCCCGAGTGGATTGCTTCAGCAGATAGAGATTCTGGAGTGGAAGTAGGAGCGCATCACCATGGATTTTGTATCTGGACTTCCACGGACTTTGAAGAAGTTTAATGCCATTTGGGTCATTGTGGATCGATTGACCAAGTCCACTCATTTCATTCAAGTGTGACCACATATTCATCGAAGCGATTAGCGAAGATTTATATTCGGGAGCTCGTCCGTCTGTATGGTATTCCGGTTTCTATCATTTTGGACAGAGGTACTCAGTTTACATCGCGGTTCTGGAGAGCCGTGCAGCAGGAGTTAGGTACTTGGGTGGAGTTGAGCACAACATTTTACTCCCAATCGGACGGACAGTCCGAGCACACTATTTAAATTCTTGAGGACATGCTACATGCGTGTGTGAGTGAGTTTGGAGGGTCTTGGGATCATTTCTTGCCATTGACAGAGTTTGCTTATAACAACAGTTATCAGTCCAGCATTCAGATCGCGCCATATGAGGCTTTATATGGTATGAGGTGTAGATCTCCGGTGGGTTGGTTTGAGTTGGGTAAGGCTAGGCTATTGGGTACAAAGTTGCTTCAGGATGCATTGGAGAAGGTTAAGGTGATTCAAGATAGACTCCATACAGCCCAGTCAAGACAGAAAGGTTCGTGATATTTCATATATGGTTGGTGAGCATGTTCTGCTTTGCGTCTCGCCTATGAAAGGCGTCATGAGGTTTAGTAAGAAAGGGAAGCTTTGTTCGAGGTTTATTGGCCCTCTTGAGATCTTGAGGCGAGTTGGGGAGGTTGCTTATGATCTTGCCTTACCTCCAGTTTGGCCGAAGTTCGTCTGATGTTCCATGTTTCGATGCTACGGAGATATCATGGTAACCCTTCGCACGTGTTGGATTTCAGTTCAGTCCAGTTGGACAAGGATCTATCATACGTCTAGGAGCCAGTGGCTATATTAGACAGCCAGGTCAGAAAGTTGAGGTTAAACAGCGTACTTCAGTGAAGGTCCAGTGGCGGGGTCGGCCGGCCGAGGAGGCGACTTGGGAGACCGAGCAGGATATGCGCAACCAGTACCCTCATCTTCTAACTACTTCAAGTATGTTCTCTATGCTCGTTCGAGGACGACCGAATGTTTAAGTGTAGGAGGATGTAACGACCCGACCGATTATTTTTGGAATTTAAGCCTCAATCCCCCACTAACTACTTCCCCTACACTCATTTATGCTATTTTGGTTTGTCGGAACATTCAGTGTTAGGATTCAGAGTGTTTTGGGAGACTTAGTCCATAAATGAAAGCTTAAGAGTTAAAAAATGGTCTGTAATTTGAACAGCACGAAGACGGCCTCAGAATAGAAATCTAATGGTTCTGTTAGCTTCGTTAGGCGATTTCGAGGTTGGGAGCGTGTTCGGAATGTATTTTGGAAATCTGTAGCTCATTTAGGCTTGAAATATCGAAGTTTGTATTTTTGAAGTTTCTGGTCCGATAGTGAGTTTTTGCTCCAAGGGTCGAAATAGAATTTCGGAAGTTGCAGTAGCTCCGTCATGTCATTTGGGATGTGCGTGCAAAATTTCAGGTCATTCGGACGTGTTTTGGTTAGGTTTTAAGGATTGGTACAAGTTTTCGGTGTTGTTTTAGGTGTTTTAAGGATTGGTACAAGTTCGAATAAGGTTAGGTGGTATTGGTGATTTTGGTCGAGGTCCCGGGGGCCTCGGGATGATTTCGGGTGATCGACGGAAAATTGTGAAGTTGAATGAATTGCTGAAGGTTCCGTCATCTGGTATTTCCGCTTCTGCGGCTTGGGAACCGCAGAAGCGGCTAAACCACCACAGGTGCGGTTTAAGACCGTAGAAGTAGAACTCTGGGCTTTAATGAAAATCATAGAAGCGACTCTAGTTTCCGCATAAGCGGGACCACAAAAGTGGTCCCTTGTTCACAGAAGCGGAAACACCTGTTCTGATATAGAAAATTCGAGGGTTTGATTTCATAAGTTAGAAAAATCAAATTTAGCTTGTAGAAAGGCGATTTTCAGAGGGTTTTGAAGAGAAGACAATTGGGTAATGTTTCTTTGATCCCTCCTAGCTATATTTTATCATTTTGTAGTTACATCCGTTATTAAAATTCGAATTTGGGATCAAATTGGAAGAAAATGGATAAAACTTCTTAGACCAAACTATTGGTTTGAGTGAGCATTTGACCTTCGAATTGAGATATTTTTATATGGTTAGACTCGTGAGAGAACGAGAATTCTAAAAATGTGAAAGTTATTCGATTTTGTGATGTTGGCCTAAAGGGTATTTTGGTCATTTTACATAATTTCACGTTGTAGCTTTGAATTAAATAACAAAACTAGTTGTTTGCGATGTTATTTACAATGTGTAATTGAATTTGAATAGATTTGAGCTATTTGGAGCTGGATACTCGTGGCAAGGGCGTAGTTTCTAGTGATATTTCAGCCGGTTCGAGGTAAGTGGCTTGTCTAACCTTGTGTGGGGGACCTTTCCCCTTAGAATTGTTACTTGATATATGAGTGCCTTGTACGTGAGGTGACGAGCACACACTTGAACCGATTGATGAAAATCCGATTTTTACTTAAGTTATTGAGTTTAGTTTTCTTTCTTACTTGCCTTTTTCTACTTGAAATTATAACGTGTGCTAGACTAGGAAAAATAGGTTTAGCTGACTTGACTTCCTAATTGCTTAAGTTGTTTGACTGTACTACGTGAAGCATGCTAGGCTAGTTCTATCTGTTTGTTTGTATTTCGTACTTCATCCCTTGATATATTCTGGCTGTGGTTGCGCATTTATATTGGGACTATGGATGTGGGATTCCGGTAGCCCCCCCTTGTCTATTTACTTAGGGACTACGGGTTCGATTCCCGGTAGATCCCCCTACACTTTTACTTTGGGACTGCAGGTTAGATTCCCGATAGATCCCCCCCTGCACATTGATGGTTGAACTACGGGACGGTATCCCAAGAGATCCTTCGGTTTGGTACATGAGTTGGACTACGGGAAGGTATCACGGAAGATCTACTGGACAGTTGAGAAAAGGGCTACAAGACTGTATCCTGGGAGACCATAATTGCTATCATTGACATTGAGTTGTATTTACTCTGTGTTTACTCTGTCTTTTGTAGTTGTATTGCTTCGTTGACATGTCATATCTCACTGTTGTACTTATATTTCTGTCAAATTTTCATACTGTTAATTATTATTATAATAATATTTTGTCTCAGTAGGGCCCTGACCTTCCTCGTCACTACCCAACCGAGGTTAGGCTTGGCACTTACTGAGTACCGTTGTGGTGTACTCATGCCCTTCATGCGCTTGTTTTTCATGTGCAAATCATCCAGGTACCCCTATTCAGGTGCACTATCCTTGAGGCGAGGAGATAGACAGAGACTTCGAGTTACATTTGTAGCGTCCGTAGACCGAAGAGTCCCCTTCCTTATTCTAGTTGTAGAGCTGTTATCCTCTCATACTTTTGATGTACATATTCTGGAGATTAGAGTACTTATGGTAAATCTATTAGCCTGTGTTTTTCCGTGAGTTTCCCAATTTAGGGATTGAGTTGTAGAATTCCGCATATCTTTAGAGTTGTATAGGCCTGGTGGCCTTATATTTAGTTATTATTTTTCATATGTTCGGTTTTAATTGATTATTCAGCAAATTAAATTGTTATTTCCGCACCGTTAGACTTACCTAGTTATAGGAACTAGGTGCCATCACGACATGTTCATAGAGGGTGAACAGGGATCGTGACAGTAGTACAGAGCCCGTGCTTGCATTAGGTATCCGAGGTAAAAAAGGCCGCAAACTACTTAACATTTCTTCCCACTCCTATTTATTATTAAAATTTTGGACGAAGCATTATCTCACAGTGGACTATTTCAAATAAATAATCCCACTGTTCAAGTTTATGTGAACCAATTTCCTTTTAAGTCCGTTCCAAAAAGAATGAACTCTTTTTAAATTTGAAAACAATTTAGCTTAAAATTATAAATATACCCTTAATGAGAAGCTTTTATAACTACATAAATATTATGGCTCCTTTTTGACTTGTTTAGGACCATAAATTTTAAAAGTCTTTACTTTTTTCTTAAATTCCGTGCCCAGTCAAAGAGATTCACATAAATTAAAATGAAGCTGAGTATGTTACAGTCGTACCACCTTATAATCTATATCACAGGCTACAAGCAGGAAGGTATTGGAAATTTTATAAATGATGATGAATAAATAAGAAATGAAGCTAGAAAAATAATAAGCATAGAAGTTTTTGAATTCATTTAATGTATTTTTATTAATTGGTTTTGAATCGTGTTATATTTTCAGATTGTTTGTAGCAAAAACTATATAATTATGATATTTTAGTTTTATCTAAAAGTTATTAATAATTATATGATTCATTTCATTTAATTATACATAGTTTTTATTATTGGGTACACACATAAAATAAGATGACAATTATCGTTTTGTTGAAACGTTATGACCACACGCTCAAATAAATTAAATCCTACTTTAATATGATTCATTAGGGCTTCCCCCCCCCCCCCCCCCCCGCCCGCTCTCAAATTTTATATAGTTTATGCACATAAAATTTTCTTAAAATACATATTTGGTGTAATGCACATATTACACAGAGTGTGATGAATAAAGTGAAATATATATAGACTTACATACATTAAATATATCATTATTATAAATGGAATATTTTATTTATGTATCGTATTCAATGAATACATGGTAAAAATTTTGTACTACATATATTCATATACTATAATATTATACGAATAATCTAATATATATACTTCTTAAAATAATTATTTAATATGCGTACCACCACTTATATATGGCAAAATCATTCTTAATCTTTAGAAGGGAGATAAAAGATAAAGAAACTTATTTGTGAGTAAGCGTGAATCAGGAATGCAAATATATATCAATTCCTTTGTATCAGTACGGTATTGATACTCTATAAAGTATCCAATTCCAAACGAGCCAAAGTATTACAAGTTGTAGGGAATTTTCATATAGGAGTGAAACGTAAATGTACTTCCCTTAATGCTTGTTCTATAACTTACAGCTCTTCGTGGTTTAGAATTATAAAACTATATACAATTCAACAAAAAGTTAACATATTCACTAGATGGGTGTTACAGAATTACAAAAACTAAGATGAATGCTTAGTCACACAAAATTAGATAAGATTAAAATGAGCATATTTGCCAGAAAGTATAAATAGCATACATTAAGGATAGAATGAGATAAGATCGCTTGAGATGATTTGGTCATATCTTACATCTGACCTATAGATGCACCGGTCCATAGGTGTAAAACTATGATAGAGCAAGGTATTCAAAAAAGGATAGAATAGACATAAAATCGTATGGAAGGAAGTTGTCTCAAAAGATCTACAAATCCTTGGTTGCATACTTAGTTAATAGGACACAATGAAACTCTATAGAGATGATACCTACTAGCTAGGAATATGTTTTAGATGGGGTAGAAAAGTACTACTACGTACTACTATTATTATTTTATCTTATTTAATTTTGGTAATGATAAAGATATGAGAACGAATAGGATTTATATAGTTTGACCCTAACTTGCTTAGGATTAAAAGGTAGTTACTATTATTGTTATTGATATACCTCAACAAAAAAATCTTTTTAATCTGTAATGAGTGAACGGATTTGTTGCTTTTGTGATAGGAGTATTAGTTTTTTGTTTTTCAATTTTTTGTACTACTAATTAAAACTACAACTGCATTTGTGTGTCTTGGATTGTTAGTGCTACTCCACATAGAATCTTAAAAAGCATGGGCTAGCTAGTTTTCGGACTGATCATTCAAAAATAGCTAGTATTTGTAAAGTCATTATAAAATAGCCACTATTTTGCTGCAACACGGAAATTTCTAGTATAATATACTGGAAATCGATACACCCGTGTATGAACTTCCAGCATATTATGTTGGACTCCAACACGCGAAAAATTCCAGTATAATATATTAGACCGGTATATTATACTGGAGTATTTTTTGGATTTTGAACAGTGTATTCGTTTAGATTTATCTTTACATAAAAATGGTGAAGTTTGATTACTTTTAAAACTGTGACTATTTTTAAAGGTATTTTTATATTCCTATCCCATTTATGAAACCTTTTTATTCTATAGGTTTAAGGTTTCACTTAATTACATTTAGTATACCAAATTACCATTTATATATCATATCTAATTAATGTTATAATTAATGTGATATTTTATACTCCTTAATTTAAGCCCTTCCGTCATTTAGTATACCAAATTACCATTTATATCTCACTTTCTCTCTCCTAACCTCTCATCCTCATACCTCCCACGTTTTTTTTACCCTCCCATGCTTCTTCCTCCATTTTTCTTTTTCTGAAACCACCATCTTTCCCTCTAAATTCAAACAAAATTCAGTAAACCCTTTAAACAAATTCCTATCCATATTTTTATTTACTTGAAGTTCATCAAGCAAGTGTGTTAACGTTGTATGAATGTTTCGTCCACTAAGGAGCATGTGTGTTGTCGGTTGAAACTCCTTATCTTGAACATTGCGGAATCATTAATTGATGTTGCCTTGAAGTGCCATTTGCAGTTTTCACCAACGCATACAAGCCAGTAGCTGTAAAAAAAACAAATTATAATTATAGGTGCAACAGAAGGATTGTTTGAAGGGAAAATAACATAAACTACAATTTAACTACATTCTAACTATAATTTATCTACAATATTAAAAACCACATTTTTTATATTCCTCTATATTTGGAGAGGATGGCATATCAAGTAACCTTAGCGATCCAAATGAACCTGTATCAAAATAGAGATAAACAGTATCATTATAAATTTATAGAATATTTGTAGATAATTTGTTGATATCTACAAAAAGTTGTAGTCACCTATTCTAAGATGTCAAAAATTGTAGTTACATTGTAGTTAAATTGTTGCACTTTATAGATTGCTCTGAAAATAATACTTATTACCTCTTTTTTTAAGCGAAATTGTGGTCAAGTTGTAGATATATGTATTAAATTTGTAGACAATATCATAAAACTAAAATTCTAAGCATTTTTCGAACTACACAAACGTGCACTTGTGTTATCGTTGGGGATTGTTAATTCCATATTGAAATCTCGTACACTTATACACAGCGGATATGAACCTAAGTTTTTATTTTCCTTTTTGGTCTCCATATGCACACGAACCCCCATAGCATTCCTAATCTCCATTGGAAGACAATTGTCGTTCACGATGTATTTGATTTCTACAATTTGATAGAAGCAACAGCGAAGAACATATTTTTTCAACTTTGAGTTGCTGAAACTCAAAAATTTTGAATTCTACAATTTGAATTCAAATCTTCGAATCTGTTAGTTGTTGAATATCTTCGTATTTTTTGTAGCTGTTCGTTTTTTTTTCTTCAGAATTTGAATTGTTGTTATGGAGAAAAAAGCACAGATGAGAAATCTCCTTTCCCTTTTTAAAAATTGAATTCAATGTAGAATTAATTAACACCAAGATTATAATCTCCTTAATTTTAGCGCATTTTTAGGGAATATTCTGCTCTTTTAATGCCTAATAGTCGGGCGGTACAAATTTTGTAGGTAAAACATGGACTGGACGAGTAATATACAAAATATGCACTTTTTGATAATAAACTTTTATATATGGTATATGAAAAAAAAAATCCCCGAAATGCTCACTTATAAATTTGGCTTTTATGAATTTCTCCCAATATAATCTTACAGTCCTGTCAGTTCTTTTTGGTAAGGGCCGAGAGAGTCTCTTTTATCTATAATCTTGTTATTTGCTCGCTAGTGTTATCTGATTTTTATTATTTTACACCAAATTAATAAATATACGATTAAATATTTGCAGATTAATTTTTTTTCCTTCCTACTACAATAATTATATCATGCATGTGCTTGGTCGACATTGTTACTTTATCTATAATATATCCACACGTCCGATCGAGCACCCCAATAAGTTCAAATGGATGTGGAATCCTTGTACCAATGTATCCATTTCTTCTCAAAATTTACCTTAGTTTTCGTATATAATCCTATTTATTAGATATTTGTCCCCTTTCCCGGAGTATCCCAAAGGAATAATATCTACAATTATCTTTTATGCTTCTGCAACTTTATTCGTAAGTCTTGATTTTACATGTCTATATCAACCTTAGTAAGTGGAGGAATTAGACAATTAAAGCCACGCCTCCAACAAATTTGTTTGTCAAAACTTTCTAAACCAATTGTGTCAATCGAGGTCTTTTGGGTGAGGGCAAGGGATTTGAAACCCAAAAACAGGCAATAAACATTTGTGAGTTTTTGCCTCTTTTAGTACTGTTTTAGACTTCTACTTATGAGTTATCAATGCATATTATTATTGAGAAATTTTCGGAAATCATTATATTTTAAGTGATTATTAGCTTGTTATAGCTATCATTTACTAAATTATTTCTATAGTTATGTTTTAACTTGTTATAGAGTGTATTCAATGTATTTAAACTAATATATACATGAATACAATAGGAAAAGTCAGCGGAAAAAAGACAATTACAACTAACGTATAGACTGTATTTATATGTATTCGCGAGCTATATTCGTGAATATAGTAAGGAAATTTGTGAAAAAAAGGTCTTCAACTGTTTAAAAACGATAAGTGAATCAATTAACGCGATAGACTCCTAATATAACTCAACAAACTCAATTTAACACACAAAAAATATATTTTCAGTTATAAAAAAGATTCTCAATCGAAGAGAAAACAGAGCAATCTTCAGAGATTCAATCCATCATTTTTTTTAGTGGTATCTTTTCTAAAATATTTTTTAGTGGTATCTTTACAAATATATTTATATATTGAAATTATATAATTACATTGAATACAGTTAAATCCATAAAATAGCATTGACACATGAAGTATAGCATGTCATCTATAGTGCAAAAGTATATGAATGAAAAATACAAATATATATATATATATATATATATATATATATATATATATATATATATATATTTGTAAAATTTATATACATATTCATACATAGGCATACACATACCATATTTTTTATCGAACAGTATGAAAACTGGCTATACCATGATATTTTGCTATAAAAATTAAAATATAGTTATAGAAGATAATTTTTAAAGAATATTTATTTATAATAAATAAGCTATCAATTTGCTATAGAATAAAATTTCCATTATTATTAGATCAGAAGATTTATATAGACCAATAATGTTTGATTAGACTTGCCGACTCAACTTGTTCCACAAGGATCCAAATTTTGATAGATGGAATTAGATGCATTTAACTTATACTATATACTTATAATATAAGCAATTTTAATAATATATCAAATTACATTGAAAATAATTACTGTATAAGTAATTATTCACAATTAGTGAAACTAATTAAAAAATAAGTAGACAAATTGCTATATATGATTTTGTAAGTTATAATGATAGCATAAAATTGTTATATAATCAATTTGTATAAAATTAAATTCAAATAAATCGACATTATGAACAACTAAGTAAATACACCGACAAGGCAACTAATGAATGCAGAGTAGTAGCACATGAGAAACTTGACAAAAAATGAAGCCATCAAATCGATATAGGAAAAGTCATACTCCCTCTGTTTTAATTTGTGTGAACCCATTTGACTGGGCAAAGAGTTTAAGAAAAGAGAGAAGACTTTTAATTTTGTGGTGTAGAATAAAGCACATATATTTTATGTGGCTATAAATCATTGCATAAAGATAAATTATTTCTAAATAAGGAAAGTGATCATTTTTTTTTTTGGCACATACCAAAAAGAAAATAAACTCACATAAAGAAACGAAGAGAGTATAACACAATTTACGTACGGTAGTTGAAAACAAAAAGGGAAAAGGGGGCACGTGGCGGAATTATAGACCTCACATGGTGGCTAAATGATGAAAATGGGGAAGCATCATTGAATAGACAAGTACTCAGTATTAAATTCGATGGGCCAGGTCTAAGATATGTAATTGGTGGTTGAGAATTGGAATTTTCAATTTCCATGGCCACCCTCTTTAATCTTGTGGTTGTGGAGCATTCCCTCAGTTGACGACGCCACCATATATTTTTATTTACGGTTCCTCTAATAGATGATGGTGCTATTTCTGGCCTGATATTCAAAACCCGAGCCAATCAAAAACATAATCCTAGTCCCCACTTATTATCAATTATCAATTAGTAGTATAGTAGATTCCTATCTTTTCAAACAGCAGTTTCCTTTAATGTTAAAATATAGTTTTTGAGTTGTTTCCTGACGTAAAGATCCAGACTTTAATTTGGAGGTTATTTGACGAAATAGAACTATATTAAAGCGTTGTTGATAAAGAGTTGAAAGTGATAAGTAATGTTGTTAGGCTTTAAATTTGTGTTAATATTGGGAGAGTCGTAGAAATGAATAATGCGGACACTTTGTGATGTTTGTGAAAGTGCTGCTGCCATTCTTTTCTGCGCTGCCGATGAGGCTGCCCTTTGCCGTGCCTGTGACGAAAAGGTCTAATGTTACTCTCAATCTAATTCTCTTTGTCCCTTTGTACTTGCATGAAACTTCTACTTCTTCTTTTGGGGTTTTAGAGGTAATTAGCTTTTTGAATGTGTTCAGTTTAGCATTTTATTTGTTGATGGGGTGGAATAAAGTCAACTTATATATGAAAAAGGGAACAGAAGAACAGAGAAATGACCATATCATTGCCTGAAATTATGTGTGTGTTTCTTTGGATGAGTGAGATTATGTGTGTGTTTGTGTTATTTAAAGAGGCTGCAATTAGTTGCTCCATCATCAACTTCTTTAAGGTCAAAAATCATGCTGACCTGTTATGCAAATAGGCATTTCTTCAGTATGTACAACCAGGGAATGATTGCTTCTTCTCTCTGGTTTTGGCTTCATCTGTTCATCTTCTTTATGTTAGTAATAAATTTTTGTCCCTAAGGGTTATTTTTTTATATCTATATGTTGGAAATTGTCTAGTGATTGTGATCTTCCCAGTTGTTGAATTATGACGATCATCTTATCTAAAAGTTTATGCTATATTAGAGAAACACACTTATATTTATATCTTTAACATGTCTGTTCACGTGTAAGCCTAATGTTATGTGTCAAGCATGTGAGAAAAATCTATTGATAATGAATTGTGTTGGGACATGAACCCCGAACTCCTGCATACTTCTATACCATGTTGAATTTTGTGGTCACCGTATCTTAAAGTTTAAGATGTTAGAGAGGATATACACTTCTATGTTCTTAGTTATATCTTCAACACTACTCATTTCTGACCCAGAGGCATGAAAGGCCAAATCTATTGAAGTGCCATCTGAGTCAACTTTTTCTAAAGGTTTAACCAACTAATATTGACAATGCCGCTAAGAGACTTGATGTTCTCCATTCTTTTGGGCGTTTCTAACTGTATTTAGATTTGTCCATAGGTTCATATGTGTAATAAGCTTGCTAGTAGGCATGTGAGGGTTGGACTTGCTAAGCCCGATGATGTTCCTCGTTGCGACATATGTGAAAATGCACCTGGTACATGGAGTTTAATCCTCTCTATTCGTCAGTTCATTAGTTTTTCCTTCTGATTCCTGTGATGTTATTTTGTTGTTTTATCCTACTCAATAGGGCGTGCAAAACGAACTAACTATTGCTAACTTCCTTTGCGTTACACGCGAAGCATTCTTTTACTGTGAGGTTGATGGAAGTTCTCTTTGTCTGCAATGTGACATGATCGTACACGTTGGAGGTAAACGAACACACAGTAGGTATCTCCTGTTGAGGCAGAAAGTTGAGGTTGGTAACTCTGTCGTATGAGTTACATCCTACTCTTCATATGTGCAGTGTGATATGTTTTGGTTCATCTTTCTATACTTTCTAATGTAGTTTCCAGGAGACAAACCTGAGCCTACGAAAGAGTTATCCGGGAAGACATTAGATCCTGGTGAAAACAAGAGGAAACCAAAGCCTATGGTTGAAGACAATCAACAAAATCGCAGATTCTCTCCTGTTGAAGTTTCAGATGGGAGTGCAGATGATCATGCCAAGAAGGACAAAATGATCGACTTAAATGTGAAGCCAAATCGCTATCATGGTTAGGCATCTAATCAGGTTAGGCACTTAACATCTCTCATGATCAATCCCAAAATAACTTTACCATATTTCATCAATAATATCTACTTAATAAAGTGTGAGTTTTCACTTTCTCTCTTTTCATTTTAGTGCTAAAATCATGTGAACTGAACTGTTTGAAAACATACAAAAGATGATGTTTCGAGAGGACTGGTCTATAGAAGATAGATAATTTGTCAAGAATTCTGAAGTATCTCAAAATAGAAAAAGAAAAAGAAAAACCAAAACAAATTATTTACCACTTTGATTTCCAATCAGGGTAATCCAATTTGATCAGCATAAGTGCTTATACAGATATCACCTTTCTTATATCGCCTTTGATTTATGGATAGTAAATATGGTAAACCTGATGACTTTTGGTTAATGGGCAAATGTAAGTCCTTTCTGAACTACTGAAGGTTGCTGAAATATCTGCTGAAGAGATGTGCTTTTTTTCATTTTCAGGTTTTCTTGCTAGTGAGTAATGTCTCTCTTATAAGTCTCCTGGAATCCCATTCATGAATCGTTTTGTATAGAAGGTCCCTTCTTTAAGTTGCAGTTGTCTCTGTCCAGTCTTTTGCTAAACCAACTAGGATGATTCTATTCTTAGCCCAAAAAAGAAGAAGAAAATAACTTGGCAGATTGTTCATGAAAAAGTTGATCCCATAGTATTTCCCTATTATAAGGTTTTGAGCATTACTTTATGAACTGTTTCTTTTTTACCTCAACAGGATTAATACATCTTGAGGGCTGTTCCAGCCAAATCACATTCGCGTGCATATTCCACCTTTGCGCATGTGATAGAAGATTCACTAATGTTATTGATGGAGCTCATTAGCCCAGATTAGTAGTCCAACAACATTCAGGCAGCTAGTTTATGATAAACTGCATGTTCTGATCGCCTTGACGTCCTGCTGAAAAACATCGCTAGTAGTTTTTTGCTAGACACGTAATCAACTTTTGTCTTAGGATTTAGTTTAGCTGTTAAGACAGCATCATAGAACTGCCTGCTGAAAGTTATTGATGTAATTGAAGTTTAAGGTGATTTTGGCAGATGTTGCTGTTATCTTAAAATCTAAGGTCACTTTTGAGTGTAGAGATTATTTTCATTGTTTCTTGCAGTTGTATAGAGGTTCATTAAAATTTTCTTCCCGTAAGGACCTAACCTGCAGGAAATGCTGCAGTTTCTAATTCGTCGTCTCTCCTAATTTGGAACAACTGGGAACCAGCACTTGTTTTATTTATGTTCTAATTCGTGTGTACTAGCAAACACATTTGGCCTCAACAAGATCTTAGCTAAGGGGAACTAATGGATTTAACAGAATTATTTATCAAAAAGAAGAGAACTTGAATGCATCATATCCCCTAGGATGGTTTCTTTCTAGCAAAAGGAATGGCAACAGAAACAACCAACTCTTCCTGCTTTGCCAGTAAGGAAGAAGATGTGACTCCTACATTTGAAAAAGAAACCAAATAATTAAAAGAATTACAGAAAGCAGCTATGGAGGAAGTTTCCTCATGAAATACAGGATTCCATAAGCAACAGTGAGCAAAAAGAAAGGAAAAAGAAAGAAAAAGAGTGAAACATGAGTCCAACAGTGTGATATTCGACAAATGGGGAGCCTAGTAGTAAGAAGAACTATTGATTGTCGGATTGTGTTAAAACTAGGGGGAATCATATGAAGCTAACTCTTTGAGGGAATGGTAGTGGAAGATAATAGTTGGTGTGATGGCAGTTCTAGCTATGGCCTCAGCTGCAGTTCTGTAAGGCACAAAACTGTCGAGCAGATAGATTTGTGGATGTTTGCGTGCCAGTATTCAGGTAGGAGTTCAATTGAAACATTATGAAACAGTTATAAGCCTATATAAACGGAAGATGTACTGTTTGTCCTTCAACTATCACTAAATTATGTATCTCTTTGTCACAACAGGTCTGCTTACACTTTATCCTTCCCAGACCTCACTTGTGGGATTTCACTGGGTTTGTTGTTGTTGTTTCACAACAGTTATGTAATTTCTCATCCATGAATCATCCCATCTTTTTTGTACTTGTTATTCTGCCTATGTTCTTATGTTTCATTTCTATAGCATTCAGTTTTTCTGTTGGTGTACCTGCTCAACTATGCCTATGATCATGCTTTTGGATGTATATTAGAAGTGGATAGTTTTCTTCCTTTCTACTAAATTTGATTCTGATGGCATTTGCCGCATGTTTGCACCTTAACATTGTGAAGAAGTTGAACCCATAACATAAAATTTACCAAGCTTGATGAGTGTTATAAATTGTTAATTGCACAATGCTATATGAACAAAACAGTCTTCAGGAGCTATAAGCATTTATGCAGTTCGACTTAGCTACATTACATGCTTCACATTCAAACATCTATAGACATTGGTAAACACTTAGTAAACGTATCCCTTCACGAACATTCCTTTCTTGGCCTCCTCGGACTCACCCTCACCAGTGTATTTCCCGAGCTGAGCCAGAGAGTTGGCCTTTGCTCTAACAAGCAAAGCTTCCTGAGCTGCCTGCACATTTTCTGGTCTTCCACCCCATGTCTTGAGGCATGTGTTCTGAAGGGCTCTTGCATATGAGAACGACACGTGCCATGGGTTGGGACCTTGGTTCATGGCGTTCAAGTTAAGAGTTGCCTCAACTTCAGATTGTCCACCAGACAAAAACTGTGTAGAACAAACCATGTAAAAGATTAACTGTCAAGTTCTTGGAATTGTGGGGAAATGTTTTATATAATAACAGAAGTGTAGATAATACTTGCCATGATTCCTGGGACGGCAGGAGGGATTCTTTGGTGGAGGAGTTTGAGAGTGTAATCAGCAACTTGCTGTGGGGTGGCCCTTTCCTTGCACTCTGCTCCAGGGGTGACCATACTGGGCTTCAAGAGGATACCTTCAAACATGACATTGTTCTCGGCGAGGTAGAAGAACACTTCAGCCCACACCTTCTTGGCGACTTCAAAGGTCCTGTCAATGTTGTGTTCACCATCAAGTAAGATCTCTGGCTCAACGATGGGTACCAACCCATTGTCCTACAAGAATGAACCAGAAACTTTAACCGTTATTCGTGTTGAAAGTTTAGAATAACATAGAGTTTAATTTATATACAGTGATTTCTTAAAGTTGTTTACAATATTAGTGAAATTTCATCTATTATAGCACGTTACCTACTATGTTGATAAATTTAACCTGATAGTGTAAAGAATCTGTACTCTTTCAATGCACAAAACTTTAACAGAAATTCTTTCAGATTTGTGTGTTTCTGCTTCCTATATATATACACGCCAACTTACCTGAGAAATGGCAGCGTAGCGAGCAAGACCCCAGGCTGCTTCCTTAACTGCAAGTGCAGAAGGACCATTGGGAATGCTCACAACAGTACGCCTGTAAGATGCACAATGAAGAAGATAAGATGAGCTTCAAGTTAAGTGATGTTGTTTATTTAACATACAAAAGAAGAAGGGTAGATTTGGCGTAAAAGTTGTTGCCATGTAATCAGGAGGTCATGGGTTCAGAGCCGTGAAAACAACCTCTTGCAAAAATACAGGATAAGACTGCATAAAATAGATCCTTATGGTCCGCCATCTACTAGGACCCTGTGCATGGCGGGAGCTTAGTGCACCGGGCTGCCTTTTTTTTTTAACATACAAAAGAAAGATATTGTACCATTTGGCGAAACGGGCGCCTTGTTGGTAGTAAGCAGCCGAGCGGGAGGCAAGGCCATCTAGACCTTGACACCATGATTCATCATTTGAGCCAACCAAGGGAACAAGACCCTGTGAATATTCAAACTCTTAGAAATTCATGACCAAAGAAACTTAAGACCTTTTAAATCACTAAGGTTTGATTTTTACCTTGTCAACCTTAATACCAGGAACAATGTTCTGCTCAACCAGCACATCAACAATTTTCTTTCCTTCGACGGTTGATTGATAAAGTGTCTCCTCAAAGAGGATGGCACCAGAGATGTAGTCCCCAAGTCCAGGAACTGAAACAAGTAGAGTCCTGTACGCCTGGCGGTTAGCCTCAGTGTTCTCCAATCCGATTGAAGCTAAACGCTTCCCGCAGGTAGCATTGGACTCATCCATCGCCAAAATTCCACGACCAGGGGATGCAATAGTTTTCTACACTCAATTCATTAGTTCAAATCAGCCACATATGCTTCATTCATCTCAAGAAAGTTCTAATATACTCTTAGACTATTCTTACTGATCTTAGGATAGCCCTTATTATATACATACTTTATCGTGGTTGTAAGTTTGAGCAAAAACAAACAATACCACTGTAAAAAAAAATGATCAAGAACTGGTAATTATACATTCTTTCATCTTTTTATCAAGAAAAAGAGAGAAGAAAACACTACTCTATGGGAATGGCATGCAAATAGACAGAGGCAGATGGAGTGTATTGTTTATGGATTCAGCTAGACTTAATATCTCAACACGGAACATAGGGTCCACGCGTAAGGGGTGCTTTAAGGTCCAATAGAATTATTAGTTAACCCTAATATTCTCTATATAAGTACACTTACAGTGTACAATAAAATATACTACTCCTATGCTCTTCTCTTCCATTTAGGGTTTAGACCGTGGAATAGGCGGTTGCTTTGACATACAACCATGACAACCACAACCGACCAGTAATTCCGGTGGCGGTTCATCCGGCTAAGTAATCTTAAGATTAAACTTATCAATTTTAAATCATACAACTGCTTCCCTCCGCAAATAAGGTCCAGGGAAGCAAGCTAATCTTTCGTAGTTGCATAATACCATGCTTTAAAATTTCTTACTCTAGAGTAGTAAGGGATAGCTAAGCAGTTAAAAGAACATAAGACAGCTAACGTGCATGTTGTGACTAAGTAAAACAACTACCACATTAAGTATGAAGAGAATTAAAGTGTGTCATTCGCGATACATAAAATACTTCAGTCGGACTTGCTCTTCCTGAAGTCAAAGCAAATGAGTAGTAGCTAGATAGGAAAATGTTATAAAAGAGCACGTACCGCGGTTTTAACGAGCTCATCGGCATAGGAGCTAGCACGGACAGTAAGAGCAGAGGAAGCAGCTGGCTGACAGCGGACGACGGAGACTGATGGCTGGCGGAGGGACTGCCCTTTAACAAACTCAGTCTTGTCAAGAACTGGAGATGTCTTGAGGAGAGATGCTGATGCCATTTTTTCTTTCTTTCCTTATCTTTTCTCTCCTCAGCTACGAGTTTTTCTTGTGTGTTCAATACAAGCGGAGAGCCCCATGCTCACTTCATTTATAGTTCCAGGAAGATAATATCATTTGAGGCCATTATACTTTCACCAATCAGCACGTGCCACTTGGCTTGATAACTTGCTGACTTGGCTCTACTTATGTAGGAATTTGCAAACTGATGGTTGGTTTTCATTGGTTTACTCCATTTTCTTATTTTCCTTATCATTTAAACTTGCTGTGTCACAAATTTAGCTCCTTTTTGGAACTTTGTAAAACCATAAATATGGTTGCACTATTGGACTTTCAATTTTTCACAGTTCACCAATCACTGGACCCATTTGATTTGAGGCTCTGGTTGTTCTAAAACACAATAACACAAAAATTCCTAATGCAGCCTAATTTGGGTTCTGTTGAGTGGCCGCAACGCAATGGCGTCAAGATTTAAAAGATTCCGACTTTCAATTAAAAGATCCACCACACTGCTTTAGCTTCATTACTTGAAATAATTTTCCGTGTCTATCGGAGACAACCTCTCTATTTCTTTAAGACAAAGTGAGATTTGTTTATACACTACCCTCCATAGACCGTATTTATGAAATTACACAAAGTTTGTTATTGTTGTTGTACTTGAAATAATTTTTCTTTTAGCAGACCTACGCGGATTTTTTCCCATACAAACCATTTCAAAGAATCTCTTTTAGTTGAATGGTTGGTTAGTAGCAAGTTTTTCTAGCTTTAATTCCTGCGGAGGAGGCAAGCAACAACCTTTCAGAGAGTTGATGTAATGAGATTGATAGTTCCTACCGAATTGACTTCATTTGAACAATCAAGGGAAGTGTATGTATACTTCATTTTCAACATGGGTCCTCATAAAAATCTCCACACAAATTGGCATTAATTAAATTCACATATTTCTTTTCCTTTGCTCATAACATCTGAAGATTGTTTACAAGGTGACCATTTCACTGTAAATAGAAGCACACAAGAGTAGATGCCAAATTCAACTATGGCCCATAAATTTCAAGGAAACAATGTCATGACTCAGGACCCACTCAACTAGGGGTGTCAAATGAGACAGGGCAGGGTAGGGCGGGGCGGGGCAAGCCTTGACCTACTAAAATTTTTACCCACCCTGCCATGCCCTATTTAGAATGTTTTCAAATTTTGCCCCGCTCACCCCGCCTCACCCCGCCCCACTCCGCCCTGCGTTGTTTAGGTTCTGTTGTATTTTTTTCTAATTTGTAATATTATGTTTATATATACTGTATGAGCAGATCCCATATTCATAATCATGCACTAGTATATTTGTATAGACACATAGTACAATTTTAGCATCCTAATGTTTGTAGAGAAAAAAAAAAGTCTCTGTTACACGAGCGAGCGCGCACACACTCTCTTTAGCAAATATTGTCTGTATCAACTGGACTAAAAGATCAAGATTTTCATTGTACAGTTGCAAGTTGTGAGAACTATTAAAAAGATTTTCAAATCTGAGTTGGGTTGCTACTGTGAGGGATACAAGTTCATGAAGGAACTGAAGAGGATTTGGAAGATTACTGCCAGTCTGCATTGCAAGTTTGAAGAAATTTTATATATTTTTGAACAAAAGTCTACTGTCGTACACTCTTGATGTCCAAGTGTCTTAGTTTATTACCCCTGAGGTGTAAATTATATTTTTATAATGATGAGTATATATTTGGTAGAATACTTTCATTTTATAGATTAAGGTTGCCTTTGCATCGTACTAGCTAGACACACATCGGACGACAATTTGACTTGCCCTGCCCTGCCCTATTAAAAATTTTCAAAAATAACAATTTGACCTACCCTGCCCCGCCCTACCCCATTCTTTCCTTGCCCTGCCCCATTTAAGGTTATCCCTGCCCCGTCCTGCTCCAATTGTCATCCCTAACGGCAAGGCATTGGAAGTCCCCATTCCACGTTCGTAGCTGGAGTTCAAAACCTGTTTGTGACACTCAGCAGAGCATGTGATTGCTTTTACTTCCTTGATTTGTTCTTAAGGGCGGCTCCTTAAAATTGGTGGCCTAAAGCCAAATTTTAATAAGAGGCCTTATACTTTTTTTTATTAGTACGTATAGACTATATGCAAAAATATTAATCTTGCCATTTTTTTCATATCTATTGTTTATACTATATATTCTTAAATGACATAACGTTTTTAACTACACATAATAATACTATTATTTATATTATAAAATAATAATTTAAATAAATGAGATGTTAGACATGTATTTACAATATGTTACCTTTGATATTGTTGTAAAAATTGTATTTACCAATATGAAGATTTAAGTAGTTTAATTCAAAATTTTAAAATATTTTATTGTTAAAGAGTATACACCTTTCTTTTTTTTCTTTTTCTTTTTACCAATTTTAATACTTTTTATTTTTTTCTACAAACACTAATATTGTCTAATTGAAATAAAATTTTAAAATTCATTATTAAAAATTTTGGGAGACGTAAATCAAGGCTTCACTAGTCTCCTATCAGAGCCACTTGTCCACACCTCATATTCTCAATCAAATTTATAGTCTCATTTAAGATAAGGCAATAATGACAAGAACATTAAAAGCAGTGAGTGTGTCATTCAGTTACCAAATGTGAATAAAGTTGGTTGAACAATACGTTCATGGTGGGGCTATAGTCTATAAATAATTGTTAATCGTCAATGAGGGGAGGCTCAACAAAACTGGTGGCCTAAAACCAAAATATATTAAAAAGACCCTGAAACATCTTTTACGAAATCCATATTATATTGAGATACAAAAAAAAAAATACATGACTTTGATATAGTGGTGAGAGTGCAACACATGATGTATGAGTTAGTCGCACATCATATGATATTGAATTGATCTTCCCCTAAATGTAAATGGTAAAGGGTGAACCCATTATCTGTCGTGTTTTGAATCTTGCGATATTTGTCTCGGAAATTTCTTAGTTGAAAAAGATGAAATACAAAAGAACTTGCTTTCTAGTGTGTGGATCAACGGAATATGACAAAAAATAGTTAATTTAGAGAATTTAAGTTGTAATTAAAAAGTAAAATCGTGAGAACCATAAAAAAAGACTATACATAAAGGAAGAAAATAAAATTAATCAGAAGATAAATATATTATTTAATTAGTGAAATTGTTTAATCCAATTAACTCGCTCACTCTTACGTCTACCAAATATTAAAAGTTATTAAATTTAAAACTTTTTATTAATAATTATATAAATATAAATTATGGAGTATATATTATATAATAATTTAGTAATGCTTCTTATTTTTGGGACCTTAATTATTTGGGTGCCTAAGGCAAGGGCTTCACTTGCCTTACCCTAGAGCCGCCCTTGTGTCAACTCTTGGATTCTTTCTCTTGTAGAACTTCTGCATGATTATTTCATCATGGGCTGATTCAACTGCATCCACAATTGGTTTATGACTAGCATGCATTCGTGTAAAAATAGCACGGTATAATCAGTTCTCGGATTAGTCAATCAAAAATAGTCAACGTTTACTGCGACAATGAAAAATAGTCACTATTTTGTTGCAATATAGACCGATCCAACATAATATACTGGAGTTCGGTGCACTTGTGTATGAACTCCAGCATATTATGCTGGATCGGTATACTTTACTTGCTCTAGTATAATATAGTAGAGACTGAAGTACCGGTGTTTCAAACTCCAGTATATTATACTAGATCAATATACTTACATATTTGCTGGAACTCCACCATAATATGCTCCAACTACACATGCCAAAACACTTGTGGCCAAAAATGTTGTTGAGGCAGCTAGTCCATGACAATCTCCATGGACAAGAGTTTCGACAAAGATTCTAAACCCACCCAAAGTAAACGAAATTGATGGTAACCAGATGCATGACACAGAACACTTCCTTATCAACAATCTATGCTCTTCCCTTGCCTCTATCGATCAATCAACTATTCTCAATCCTAAATTAGTCGGCTAGCCATATGATCTTCTGTAACCTCTGGCTAGATTTAATCTATTTTATTTCAATATTTAATACGTAATTGTTTTTTTAGGCAAACAAGTAGAGATTCTTCAAATTTCACACTTATCCGGCACTGACATACAAGTTCCTGACCAAACTAAAAAAAAAAACTTGGTAAACAAACACCTGACCCAATGTAAGAATGATAGAACAAATAAATCATAATTTTAATTAGTACTCCCTCCGTTCTAATTTATTGAACGTGTTTGACTGGGTACGAAGTTAAAGAAAAATTGAAGATTTTTGGAATTTGTGGTGCTAAACAAGTCAAAAAGCGCTCAAAGTATTTGTATGGTTATAAAAACATCTTATTAAGGTAGAATTAGAAGTTTAAGCTAAATTATTTTCAAATTTAGAAAAAGAGACAAAAAAAAATAGATTCACATAAATTGAAACGAAGAGAATAGTTGATATCTCCTTGGCTCTGCATTGCGGTTAAATAGATTTAATGGGCACACTTTTGTTATTTATGTGAATCTTCCAGTATAATAAAAATCTAATGATGGTAGCACATGAAGCTGAACAAGTGCGAAACCTTTGCCTGAAACTTGTATATGGGAAGAAGCACATTCTAGGTTCCATTACCAACTTCCAAAATGCCAAAAGAGAAACGATTTCCAAATAATGGGAATTGAACAAAATCTGGCAAAGAAAATACATAGGTAAGGAATTAAAACAAACGTGCAGATTATGAACTTGAGCTGCGTACTACCCCTCATTCTTTCTTATTAGATTGCATTTTACATAACAACTCCGTTGTAGTCTAGTCGGTTAGGATACTCGGCTCTCACCCGAGAGACCCGGGTTCGATTCCCGACAACGGAAATTTTCTTTTTTTCTTTCTAATTTTCATGTATAGTTACAGTGATTTAGGACAAAATTTAAATTCTAAGCAAACGATTTATGGACGTATTATCTGTTTGTCGTCATCATTAAAATAGAAAATAAAAATCATTTTGAAAGATAAACTTCTGATTTCAACTCGTTATGTATCGAATAAATACCTTAAGGAGACTCTTAACACTTACCTCTCTTTTTAAAAAATTTCATAATATCCTTGTATTGTGAAAAGTAGTCCTCGTTGTTGGGCAAGGCAAATAGAGTACAAAGTACAAAGAGGGTGATTGGCTAAGCACCGTCAAACTGACTTATAAATATTTTTTGGTTTATTTACGTATTTGGTAAAATTAAAAATATTTATAAGTTAAATGTTTATACGCCAAAAGTCATAAATTGGTCTCCCCCAACTAATCAAATTTCAGTTTATAAGCACTTTAAGTTTGACCAAAATATTTATTATTCTATCCATAAAATATTTCCTTTTAAAACAAAACTTTTCTTATATTTAGTTCTTCAGCTGATTATTGTTAATTTCAACACTTTTATCCAATACGTAACTGTTTATTTTTTAAATCAACTTTATAACTTAAAAGTATTTTTCAATACTTAATACTTATCGGCTACTCTAAATTTGCTAAGTCAAACGGGCTAAGAGTATATTATATATAATATGAATTTTAAATATAATACAATAGGAATAATGACTTTCGTGCACAAAAGAGAGAGGGACTCATTTTAATTTTCTTGTAGCCAAACATGCACTTCGTATTTATGTACTTTATCGTGAAAACTGTTGGCATTAGCCCGTAGCTTTTGGCTTTACCGTGCCACTAGCCGACAGCAACGGCAATAGATCAAAATCAAACGTCTTATGGGTAAACGTTGTTGGATTTTTGAAGATGAACAACTTTGGACGACAGATACCATGGTTTTAGGTTTTCATATCACCTTCTGTGTTGTCAATTGCACAAGGCTGCAGAAAATCCCATCAGTGATATGATGCATCATTAACTGCTTTTTGCACAACTTACCCCTAGTGACCGAGCCACCTTAAGCTAAGGGGTTGTTGATCACGCCCAACTTTAACATATAAAAATGATAAATTAATCTCTGTAAATATATTCTGGTTATTAAGTCTGAGTCGGTTAATTAGTCCGGAGTCAATCCCCCGGGGGATTAACCTATCAAGCACAGCTATTTGACTCACACAAATTTGCGTATGTTTGACCCAGAATGTTTATGAACATTTATGAACTCAAAACAATTATTAAAAATAGAGGGCCAATCATAGCAGGTCGTAACATATCTGAAATTCAATAAGGGAAAAGATATTGAGGATGAACGTAGAGGTAACAGGAAATATTCAATGATCTTTATTCACGATAATGGGTTAATCTGCCTCTCCATGAAGAGGTTCAGATCCTTACAATCATGTTTCCATGGATCCACTAATATTCTGTATTTTTGATATTGGGTTCTCACTCTGTGTTGTACTCCGTATTTTTTAGAGCCTCCATGGGGATAGAGTGGAACCTTTTTTTTGATGATTGCCTCGGTATTTATAGATCTTAGTTATGCCGGTTGACTTTTCTTGGAGATTGGGTCCATGTCAGGAGACTATTGCGGTCGTACCCGCAAGGCGTCGACCGCGGCCAAAACCTTTAAGCGGATACGGACGATATCTTGTGGTCGAGAGCGGCCTCGCCACTTGTGGCGTTCGCGCTAGTCGAAGGAGGCCTCGACGCTTGCTATGTGAACTTAGGTCGAGAGGGGTGATTAACCCACTCTGATTATTATTAGGTCGAATTGTAGCTCATACAGATAGTCCCTCCGCTTATCGTGGTTACGTCGGGACGGGCCAGGATAAGCGGATATGATAGCTCGAAAGGCGTCTCCCCCCGGTTGAGGGGACGATAGCCTCTTAGAGCGTCTCCTCATCATTCCTTTCTTTTTTACAGAGGGACATTTATCCCCGACCATTTGCGGCATCAGATGGTTGATGGCACGCTGTAGTCGTGAACCCAAATACATTCTCGTCCATGCGTGCTTTAGGACGCAGGGTCTGATTGTTTCGGCCGATAAGACATCGTCACATTCGGAGTATCCGAAGCGGCAACTTAAATTCCGGTGCATACTCTCTGATTTCGATCGTGGCGGCGACGGTTTTGATGAAAATTGAACCGTTTCTGACGGTTGGGATTCGCATTAAATGGCGCCTGTCGGTTTCCCGAGATTTGATTCGATTTACCTATAAGAAGGCCTGGCATGTCAAACATTCAACACTCATTGATTTACTGATTGTCTTTCTCTCTAGCAAATTCCCAAAGAATCCTGTTTTTTCTGCGGCATAACCGTTGCCCGTTCTTAGTCATCTTCTCCGTTTTTCCTCTAGTCTTTCTTGTGACCTAAATTAATGGCTGGCCCTCCTTCTCGCGATGGTCTTCCGGTAGTGCTATCAGCGGGTTCTCCGGTGATTGAAGGGTTGTCCCCGGTGCTTCCGGTCGGCGATCAGAATGACATTGAGAGAATTCCCTCAGTAGATGATATACTCCCGGGGGCGGGAAGCTTGGCGGTGGATTTCACCGCAGATGGAGAGGTTGATACCGTCGATGAGGCCCCACTGATTGGGGGGGGGGGGAGCATGGCTCAGCTGCGCGAACAAGGGCTCATCCACTCCCATGCCGATATTGTGCTGGATCTGCCGGGGGATAGGGTGCACACCGACCGTGTCGGGTATTGCGTGTTTTACTCTTACCCCCTCAGGCTGGGGTTCAGAACTTCCTAATCTGGTAGTTGACTTCTGCCGGTACTACAGTGTTTTCCCGGGGCAGATCACCCCGTCCGTGTACAAGCACTTGGCCATGCTGCTGAAGTTCTCATAGATGGCCGGCGGGATGGTCACACTGCAACACGTCCTTGCTATATTTGCCCCTCAGCGGGTCCGGGGGAGCATGATCCGAATGGTCCCGCGTGGGTGGCAGGGACTGGTGACGGCTTTGGACGATGAGGTCGAACCTCGTCAATTCAAATAGTTTTTCTACGTCAGGACCGGTCATCTGGTGGTGCCTTCCCCAGGTTTTCCGGAGACCTGGAATCACGGCCGTAAGTCCTGTTTTGTCTTTTTTGGAGGGGTTGAACTTACGCTTTTTTTTTTATTTTTCGTTTTCTCTTTTGACTGGTTGTTATTTTGTTGTTGTTTTTGGAGTTGACAGGTCGCCCCTGCCTTTATTCACTGGTCTGCGCGGGTGGTTGGAAGTTATCCTCCCGCACACCAAGGGAATTCGCTCGTGGACGTCCTTCTCGAGGAGGTACGGCCAAGGTCTGGTCGTAGGTAAGTCGTTTTGATTTATTGGGACGTGTTCGACTTTTGGTTGTCGCCATGACTTGATGCTGACCCATTTTCCATATTTATAGGGTGGGTATACCGTGGCAGGGCTCTTCAACCAGTATTCCGGCGCCCTGGGGCGATTGCCAAGTTCTTTACTCCGGCGGCGGCCGCTCAGGTGCCTAGGGCCGCTTCTGTCGATTACGTGGCTGCGCCCTCCCCCGTTCGCCCTTCGCTTGATGGCGGGTGCGTGTCGGAAGTTGTCCGCCCTCGGGAGGCATCGCCTTCTCGAGATGAAGAGGAGAGGCCTTTAACTAGGCGGAGAATCCTTCCACCTCTGGCCCCTTCAGCGGCACGTCCAGCTGCTGATGAGGTGATAACCATGGACCCTCTGCCTTTTTCCAAGGCGAGGGAGAACTTCGAAACAGCACGTGCTCCAGTGGGCGAGCCAGATAATCTTCAAGCTCGGGAGGAGCGAGAAGGGAGCGCCGCTCCTACCACTCAGTCTTCTACCCACAAGTTTAAGGCGGGTGAGCCCTCTCGGGTAGTCGTGGATCTTGGAAATTCTAGTACCCCGTCGACGGGGGTGGCGGCGACAAGAGAGGTGTCTCCGTCTGGTTCTAACTTGGACTCTGAGGATGTTCGTATGTTTTGTGACGGGGTCACGAACGCGACTGTTCATCCAGACGGGAGGCCGCGAGCAATTGAGATTCCCGCGGACGAGAATTTATTGTTGAGGGAGTCCTCCCTGTTGCAGCTGCTGGACCAGTTGTGTTTTTCCAAAATCAGTCGCTGAGAGAGGTGACAGATGTCGGCATAATGAATAAAGTGGCATCGATAGGCATGAGGGTATGCGTTCTGGACCGATTATCTTTGTTTGTCCCTTTCGTTTCTTGGGGTCCCTGTCCCTGACTCCCATATTCTTTTGCTTTGTTTTGCAGGTGTTTCTGTTGCAGGTGGAATGCCTGTGTTGGGCCAACGTTCGATCCAGGGTACTTCTCCGCGTTCTCGAGAGGTGTCGCCAGTATCGGATCCGATGCAGGGAGCTTAATGAGCGCCTGAGGGATGATCCTCGTAACCAAGATTTGGTTGGGGAGTTAGCGCGGGCGGAGCTACAGATGAGCCAGGCGCTTGGCTGTGTTGAGACCCTGGAGGAGCGGCTGCGTCAGGCGAACGATGAGTTGGAGGCTAGTGGAGGGCATCATTGGAGAGCGAGCGTCAATGCTTGGCTAGGGTGACGGAGGTTACCTCGGAGTGGAGCAGGAAAGTGGCCGCGCTGGAGGGGTAGTTGGCCGACTTGAAGCGTAGGCTAGCCGAAGCTTCTGCCAGGACGGCCGAATTTGGGGGGATCATTCGTGCCAATGATTCCCAACTGTCGTTGGTGAGAGATGCCGCCGCTTTCAGGGAGCGTGGCCTCGAGGAGCGGATCAGGACAGTGGAGGGTAACGCTCAAGATGCCGCGGGGCAGATTGCACTCCTTGAATAGGAGAATAGGTGCATCCAGGAACAATTCGCGTGCATGGGTAGCTCCCGTGAAGCTTGGGTTTACGCCGAGGCGCAACGGGACATATACAAACATCTGCTCGAGGCCGGCATGATTTCTGAGAATACCTTCGAGCAGGCGCGCTAGAGGGCGCGGGAGGCCCGTGAGGAATGCGGCTTTGACGCCGCGACACCCGGTAATAACGATGTCCCTGGCGGGAGCATGCCCGAGGCTGGGAATGATGGGGGTTAGCGGAGGCCAACGGGGGCTGAACTAGCAACAGAGCGGCGCAGGCCGGCGAAGATGGGACTGGCGCGGATGGCGGTATTGGCAATCCCCAGTTAATTGATGATTAGTTGATAGTGTCTTCTTTTATTGTTGTCGTGTGTTATTTTTTCTTCCTCTTTTTTTATATATGATTCATTGTTGTGGTTTGCTTTAGACAATGCTTGCTTCGGAGTGGATGGGCGTGGCCCGTATCCGTCTGTTTTAATTTAAGGGGGGAAATTCCCCCTTTTTCTTCTGGTCGCTTATTGCTCGCTGCGTTGTAAGTTTTCCTTTCACATGGTCATTAGTCGTCTTGGATCGAGGGCTCATAGCCCGAGTTTTACTTCATAGCCCGAGTTTTACTTTAACTGTCGTTGAATATTTTAGTTGACGAAGGCTCGTGGCCTGAGTCCCAGTTCAACCGTAGTTGAACTTTGTTGATTCTTTTAAGTCGAGGACTCATAGCCCGAGTTTTGCTTCAACTGTCGTTGAACATTTTAATTGGCAAAGACTTGTGGCCTTAGTCCCATTTCAACCGTAGTTGAACTTTGTTGATTCTTTTGAGTCGAGCTCATAGCTCGAGTTTTACTTCAACTGTCGTTGAACATTTTAATTGGCGAAGGCTCGTGGCCTGAGTCCTAGTTCAACCGTAGTTGAACTTTGTTGATTCTTTTGAGTCGAGGGCTCATAGCCCGAGTTTTACTTCAACTGTCGTTGAATATTTTAATTGGCGAAGGCTCATGGCCTGAGTCCCAGTTCAACCGTAGTTGAACTTTGTTGATTCTTTTGAGTCGAGGGCTCATAGCCCGAGTTTTACTTCAACTGTCGTTGAACATTTTAATTGGCGAAGGCTCGTGGCCTGAGTCCCAGTTCAACCGTAGTTGAACTTTGTTTATTTTTTTCAGTCGAGGGCTCATAGCCCGAGTTTTACTTCAACTGTCGTGGAACATTTTAATTGGCGAAGGCTCGTGACCTGAGTCTCAGTTCAACCGTAGTTGGACTTTGTTGATTTATTTTGAGTCGAGGGCTCATAGCCCGAGTTTTACTTCAACTGTCGTTGAACATTTTAATTGGCGAAGGCTCGTGGCCTGAGTCCCAGTTCAATCGTAGTTGAACTTTGTTGATTCTTTTGAGTCGAGGGCTCATAGCCCGAGTTTTACTTCAACCGTTTTTGAACATTTTAATTGGCGAAGGCTCGTGGCCTGAGTCCCAGTTCAACCGTATTTGAACTTTGTTGATTTTTTTTTATGTCGAGGGTTCATAGCCCAAGTTTTACTTCAACTGTCGTTGAACATTTTAATTGGTGAAGGCTCGTGGCTTGAGTCCCAGTTCAACCGTAGTTGGACTTTAGTTTATTCTTTTGAGTCGAGGGCTCATAGCTCGAGTTTTACTTCAATCGCCATTGAATTCATATTGGCGAAGGCTCGTGGCCCGGGTCCCAGTTCAACCGTAGTTGAACCTTTGTTGATTCTTTTGTAATCGAGGGCTCATAGCCCGAGTTTTACTTCAACTGCCATTGAATATTTTAATTGGCGAAGGCTCGTGGCCTGAGTCCCAGTTCAACCGTAGTTGAACTTTGTTGATTTTTTTTGAGTCGAGGGCACATAGCCCGATTATAGATGAGATGAATCGGGCTTGCTCTGATTTTTGTTTTCCTTTTGTTTCTGACTTCAGTAAAAGCTACGCGATCTTGCTATGAAATCCCCACAGACGGTGCCAAATTGTTTGACCTACAATGTTTATGAACATTTATGAACTCAAAACAATTACTAAAAATAGAGGGCCAATCATAGCAGGTCGTAACATATCTGAAATTCAGTAAGGGAAAAAGATATTGACGATGAACGTAGAGGTAACAGGAAATATTCAGTGATCTTTATTCATGATAATGGGTTACTGCCTCTCCATGAAGAGGTTCAGATCCTTACAATCATATTTCCATGGATCCACTAATATTCTATATTTTTTATATTGGGTTCTCACACTGTGTTGTACTCTGTATTTTTTAGAGCCCCCATGGGGAGAGAGTGGAACCCCTTTTTTGATGATTGCCTCGATATTTAAAGATCTTAGTTATGCCGGTTGACTTTTCTTGGAGAGCGGTTCCGTGTCAGGAGACTGTTGTGGGGGTACCCGCAAGGCGTCGACCCTGGCCAAAACCTTTAAGCGGATACGGATGATATCTTGTGGTCGAGGGAAGCCTCGCCACTTGTGGCGTTCGCGCTAGTCGAGGGAGGCCTCGACGCTTTCTATGTGAACTTGGGTCGAGAGGGGTGATTAACCCACTCTGATTATTATAAGGTCGAATTGTAGCTCATACAACGTATTCAATCTTCGGAAATATTTAGGTAATAGATTGGATGTTTACTAACTAGATATTACGTAATGAATGCAATAACTAAGAACTAACTACGAACGGGTTATACAAAAAAATTGGAAAAATGTAAGGTTCTGATTTTCCCTATTGTCAGAATCCTTTCCGCTACATTTCTTATAAATTCGCCTAAGTCTTCTCTATCGATCATGACCACTCTGACAGTCATAACTCTCCCCCGAGTAATTACAATAATATACTAGACATATTCTCCCGAATTACGCTAGCTAGCCTTACGTATAGCTCACTTAGATCGCACCAAGATTTCGTTATCTCTAATCCCACCTTTAAATCCTTCGTATTGATCCCTCATATACGTTAGGGGTGGTGTTGTTCAACAACTACCTAAATATGCACTCGGTCCCGAGTAATGCACACTAAATAGGAACAGTTAATTGATGGCCTTTTAATTAGCAGCAATGAGCATATAGTTGAACAATTAGAGAGATTACTATGGCAAATCTATATTACGTAACGAGAAAATCATCCTTCGACCGGTTCCATGAAAATTCTAGATTAGGAGTTTAGCTACTCATACTCATAGTAAAAATATCCAAAATAATTTGCATAATTAAATTATATGTGTAAAGATAAAAGGATGTAGAAATCGATGATTCTAACTCCCGAGTAGTGTTCCACGAGCTACTCTTGCCTCCTGTTGCAAAAGTCCTTCAAATTGACGTTTTTTGGTCTATTTATATGTTTAGGACAAGCCCTAAATGTGTAGGTCAAATCCTAGTCAGGCCGGGAAACCATTTAAGTCTTCAAAATTCGGATTGGACCTGACCCTAGGCCTGGCCTCGCGAGGCTAAAGCCTGGTTCAGCCCAGCATTAGGCTGGCGTCGCTAGGCTAAAGCATGGTTGAGCCTAGCCATTGGTTGGCCTCGCCAGGCTAAAGTCTAGTCGAGTTGGCTTTTGGTTGGCCTCTCCTTTTCATTGTTCTCGAGTGCACTTTCAACGTTTAAGTATCCATTTTGCTCTACGTTCATCTCCAATTACCTACACATAAAATAGACTTCATTACGCACAAATAAAGTATAATTTATCATTAAAGTATGTAAAATGCAAGTCACATAATATATTAACCCATGAATTATAGCCACACATCAGGTGTCAATTGATAATTTTTTGTCGAAAAATTATATACATTATTTAGCTAGGTCAAAAATTATTTTTATGTATATATATATTATGCATTACATATTGAGTCCCCCTTATTTTCGTCCTATATATTCTTTGACACACCTTAATAAGATTTTCAGCGTCGCCACTGCTTATGCCTACGCCCCTTTCCTCAAATTATTACTCCTTCCTCCAAATTCCCATGTGCAAATGCCTTCAAGATGCACAGTAGTAGAACTTAGGATTGTAAAGCGTTTTTAACTATAATGTTTAAAAACATAAACATAATACTACAACTAATGGATAAAGACATTTGTATAATCTAAGATATGTCTATTATCATCTGGAATCTTAATCAAGCTGTTATACCTAAAAGGGTCCGTTAAAACCTGTATATTTTGATGACTACTTAGTAAACGACTTCGGTAAGTTTATTTGGCAAAAATCACACATCTTGTACCTCAATTTTGTATTGCCTGAATACATAGACAATATCCCTCTAAACTTGTTCAAAATTCTCATTTAACGTCTACACTAAGCTTATGATCAATGGAACACATGACTTATACTTAGCCAATCGAACATTTAATTTAAAATGACTTAATTATAAAAATTAGATGTATATATAAACCTTTAATAATGTGTTGTTCAATGTTATCAATTTGCTGCAACTACCTTAGTTTTCGGGTTTAAATTTGTATGTCACATCCGATGGTCAAACACATTGCATATGAAATACCTCCAATTCTTCATCACGGATAAGATATATCATGACTACCTTCATGCAACCACTCCATTCACGCCCCCTCCCCTAATTTAATACCCTCGATAAAAATTTACCCGTGTATTTATACCAAACCAATAAATATATGACATGTGACTTGCATATGAACATCAATCATTTAATTATGATAAATTACATGCATTCCGATCTAATTAAATTAATTAACCATAGTGACTTAATATCAATTTTGTATAAACACCTGGTGTGAGTAAGTATTTTCAAGCTCTACTTTCTAACTCAAGAAATTGAACCTACTCAAAATCCCAAACTTTATTATTACTAATATTTTATACTGTAGCTTCGACCCATGAATAGTTTTTTCTTCCTCACAAGCACTTCCTTTGAGAAATATATCGTCACATGAAAAATTAAATAATTGCCTGTAATACCAAACTCGTGCATGAGGGTCCCATGAATGATGCTAGAGTTTCTCAAAATCCGTTACTGCTTTATAATTTTAGTCAACCTTCTTCTTCTTAAAATCATTATCTGCCGCAAACAAGCACAAATCCATGCAAAATGATGCAATAGCTCTAGAGAGAGTTCATATTTTTTATTGCAAGTACGAACAAAGTATGGCCTATAATGGCCACTGGAGTTGTGTACAGGTTGGTGGTTTGTGTTTTTTTCCTGCAATATAGTCACGGTTTCTTCCTCACAGTCCCACTCTCCAGCTGACCTAAACAGACACTTCGCTATCAAACTGTGATAAGATGACAAACAATCGGTCCACCTAAACTCAATATTTTTTACACGGAGTATAAATACATGCAAGTAAAATCACTAAAATTTAATTAATTTTTTCTAAACACATAATTTTACCGGTACAATGAGTTCAACGCTGAAAATGTAACCTAATTAATAACTTAACTAATCAAGTTTAAATCTTGGGTTCGTTTCTAGTCGTTTACGGCCGAGGATCTCCTGGAAACACCTTTTTGTTCCTCGGGATAGAGGTAAGATCTGCGTACATATTATCTGCGTACATATTATCCTCCTCAAACCCCACTTGTAGGATACTGGGTTATTGTTGTTTCTGGTCATTTATGGCATATGGACATAGGGTAAAATCAAGATTCAGGATAGATTGGTCTGAGTGAGCAAAGAAACAAAAAGATAATATGACTACCGAATACGAATACATCCACGACTTGTCAGATTCTCTTTCTCATTCTTTCTCCCGGGCCAATCATTTTTATCTCATACACGTACATTATTATTTTTATTTTATTTTTACACTCTGTGGCCCTTTTTATATAGTACTCCAATTTCTGACTCTCATTATCTTCAAACTTCCTCGCGAGTATAATCATTAACACATTGGGGAATGGCTACTTCAAGAATGAGATTACTAGAGTTACTTTTTATCTTAATTTTATTGTTTGCTATTAGTGCAAATGCTAAAAGGGGTAAGCAATCTAGGAGGCATAATAAGTTGAAGGTGGCTAATGAAGATGGTTTCTTGAATTGGATAAATCGCATTAGTTCTCGCAATCATTCTGTCTTCTACGAAGCGAAGAATAAATTTGAGCCTTGCAAATTTATTAAGGTGAATAAAAACCCAAAGCATGGAGATTTTACTACAGTTCAAGAGGCTATTGATTCAATTCCAATAGTCAATTCTTGTCGAGTGGTTATTTCTGTTAGTCCTGGGATTTACAGGTAAACTAACTTCCATTGTCCCTGTTTTATTCATCGTGAGTAATTGTATACTATAAGGCATTTAATTATTGTGTTTTGGATTGCACAAGACAAAACATGTTCATTAAACATAGAAGAGAGACAGGACATATGTTGCTAGTTATTTACGTGAAAGTTTTGTATAAGTGAGGTTAAAAAATTGCAGGGAGAAGATTGAAATTCCAGCAACAATGGGATACATTACACTGGAAGGTGCTAGTTCACGCAAAACGACTATCAAATGGGATGACACTGCAGATAGGGTAGGAAAAGATGGCCAGCCAATGGGAACGTATGGTTCTGCAACGTTTGCCGTTAATTCTCCCTACTTCATTGCCAAAAACATCACCTTTAAGGTAAATTGTGTACTGTGTTCAGTTTAATAAGATGCATGTAACCAGTGGCGAAGCCAGAATTTTTTTTAAGGGTGTTCAAACGTGAAATATGTAAAAAAAATAATCCAATAACAGGTGTTCAATACATGTTATTTACCTTTAAAATTTAATATTTTACCTATATAAACAGTGTAATTTTTCGACAAAGGGCGGTCAACTGACCACCCTTGCATAATGTGCCTTCGCCCCTGCATGTAACAACAACAACAATTACCCAGTATAGTCTCAACAACTACCTAGTATAGTCTCACGTGTCTAAGGAGGGTAATATGTAGACAAGCTTTACCCCTAACTGAAAGAGTAGAGAGGTTGTTTCCATAATAAAATGCATGTAGTAATGCTTATTTTAGGGAATAGCGATGCATCTATTCTCAAGGTATCATTTTTAAGTTTAACTTATTTAAGGTAATTAAAGGCAACAATGGTAACTAGAAAAATTCTGTTCTGTGTTCAGATTAACATGTTCAATTGCACCAATTTTCGGAAAAGTTCGTTTATGTTAAGATAAATTCATAATTATTTCCTCCGTGAACAGAATGTAGCACCACCACCACCATCAGGGGCACTGGGAAAGCAAGCTGTGGCATTAAGAATCTCTGCGGACACAGCGGCGTTTATAAATTGCAAATTCATTGGAGCACAAGATACACTGTACGATCACAGGGGCAGGCATTATTTCAAGAACTGCTATATACAAGGTTCTGTAGATTTTATATTTGGAGATGGGTTGTCTCTCTACGAGAATTGTCATTTAAATGCCAAAACAAAAAGCTATGGGGCATTGACAGCCCAGAAGAGGGAAAGCATGCTAGAGGAAACTGGATTCTCTTTTGTGAATTGCAAGGTTACTGGATCTGGTGCTCTTTACTTGGGCAGGGCTTGGGGTACTTTCTCAAGGGTCGTATTTGCTTACACTTACATGGATAAGATCATCACTTCAAAGGGATGGTATGACTGGGGTGATAAGAACAGGCATATGTACGTTCCTTCATTCCTTTCTTTTTTCCTATGCAAAATTCCTAGTACTTACTGCACAATTTACCTCCTCCCCCCACCCCCAACCCCCCGAAAATTTATTTTGCTCGTCTAACATTTGGTAATGGGATGTTCCCATTGATTAAGTTTTGCCACACTTTTCGGAAAATAAACAAGATGCATTTGGTATATTATAAAATTTCAAATCTCATGAATTTACTGACTAGCTTATATTGCTCATTTGCTCTACAGGACGGTATTTTATGGGCAATTCAAGTGTTCGGGACCAGGGGCAAACCACGGTGGTAGGGTGAAATGGTCCAGGGAGCTCACCGAACAAGAAGCTAAACCTTTTGTCTCACTCAGCTTCATCGATGGTCATGAATGGGTTCTCAATATTTGATGGTTTCTTTATCACCTAGCTAAGCGATGGCAGTCATACTCCTGTACTATTCTTCAATCTATCTATAACATATTTAATTTTACACCAGAAAATGATTGTCCCCAGCCACCATAATATGGATTTACTTTCTCATCCGGGCATATGCATAGTTGCTATTTAAAGCTGCAACTCCAGCCACCCCCAACAAACAAGAAAACATTTTTTAAAGAAAGTGCTTTGCTAGCCGAAGTACAGTCATGCAAGAATACCATGTATCCCCGAACGCTTAAGGTGATAGTTGCTTTCAAGAACTGTTCTCGAAAAGCCCTTCCACTTTTTTCAAAACTAATTCAGTTCTTGATTGAAAAATCTAAAATCTATCACCACCAAGCCAGCTGAAAAATAACATACCACCAAACTACACGTAATTGAGGAATGATGCAACAAGCATTGTATTACAGAAGCTGGGAGGTATGTATACAAGTTTAAAAGAGACATCGATTATTTAAATAAAAGAACTGTACAACTATAAACAAATGTACATGTTATACAATTCCACCATGACGGTCAGTTGCTTTCTTCACGTAATTGAACTGTACAATACCAACAGGTAGCCTGACAAAGAGAGAGAACTGGAAAAGTCAGCAACGAAAAGAAACATACAAGCCTTTAAAGAGAATCAAAAGGGCAACGGAGAAAGACACGCTAGCATTTTTTACTGGCAAACAAATATAAGTCCACTAGTCATCATATATAGAGAACATTGAATATCAACATCTTGGGACATGTTCCAGATTATGTTGGAGAAGATACCTAACACTCCTAAAGAGAATGGACACTTCTTAAACAGGAATTCTGGATATATGCAGCAAGGACGACCCACACCACCCCCAAAGACTAAGAGGGGGGGGGGGGAGGGAATTGAAGGGAGAGAAATTACTGGGAACTAATCAAGACACACAGCGATGGCATGATCTATTTTTTGCAACAAAAATGCAAACAGTTGTCAACAACTACGGGAAAATGCTAATGTTCGTTTAGATGTCTCCCTATATCAGAGAAAACTGAAAAGTTAACAGAGGCCACGCACCACACAGATCATCAAGACTGGAAGAGAGTTACAGTAGCAATGTAACCATTCTTCATCACCTGTGACAAATAAGCAAGATCCTGGTAAAGTTATACGAAAACAAAACACAAAGAAAGAAAGAAGCATAAAGTGTAAAGCAGAATCACAGCGGAGAATGGTCACTATAAAGTGGTAGATAGACATTTATTTGAAACAACAAATTGACCTCAAAGGCAAGATTTTGGTAGCCATATACGAAGGTAGATCCAAACGGATTGCTTGTAGAGCCTTGCGTTTGGATAGCAGCTCGACCACAATCCCCTAGTATCTCCTGCAGAATCATTGCAACTTAACGATGAGCCAGCTTGAGATTGAGACCAGAAAAAGAAGACATCTGATGACAGTTATGGATACACAGGTAACACTACACTAACCATTTCGGTGTTCTAGAACAAGGGGGAGTACACAATCAGTAAGAACTCTTAACTTGATAACCTCAAAGGAATACCAATGAACAAATAGAATAGATACATATGAAACAGGAAAGGAAGAATCCACCTTAACGTGTTCCCACTTTGTGCTGGCTGTTATAGTGCCTTTAGAGGAGTTTACATCCTGATGATATGACCCAACAACTGCAGACAAAAGATGCAAAAAGTATTAAAACGAATATCCAGCTTTTTTACATTGATATAATCAAGAGGGATTTAGTCTTGAAAGAATCAACTCACAATCAGAACAATGGATAACAAAATTGCACTTGATATATGAATTGAAATCAGCATGCCCAGGATAGTTGGTGTGCAAGACAAATTTCTTGATCTTATGTGTCTGCAAAATAAGCACAATAATCTGAGAACCAATATCGACTTCACAAGTGCTCATAAAAAACCCAGAGGATGATATACCTGCCCATCAAATAATATATCGATGCCACGAGTAAAGTAGCTGTAGAAGTAATCACCACAAAGGGTTGTCCTCGGTCGGGGATCTGAAGCAGAATGAATCACCATTTGATCGACCTGTAAAGAGGACGAAGTCAATCTCCACGAAAGATCTAACATGTAGAAACCTGACAAAAATGCACAAGAAGTTGTGTATGCCCATTTTCTGTTGGACAGTAAAGAAAATATAACACTACCTGCTTCTGATGGATTCCGCATGGTCGACCTAATTCAGTCCAAACATCCTGCATAAAGACATGACAAGATATGATTGCACGGTTGACTCAGTCATCAGAACGTGTATAATAAAGGAATAGGACGAAATGCAGTCCACAGAAAAGCATACACCAGACTGCCACACAACATATAAGAACAACTAGATCCAAGCATTCTAATACCAAAAGTGGAACTGCTAAAAGGACTAAGTCAACAGCAAGTTCAATATATGACCTAAAATAGGTTTTAAGCCCCCTCTAACTTCAAATTTTTGAGTTGCAGCCCCTTCCTGAACTTCATTTTTCAGTAATAGGGAGATGATAATTAGATGGAATCTAAACTGAAGAGAGTATTCATGTGAACAGCATTAGAGTTTTCGCAACATCAAGTAAAAATAATTCAATGGAAGAAAGAGGTAATTTACACAGCTGTAACAAATAATTAACCCATAACAATTAACAAAAAGAGGAATTACCTGTGGTGATGCACCAAAGGGGATGTGTTGGCCACCAATGCTAAACCGTAACTCTTCCCCCAGCTAAAGAAAATAGAAACAAACATAATCATCTGTAAATCAACTGAATTGCATGTCGAAGCAACATCAATTGGCAAACGTAATAGATGTTACTTGACACATTTTTCTGATCTAAACTATTGTGCACAAAGATACAAGAACTCCGGTCTCTTTTATCTTCGAAATTGGAAAATACAATTAAACTATTCATTAGATTCAGCATTACGGAGCACAAAAAAAATATCTAATAACAAAATCAAACTAGATTTCATACCTTATCTGTTTTAAAAGAAAGGAGACGGGATAGACGGTAGACACTGATGTTTTGCAAATTCTAACCTCAAAAATAATAGGCATTGCAAGTGGAGAAAGAACTATTAAATGGAATGGCACCAGATTTAGTTTACTTTAATTCCATGTCACTTTCTTCACAACTTGAGATAGTACTAAGATTGAAAACAAAAGCACCATCAAGTCGATGCAATACTAAACTCTTCTTGCTCCCAAGTTTGAATTCTCTGATGATTGATTTATGACAGAGATATAAACATATATCAGGCTATAACTGCAAAATCCCAGAGGTCAACTTCCTTTTGCAATGGCTATATAATTGGAAAAGCAACACGAAATCATGAAGAAGTTAACCAAACGGTTCACCTGGAAAAGAGAGCTGTGAACGGCCAAATTTAAGCAAATTAAATCTAAACTAAAACTAATAAATTCCAGACGTGAACTTACTTAAGGATCAGCTCTATGTAACGAAAAGCACCACAAGCGCGCAAAGTGGACATCCTAAAGAGTTTTCTCCATGAATAACAACTAAGAGATGCAGCTTGAAGTAGGAGGACTAGACTTATTATTAATACATTATTCAATAAGAAATCACATATAACATTAGAAGAGACTGCCAAAAAATTCAGTGCGGACATGAGAAGGACCGAAATAAACCTTTACATGCACTTCTTCCATGTAGAGGCTACCCGCAGGCAGAGGAGGAGTACAGGCCTTGTCCATCATAGATCCAACGCCAACTTTACTGCCAGTAGAGCTATCATATATTGATACACGGCAAGTAACTGGAGTCGTGCCATCTGGAAACTCCAGAGGTAGTTCCGCTTTTGAAGTGGAAAGAGAAAGAGAAAGACAGGAGGGAAATAATTTAAAAGCGTGGATAATTTGAGTCTGCACAAGTGTGAACAACAAAAATAACCAGGAATACCTTCTCCATCACGACAGCAATCTGTATACTGGGAAGGAATTGGAAAAGCAAACGACAAACCCTGCAAAGTTGCAAACCATCAGAAGCCTCAACACAGAACTAAATGATGGATAAAAGAATTGGAAATAAATGTGTCATTCCATAGACATCAGCCACACATACTGGATAAAATAGAGTGTAAACTCCTCGATCCTTGTCATATGTTCCTGGATAGGTTGGCCCAAAAAGAGTATAGACTGCTACAAAAGTGGCTAAAGTGGACGGCCCGCTGATAGTAACAAAATCAAAAGATAATTTAATGAACAGAAATGTAGGGGGGTGTAAACACAGCATTATGAAAACCAATCCATTTAATGCGTTGTGAAAGTAACACTACGAAAACTTACCCTATTACAGAGGTTGCGTAGCGCATCTGGAGCCGTTTTACATCAAAAATTTCAATAAGGCGCAGCCTCTGAAACAGGTGAAGACTTAAAGAGTCAGAGATGCTTGAAATATGTTCTCAGGCGTCCTCTATGCAAGCAGAAAGCTCTTGAGTAGTGGCGGCAAAAATAGATTAAAAAAAAATTATCCATCCCTGTTATCCATGGAAAAATGGGTTGGATAATAAACTTTTTAAAAATGAGTCAAATATGGATAAGATCCATACTATCCACTTAAAAAATGGATACTTAATGGATAACCAAGTTTAGCTTTTACAATTGCAAAGACTCAAATTGGAGGGTTCCTCAAACTTAGGAGAGTAGAAATTCTCCCAAAACCGATCACATTCAAGAAGTCATGGATAATATGGGTATCCATATAATCTGCCGGCTAACCATTTTCTATTCATATTAAATATGGAAAGTTTATCTATGCTTGCATTACCGAGTTTTCGACCCACTCATATCCGACTCGACCCGCCCATTTACCATCCGTACGCTTAAGCTAACTTAAAAATGAAACAAATCTTCTAAAAAAGAAACTTCCAAAAAAACCATGAGAAAGAAAATTATAAAAGAAGTAAATTTAAAAGAGAATCACATAATTTGGAAATATTTCAAGAAAGGTATTTCCATAACTCATTCTATTCCAAACCACGTCACACTTTGGTAATGTACATGAAAGAAAACTAGAGAATAGAGATGTCATCACGTTATTGATACTTTTCCAAGTATATTCTTAATTTTGGGGTAAATCAAAGGAATTTCATTAATGCGAACCGAGATGATGCAAAGTGCTAATGGGAAAAGGTGTTTAGCGTTGAGCTTCCAGAAAACTATCCAACGATCTAGAAATAACTTAAATCTCTTATTTACACCAAAATATAGGTAAAAACAAGGTAATATTGATCTTCGACATCCCTCGTTCAACCCCTTCAGGCATCGTCCTGCTTTTCTCTCTCCGTGTCATACAAAAATTGCATCACAATACATTCTTTTATTTTGATAATCGAGAAATCCCATAGGGCTAGTGACACACGGTTAGAAACTCGGCAGATAATGGGCTCACTCCTTTACCCTTCTCCACATAAATACCAAGCTTTTGGAAAAGTGCATCATGATATCATTTCTAAAACTTCCTCCTTTTCCTTCCCTGTTTGGCATCTTCGACCGTGCAGCAAAATAATCACGGAATACACAAAACTCCTCCCTCCCGTGAATAGCGAATAGTGTAATGAAGGACCAAAAGACTGTTGTCTTCCCCTTTTTTCTTGCACATGCAAGACTGACTATAGCCATTAATGTAACTTCTCCTCCTATAATTGCTGCAACCTAAGGATAAGATCTGACTCCACATGTGGAATTTCACTGGGTTTCTTGTTGTTGTTGTTACGGATAACGTCCCATGAAGCGCGCCAAGCAGAGAAAGCCAATTTTTAGTGGTTTTTGAACCATCCAGATACATATAGAAAGGCTCCAACAAGAACACCCCTCCGCCCCCTCTCCCCATGTCAACTTTCAATACCATCCTACACTACCCCTCCATAGTCGCTACACTATTAATCTCCAAGGGAATTGCTCCATTTCCTACCACTCCCAATGTATTATAGGCTTCTCAAAGATATATCCCAAGAAATTCCACAGGTATCCTTTCTGAGAAGATCTGAAATTGAACCTCCATATCATTTGCAACTAAGCATAAATGAGGGAGAAGATCTGAAATTGAACCTCCATATCATTTGCAACTAAGCATAAATGAGGGTACTTAACCTTTAATTACTTTCCCGCACCACATGGCAAGGCAAAATAGGATACAATTGCCTTTTTCCCATGAAATCAATATACTTTTTAAATTGATCTTTCCCCTCACTATTCTTTTCCATAGAGAAGATGGATTCTCCTTTTAAAAAGGAGAAAACAACTCGACCAATCCACAAAAGGTAACAAGGACAAAAACAAAAGAAGAATTCATCAATACATTTCACAATTTTGAAGGTTCTCTTGGCACTATTTCCTAAATTTACAGCTTAAAGTTTAATTATAAAGCTTCATCGCACCCTAAGAAAAGACAAACTCATATTACTCCTGATGAATTTTTTTTACTATATATAGGTGTAGCGGCACTAGCAATCTTGCACAAAATTAACTTTCAGTATCTGTTACCCCCCACCCCCCAAGGAGTTTCCCCATTTTTGCTCCCTTGGTGACTCGAACCCACAACGTCAAGGTTAGAGGTGAAGGGTGCTTGCCACTTGAGCAACCCTCTTTTGTCAACTTTCATATTTTTGCTGACAGCATACTCCAGCTTAATAAATCGTCTGTTTCTCCAACTGCAGTAATGTGCACTTGTTTCTTCCCGCGCTCTACACCGAATTCAGTTCAATAAAGTTTGCCCATGTAATTGCATTAAAATAAATGATTAAGATTACAGATAAAGGATATAATGTCAGGAAACGCTGACAGTGCCACCACATTTTAGCCATGCACTAGTACAATGAGCCATTAAAAAAATATCAACAATTCAACTGAACAAATTACATTCAATAATCTTCCCATACAAGGTAAAAGAATCTTCTCATTAACAAGACCCCAGCAGTAAGAGAAATGCATGCACCAAACCTAATACCTGCGACCAAGGATCAAACCGCAGATGAAATCCATGATCTGGGAAGCTAATGACAATGTCAAGTTTTAAGGGCTCCTGCAAAAGATAAAATTTAACATTGAGCTATTTTTCATATAATTTTTATGATGCCGGTGTGCAAAACTAGCCATGGCCACACTATTGATTATGGTGTATCATATTAGGATAACATGTAAAACCTGAAAATCTCAGAACCAGTTATCACGCAAATTGCAGAATTTCGTTTATAAACTCACTATGACTCCTACTACAAAATAGACTAAGGGCTAAGGAAATTAAAGTCATTCAACCAACAAAGGTACAAGTGTGTGACTAAGAAACAGCAGGGCACTAAATAACGTAAAAGGGATTATTCAATAAGCGAAGTGGTCAGCAATTCAAAAGAAGCTTGTTTTGAACTCCAAAGCAACTAAATGTTCAGAGAGTAAAGTTGATTAAAAATCACATCTAAGATGCACAATTTTAATGAGGTCCTCCGATCAACTCGCTTTAACAAAGACGATATTCAGTTGCTGTTCCAGTGAGCCCTATTCATATCCTAGCTGACACAAGGAATGAATCCCACTGTAATTAGGAAAATGTACAAAATGATGAACTTTGTAAAATTCTCCTACAGATATAGTAGTAAAATAGAAGATAGAACACAAATCAGCAACAACATTGTCCTAGGACAGACTCGCTGAATCATACCTCATCATAATACTTAACATGGACAACATCGTAAATGTTAGGCTGCTGCTCTATTTGAGCAAAAGCTTCGCAAATAGGCATTCCTGAAACATTGGCAGGCATTAACACAGATCATTACGTGTAAAATCAACTAAACTAAACCACAACAATCACAATTCAACCATTATGTAACTAGAACTGAATAATTGATCAATCAATTTAGAAAATAAAACATAAAATAAGACAAACTACTCAACCTATTTGACAAGCGATGACCTAATCGGTAACTAAATTGAAATTACCGAGAGTAAAAGGACCGATGCCGACACCAGGGCGGAGATCGAGAACGATAGCGCCCATGGCTGTGCCTTCGCAGCGGCGTCTGGGTCTCTGCATCCTTTGTTGTTGATGTTTGTTGAAGTACGTTTCGTGGAGCCGAGTTGAATCGCGATTGTGACTTTTATGTCTATAGATGACGATAGATAGCTTTAAGTAGGAAGCAACTGACAACGATGTGGCAAAGGTGAATGGATGGAATCTTGTTAGGGAAATTGGCACCCAGCACACGAAACGTCGTGGTAACTTGGAAAATATTTTGTTTTTTACTTAATGTCCTGCATTTTAATTTTTAACCCAGTTCAACTTGGTCACACTTACGAACTAGGAGCCCGTTTGGACATACAAAAAAAATTCTTCTCAATTTTTTTTTTTTGAAAATAATATTTGGTTATCTCATTCTTACCGACATTTCTTTTTTCATTTTAAAATTTATGTTCAAATTTAAAAAACTGGTTCTCCACGCTTTTTCAATTGAAAATGAAAATTTACTAGTTTTTAGTTTTATCAATTTATCCTATATTTTTAAAATTTATAAAATGAACCCATCAGTTTTTCATCTTTGGCTGGTGACGGATGGTAGAACATCAATGTAGTTAATTTTACATCTTTTGTGTATTGCATTAAAGCAGAATATAACAGTTAAACATTGTATTTTGATTGTTTATTTTAAGTAGGATAATCAAATCGGGATAGATTTGATATTTTTACAAGTTGTGGGGTATAAATCGTGTTTCATGATTTTGAAAGAAAAAAAAAAGACATCCAAATATATTGCAAAAATTATAACCAAGCACAACTTGATCTTCAATTCAAATTTAGTAAAATACCAAATTTGATTTTCTTTTTTTTTTTTAGAATTCATGTCCAAACGCATACTTAAAGTTAGGGGTATTCATAAAAATACGAGAACCCGAACTAAATCGAAAACCAAATCAAACCAACCAAAAGAATCGATACTTTTGGTTTGGTTTGGTTTTGATTTTGAAATTTAAAAATCGATCATATTTGGTTTGGTTTTGATTTTAATTAAAAAAATTCGAACTAACCCGAATATAAGAGTATCTATTTTAAATTTATTATTACACCTACATATATGTATACTTTTATACAAAGTTTTAAAAAAATTTATAGCAAATATTAATCGTTTGCTCTTTTAGTACAATTATTTACCTTTACATTCTGGTTTAATTGATAGCTTTCTTTTGTAATGTGTAAGAATCTATTTCATGTTAAAAATAATATATTTTTAATTGAGTCCTTAAACTATTCATCACTATTTGATTCAATTATCATCAATATTGTTTTCGGTAAATAACAGATTTATCAAAGGGCAATTGATTTGATAGTGCTACATTGAAAATGTGCTCGTCGAAATGTGTATTTAGTAGTGTATATCTTATATTTAAGAAAAAACCGAGAAATAACCAAAAATTTGACATAAACCGAATCAAGAAAAAATCGACTTAATTGGTTTGGTTTGATTCTAATATTTGAAAAATCAATTAACTTGATTTGATTTCTTTTTAGAAAAAAATCAATCCAAACTGAACAATGAACACCCTACTCAAAGTAACGTACATTTTGGTAAGAAGTGTTCCTTTTCAATTTACATGGCATGAATTGGATAAGTTGGGCGAGTAAATTTTGATTTGTTAATCCCCAAAACACAAATCCGGGATTGATTATTGACTAATTTGTCATTAATAATCGGGTTGTAGATGTGGGAGTAGCAAAATATTTTATAAGGCTAAAGTCATAAGAAGATCCTACACTTATCCTCATTCCCCACATACATTTGTTTTTATTAGGCACTTGATGTAAATAAACCTTCTCGATACGTGCATTGCTCGTATGTATCTAGCTTAATAGTACACATTATAAAGTAACATTAAAATTATTAAAATAAAGTTTTTAGCAAGTTAGTATACATAAAAGAGTGTAGTATAAATTTGTGTGAGTGGTCATTAGAGATCATCATCGATTGAATTATTCATCCGAACCTACAAAGATGAACAATAAAATATAATAAGATACATGTGATTTGCATACCTATTTATGAAATTGAGGTTAAAAATTTGTAATTAAGCGTATTTCACAAATACTTTTTTTATAGGCGATATTCCTCGCATATGTTCCTTTCATCTATTTTGGTTGTTCTGTCGTAACCAAAACTCTTGTTGTCGACATTGATATCCCTCTTGAAATTATGCTTAGA